>ONZH01006126.1:0-386472 GCA_900303285.1 Rhinella marina | reverse complement strand
CCAGCATGCCCGTCCCTTCCCCCCTCCCCAACATCTGCAGTCAGGGTACAGACTGGAGGCCTCCATAGACATTAGTAGCCAAATGGGCAGATTCTGGCTCAATTAGTTTGGCACGAACCAAGGGTGTGGTGAAGGGGCGACCAACCACGGGTGCCAAAGGCTGCATGATTTTACCTCAAAATTGTGTGGACGTGGCTTGGCCGCATGCGTAAGTCCACTTACCTACACCCTCCCCCCCTTTACGTAAAATTACTCACAAACATTTCCTACATCGTCCTTCTATACACCTGCTCTATCCGTTTCTGGGAAAGCTGGGTGACAACCAATATGGCTGCAGTAACTCCTCCTATAGGGGCTCACCAAAAATAATCTGCCGAGTTATGCTGCGACGTGTTGATTTGTTGTTCAGGAGTCAGGGAAAGCTGGGTGACCAGGATGAACCCTAGGCAGGCATGTCCTATCCTGCGAGAAGCAGATCTGCTTTTGGGGAAGGAATGATCGCAGGTGATAAAGTAATTTCTCAACAACTTTATTGACACAAACACAGAATCCCCGCCCTAGGTCGGACAGGGTTAATATCATGAAAGTTCCTACAGACATAACCTGTTCATGGATGTGATCCACACTTGTGTTTGCAGAAGGGGTTTACAGAGTAAACACTGGACATCAATACCCTGAGAAGGCGGCTTTGCGGATTTCGGCTTGGAGCAGTTGTGGCCTATGAGACGTTACAAACAAGAGGAACTCGAAAGAAAGGTCGTAAATCTGCAAGAAAAAAAAAAAAAAAAAAAAAAAACACACCCACAAACAGAAAAAGAATAGAATAAACCAAGCGGATCCCTGCGGTCTGTAATGTTTAAGACGGAGCACCTGGCGCGCAGCGCACACGGAGGGGTTTCGCCTCGCACTCCAGGTGCTCACATGTAAACAATAAAAACACTTCTCAATGCATCGTACCCGTGATATATGAGGATTGCACAAGATTACACGCTAAGGTTACAAATCCACAGGACGCGGCTCATGCCTCGCACCAGCTGTAAAGCACCACAGGCGGTACTTAAAGGGTCCCCCTCCTGCAATATCAATCATCAAGAACCATCTCAGCCCCTTAAGACCATTTTAGGCCTATCAGGGGCGGACTGGGAACTTAAAGTGGCCCTAGAAAAAAAATACTAAAAGTGGCCCCGTTTTGTAGTTGGGTCCAAATTGATGGAAGGCAGAACCAGCAATACCATATTGTGGCACATTATACCGCCCCAACAGAGCCAAATACCACAGTCCATCACAAAATACATCCCCAAAAACTTCCACTGGCCAACCGTGAGGAGGGCTCAGGTGGCCCCCAGGGCATCGGCCCATCGTGAAATTTCCCTGTAAGGTCTATGGCCAATCCGCCCCCGAGACCAATCAATAAGGGGGTCCTCCATTCTATCTGCCACAGTGAAGAACCACCACAAAGAGTTCAGGAGAACCAGGAGTCACTGCCTGTCTTGGGTTCCTGGGGCCCACCAGAGCAAAATATTCTCAGGGCCCAACCCCTATGTAAATCAACAAAGTCCAACAGGTTTTGAATCAAAGAAATAGACCCTAACAACAAGTGACTGGCTCCAATGACAGCCAAATCCATTTTTTTTTTGTCCTGGACCTTTGGGGTCCACTATGGTATTAGAGTCTGGGACCACCGGAGGATGCTCTGATGGGCCAGTCCAACCCTTCAAGAGGTTTCTTTGTATCCCATGGAAGAGCCCACGGATTCACACCAATCTCTTTCCATAGGTAATTGTGAAGAGGGTGTTTATGGGGCACTCTGCGGCCCCCTTATCATCAGGTGACCCCTTAAAGAATCAAAGTTCCATTAGTTTAAAGGAAAACTCTAGGCAAACCTAATATACTGTGTTAGGCCTAGAGCACGGCCTGAGTGGGCTGTACACGACCCAATGTCATGCTCTGTCCTCCCATGCCCTGCACCAGATATCAGTCTTGATCAATTCATATGTGACACATGCAAAAATTTCTGTAAGAATCAGAAATTTTTTTGTTTTGTTTGTTTTTTTTTTTGCAAAAATTAAATTCACATAATACACGTAATGAAAAGATGTTCAATGCTAGAAATTTCGGCAAAAAATGTGCCGCGTGTAAATTCACCCTTGGTTCTTGCAGCTTTTGACACGGTCTTTGTTGCCCCCCAGATCTGATTGGGGGAGTATCCTGAAGACGACTTTAGGAACCGGTTACACAACTCCAGGTACAAATCCAAAAAGTGAAGAAGCTCCAGCACTAAATTCCTCGGTGCATTTACGGCATTAGCAGAGGCCATAAAACAGTTAAATCCTTCACACCCCGGCCCTGCCGGATGGCACTTGACCATTATCATGGAAGAGTGAAAGGTCGTTCAGTAGCCTCTTATCAGGACACAGACAAAATTGTTTCCACTTGAGACAGGAGAGGAACTGAAGATAAGGTAGACAAATCTTCTCCAGTATACGAGAGATTACAGCGAGTGACGGGCGAGCAAAAAAACACAATAGAAATCTATGGCTCGTGCATGACTACACAGACACGTCTGGTCCAGCTCTTCAAGCCCTGTGCAAGAAAATTCCCAGAATAAGGCTACATGCACAAGACCGTATGTGTTTTGCGGTCCGCAAAAAAAAATTAAAAAAATCCTTGCTTCCGTTTTTTTGGCGGATCCATTGTAACAATGCCCATCCTTGTCCGCAAAACAGACATGTTCTTTTTTGCGGGGCTACGGAACGGACATACGGATGCGGATAGCACACTGTGTGCTGTCTGCATTTTTTTGCGGACCCATTGAAATGAATGGGTCCTCATCCAATCCGAAAAAAAAAAAAAAAAAAAAAACACGGAATGGACACGGAAACAAAATACGTTCGTGTGCATGCGGTCTAATACTACCATTCCATGTACTGGACGTTGTGACCTTAATTTTATTTATTGGATTTACAGGACTCGCACAGATGTTGGATTTCTGACTTTGGGATATAAAATAGCGCTGTTTATTTCAGCTGCCGCCTGCTTTTCTGCCAGTGTTGTGTGTGTGGTACTGTACTGACTTTGACGCTGATGGCAGCGCATGCGCAGGGTCCTAGAGCCACCTGAACTAAAGTAACTATGTGGAGGCGGAGCGTCACAAGCTCATGAATATGCCAGAGTCTTCCGAGGTCTGAAACGCGCAGCGGACTCCTAATGCTCATTTGCATAGCACTCGGGAAAACTGCGCTCGTGACTGGACAGGGCATGGTTTTTAAAATAACGGGGATCAACCATCTTTACTTTACTTTTGGTGACAATCAGAGAGGCTTGATGTGACAAGGTCCTCTTTAAAGGCTACGTTCACACTTGCGCTGTTAATTCTGGTATTGAGATCAAGCAGAGGATCTTAATACTGGAATAAACGGATCCATATTGATTACGCACATCAGGATGCATCCGTTCCGTTCCGTTAGGACGCGGCTGTGTGAAATCAAAACGAAAAAAAAAAAAAAAAAACGGAACTGTCACTAGATACATTGAAAGGCAATGGGTGACAGATCTGTTATTTTAGGCTCCTTTTTTTTCAGTGCTGAATCCGTTTTTTTTGACCAGACACAAAAACAGCACTTCGCAGCGGCTTTGTGTCTGGTCACAAAACGGATTCCTGCTGGAACGGAAGACATCCTGAACGGATCTCTTTCCATTCAGAAAGGACTAAACGGAAATATTTTTTCCGGTATTGAGATCCTCTGCCGGAACTCAGTATCCGAAAACAACAACAACGCAAGTGTGAAAGTAGCTTTAGAGACAAGAGGCGCCATAGCTGTCTGGCAGCCACTTATCAGCATAGTACAAACTGAACAACATTCAGCCGACCTCTACACATCAACCGATCTACGTTTTGGGTATGGCCTCCATTACTGTAAGATTCTCCCTCTATCTTAATGTCCGATAAGACCGCAGATGTGGCGGACAGGCAGTCTATCATGTTATACATCCAACTAAAATATGTAATGTATAGCACAACTTTGAAAGAAAGCTACTACATGCAATCAATATGGCGCACGCCTAATAAAATCTGCGCTGATTCCACACACAAGAGGCCGAAGGCTCGAAAACACTTTCTGCAGACGTAAGGCCGGCGAGCCACATGTGAGAAGCATTAGATGAAGGACGTTGCGGCAGATCAGCCTCCTGCCTGTTCCTGAGAGCAGCCGAGGCCTCACTTCCCTTTGCCTAAAAGCAAATTCTCCATCACCGGAGCTGAAGACTATTTTGACAAGTGGAATTCACATGTGGTGGACAAAAGCCGCCCGTTAAGCCCCGACCAGACCTGAGCGGCCTACAAATGGCTGATGGAAGCCCATCTGCAGCCAGTATGCTGACGCACCGCGTGACTAATAACCCGACAGTCGGGAGTCACCTCTAATATATGTGTGTGTACGTAGATCTTACACATAGCAACTACGATTACGTGTCACGTACCAGAGGCTGTGTGGTGGTCAGGGTTCAGTACAGAAGAACCAGGGCCTGAGACTGCACTATGGTCGTATGAAACAGCTTTAGGGTGTTTATAACAGTTTTAATTTTTAGTTTGTTTTCAAAAAGAGCTAGAACTAAACTTTTTCAGTGATGTCCTTCAAAACGCGCCTTCTACAAAAACGACGGCCAAGGCTCAGGGTCTGTATTGAGGCTACAATTTATGGACCTCTTGAGGGTCTGATGAGCCAAACTCAACAGAACCCTAGGCTGAGTGAAGTTTGGTTCCATGGAGCGGCAATCAGTATGGGCATCGCACGGGCGCTAAAACGTGACCGCATTCTAGCAGCCTGAAATCGCCCTTAGGCCTCACGCTCTTGACCATATGTTTGAGTGTGGTAGCCATGTTTTCTGCAGAAAGCGCACTGACCCATTCATTTCTATGGGGTCATGTACACATCCGCTCTTTTTTCTGGATCCACGTGGCTGTTACGCACATTATAAAGCAGGTCCTCTTCTGGTCCATATCGCCCTTTCTATTGACGGGATTGAAAAAAAAAAATATGAAATACACATGGAAGGCATCCTTTTTTGTACTACAAAGTATGGACACGTCATGTGTATGAGGCCTAAATGTGATGGAAAGAGAGAGTCCCGCTATAAAAAGAAGAGGAACTGGAGAGCTAGGAGACCGACAACTGTTCGGCCACCACCCTGACACCTCTAAGAACATGTATGTTATTTTAATGGAGGAGGAGAGGTCAACGGCTGCAGACCCTGGAGAACCTCGATGGCCCCAACAAACCTTAGGCTCGCTGGTCATACATGTCAGATAGCGTTTTGTCAAACACTCACTTGGCTGACCGCTATTTCTCCCGTTCCCACATACACGCAGGGGAGAGGGGAGTAAGCTACTGCTAAGAGTCACCTCTGTTGAAGTCCAACAGCCCGATCCTTCTTCCCCTCCACCCTCCTCGCAACTTCTGTCAGTAGAAAGTTGGGACCCCCCCACCCCAATACAATCTCTGTTGAGATTGGTGGGTTCAGCCGACATTAAAGGGGTTGTCCAACCTCTATTCTTTATCAGGATGGCCCATGACTAGCTGATCGGCAGGAGTCCAACACCCCACCGATCAGCTATTCGGGAGGAGCTCCGCTTCAATGGGAGCAGGCCTTATGAGTGACCTCCTGTCCCTACAAGGTTGACGGAGCTGTTTAGTTCCAGCGTTGGGGCTACACCCAAACACCCTACTGGCAGCAGTTTCGAAGAGTCTGACCCCTGATGATCAGCTACGGATGGCCTTTTTTTTTTTTAAGGATAGCCCATTACTTAGCGAAGGCAGGACTACCCCTTTAATGTGTGTGGCCAAGCTTTGGAATCATCTGCCAACAAATGTCTAATGTGGATGGAGAGCAATGTTCAATATGAAATAATATGATTCCTTTCTGAGTATTAAAGGGGTTTTCCAGGATTGTACTACTGATGACCTGTCCTCAGGACAGGTCATCAGTATCTGATCGGTGGGGGTCCGACACCCAGGACCCGTCGCCGATCAGCTGTTTGAGAAGGGACCGGCGCTCCTGTGAGCCCTGCTACCTTCTCCCCGCTCTCCAAGCACAGCGCCGTACATTGTATAGTGGTTGTTCTTGGTATCGCGCTCAGCTCCGTTCACTTGAATGAGGCTGAGCCGCTCCTAGGCCACGTGACCGATGAACGTGATGTCACTGGCCTAGGAAAAGTGAGAGAAGGCCGCGGCGCTCACGGGAGAGCTGGTGCCTTCTCAAACAGCTGATCGGCGTGGGGTCACGGGTGTTGGAACTCCACCGATCAGATACAATCCCGGAAAACCCCTTTAAATTACATTTTCCACTTTCTAACATAAAAACAATGTAAAAATAACTAATAACCAGAATATCCATTTAAAAAAAAAAAAAAATACTAAACAAAAAATTAAGAGAAAGAACTCGAAATATTTTGTAAAAAAAAAAAATAATAATCTTAATTACTATTTATCTAATGACCCAATTTTGACTCTTTTTGTGGCTTAACAAGTGACAGTTCCCAGTCTCCCCTCACCTCCCCCATCTGTGTCTGGAACCTACATTTAGACAAGGTCACCAGAGGGAAAGCTATAATTAATTTTTTAGTAGGCCCTGAGGCGGATTATCCTTATTTTCACACTTTATTCTGCGCCGCTGTCATTTTTCCACAGAGCATCGTTATTACTACCAGCGCTTTTGCAGAGGCGGGCGAGATTTTAATGGAAAGAAAGCCGACATGACGCGTAGTTAAACACATTACATATTTACACGCGCTCTTCTCGGCCGCTGAGACTGGGACGGGAACGTCTGTCATTTTCTGAGCTGCTCTCGGGGAGCTCTTTAAAAGATGGAAAGGGTCTAATGACTGTTTTTAAAAATAATCTCGTTCTCACACATTAGTAGATTTTACTGAACCTATTTAAAAGTGCCCCCCCCCCTCTATGGAAAAAAAAAAAAAAAAATTAAATGCAAAAATTCCGCAGTAAGTAAAAAAGTAACGCGACAACTAACAGGACTGCTATTTCAATAGCCAAGGAGGTTGTCACTGAGCTTTCCTACAAATGTGGCCACTAAGGGCTTACACACGGCCGCAGCATCAGTCCGCATCCGATCTGTGTTTTTTGCGGATCGGATGCGGACCCATTCATCTCAACGGGGCCGCAAAAGATGCCGTCAGCACCCCCGTGTGCCGCCTGCCTCCGCAAGTCCGTTGTGCTGCGCCTGGCCTCGCGACCTATAGCAAGTAATGATTTTTATGGGGGCAGGATTTCGGCGCACATAATGGGCGGCTATAGAGTATATATGGGATTGGGGTTTGGGGGGACGTTGAATGGATAACGAGAAAGCTACCATCGCCATTGGTTATAGTCACAAGGCAGAGGCTCGCACCAATACACGTAAATACATCAGGTTACTGCTGCCGTCTTCAGGGATGGACAGATGTGCGCAAAATCATTTACAGATGAGCAAACACGTCAATCAAACAATACAAAGCACTAATTCTAAATGTCAATAGAGATCTCGTAAAAGAGACGGATTTAGCGATCCCTTATCACTGTGCCAATAATACACATCAATAAACTACACGGCTGTGCTCTCGGCTAATACAGCGCCTCATCATATTATACCTGTATCTGGCCATCCTTATAAGAAAAGCCTGCAAATGCTCTCTCATAACCGTTCACAGTGGAAACACTAGGGCTCAGTGGGTAAGTGCACCAACAGCCTTCTGCTCTGTATCTTTCCGGATCGCAGACTGACTGTCAAGTGAACAGGTCCGCATCTGAGATATTGCGCACACAACCAATGTCCATATAGTAAAGGGGTCGTCTCACTTCAGCAACTTGCATTATCATGTAGAGAAAGTTAATACAAGGCACTTACTAATGTATTGTGATTGCCCATATTGCCTCCTTTGCTGGCTGGATTCATTTTTCCATCACATTATACGCTGCTCGTTTCCATGGTTACGATCACCCTGCAATCCATCAGTGGTGGTCGTGCTTGCACACTATAGGAAAAAGCGTCGGCCGGAACCGCGGGAGCGCACATAGTCTGGTGCCTTTTCCAATAGTGTGTGCAAGCACGACCACTGGTGATGGATTGCAGGCGGTCGTAACCATGGAAACGAGCAGTGTGTATAATGTGATGGAAAAATGATCCATCCAGCAGCAAAGGAGGCAATATGGACAATCACAATACATTAGTAAGCGGCTTGTATTAAATTTCTCTACATAATAAATGTTATTTGCTAAAGTGAGACAACCCCCTTTAAGGACCACAATATGGGCACGGCCGACACACATTTACGTACATGAGCCCTAAAGAGATAAGTGGCTTCCAGACGCGTCAGGTGCCGCTTATTTTCCATCACCTACAGAAAAAGCAAGTGTTTTTCATGATCCCAAAAAAAGGCACGTTTATGGTGAAGTTAGGATGTTTCTGCCCGGCTTAGGGCTCATGGTCAACACAAATCCATATGGACAGAACCAGATGGAGGTTCATGGACCTCACTATGTATTTGTGATATGGACCGTATTACACTCTGCGCATTGACACGTGGTACCACCATGAGGCACTACTATAATCTAACCTAGAAGTAGTCACCGTGCAGTTCATGGCTGTAATAGATATATATATTAATATTATATATAAGCAGCTGCACAACAGCGCCCCCTCTGGTCATATTGACAAACTATTCCTCCAAAAACTATTTGAAGTTGGATCTGAGAGGCTGGCACCACTTTCTCGAGTCTATCCTACCTCTTCTGGACCTTGGAATGACATGCATTCGTACAGTACAGGGGGAGCATAGTTTAGGAATGACTTTTATCCACTAACCTAATGTACAAAAAAATAAAAAAAAGAATTTGGGGAAAATAAACTCTAAGGTTTTTATGGCTGCGAGAAACAAATCTACCTAGGAATTCAGCAAAAATATAAGAGGTAAAGACCAGAGGATATTCTATTTACACACTTTAGAATAAATGTGTCCTTGCAAAAAAAAAAAAAAAGTCAAAATTATATGAAAATTTAAATGAAATTAATTGCATAAAATATATAAAAATATAAAATTAAATGACAGAAGTAAAAATAAAAACTATATAAAAAAAAAAAATTACTTTTGAAAACTTTTTTTTGTTGCCCGATCTACAGGATGGATGTCCGGGGGCGAAACATAACATTCAGCCAATGGAAGCATGTGTATTGTTGTGAACGGACGGCCGCTTTTAAGAAACCCACTAAAGCCATCTAATTACAGTTAGGTTGGATCGTTCGGGAGATAATACAAGGGCTATAATAAAGAAAACCACAAGAAAGCCATTAAAAAAAAAATGTCAGGAGGAGTTCACCACAGACTAAATGGAAGAGGGCACTGTAGGAAACCGAGAAAGTTTTCAACAAACTTTATTCATTTAAACAAACAGGACATTGTGAGATTGTTCTCAATAACTTTATTATTCTGACAAAAACTTTTTTTTTTCCTCCCAATATTCGGACTGGTCACGGTTACTGTTAGGAATAGAAGCCACACCGGCAGCGCCGTATTCCATTTTTACGGACCCCACAGGGTTATCATTTCACTGGAAAGCTGAGTGCCGATTTCTTCCCAGTGAATTGTGATGGAATCCGCCAATGAAGGCCTCCACTTGTAGATGTGAACAGGTGCCTTACTTATACAGGCATTTGGTGCTGGACCCTTCCACACGGCCAGACCCTTACCCATGCACCCCACTGACTACGATTGGCCGGTCCATCCGGATTCTCTCAATGTTTCCGCCCCTGGAACGGTAAGAATAACGACGTTGCTCATATTGTGGCCAGAGTTTTACTAAGCTGATAGAAGCAGATGACTCAGTGACGTCTCCTGTATTCTTTCCATTCTAGGGGGACATGCCCTTTAAAGCATAACCCATTCTGGATCATGTGGCCACGTGAGTCAGCCAACTGCTTGGAAAAAGTTATAAATGGTGAAATTCATGGCCAAGAATAATTTCGTTCATGACCCTCTGAACTGTAAGACGTCCTCATCTACTGTACTCGGCGCAGTCAATCATTTACTACTACTAATAGTCCATTTGGTTTCTATAGGAGAGTTAAAGGGTTACGACCTTTCGAGTATTGGAACAGATTTAGGTTACGGTATTCCCAACCAGGCCTGCGGCCGCTCGCTTTATGATTTTCCACCTGTTAATTTGCTCTTTTATCACAAGGAATGATCAAAGCGCACATAAAACTACCATGGTGCAACATATGTTTAACCCAGCGCAGACTGGATTCTGTGGGGACGAGGAAAATCATGGTGGGAAAAGCAAGGTTGTGACTAAAAGCTCTTAGGATAGTATCTTAAAAGCACTAAATACACATTTTCTTTTCTAGCATATTTTTTCATCCCTGTCATCTTTGGTAAACTCACAGCCTCAGAAGAGTTTTCTTCTACTTTTCATTCAGACTATTGCTGGCGTCTTTCTGCACTTTTCTGCACCTGTGCTTTTTTGCTGTGGTTTTGTTTTTATTATTTTTTTTTGCAGTAAAAAATGCCAGCTCCAGATGTTTGCTGACGGTCTAAGGAAAATATGAATGGCAGGCCACACAAGCATTTCATTTTTGCTACTGCCGTTTTTTGTTAATTGGGAGCCCTTTTTTTTTTTCCTTTCTCGCTTTAAAAAAAAATAAAAATAAAATGCAGCGTGCAGTAGCGATTGCCATTTTTATATTACTTTTCTCTATAGTGGAAAAATGACATTCAAAAAAAAACTCTAGTGGGTAAACACACCCAAAAACGCATTAAGGGCTCATTCACACGACTATGTATTTTGCAGTCCGCAAAAAAAAAAAAAAAAACGGATCCGCAAAAAATACGGATGACATCCATGTGTGCATTCTGTATTTTGCGGAACGGAACAGCTGGCCCCTAATAGAACAGTATTATCCTTGTCCATGACGCAGACAATGAGGCCTCATGCACACGTTCCGTTTTTACGGTCCGTATTTTTCAATCCGTTTTTCATCCGTTTAAACGGATCCGTTTTTTTTAGTTTAGGTTGGTTCTGACTGGTTCTGTGTCTGCAAGCAAGCTATGGAAAACGGATGGAAAACGGATGGAAAATGGGATACATACCCGTTTCCAAGGACGCTCCTATAGAGTTCAACGGAGCCATCCGTCACGTTTAAACGGATGAAAATGGGACATTGAAAAAGGATCTGAAAAACGGAACAGACAGGCATCCGTAAAAAAACGGATGCCTGTCCGTCGCCCATACAAGTGAATGGGTCCGTTTTTCTATCCTTTTTTCAGGATCCTGAAAAAAGGATAGAAAGCGGGAACGTGTGCATGAGGCCTAATAGGACAAGACTCAATCTTGCGGAACGGAAATGGAATGCATTTTCAACCTTCCACTTTTTTTTGCGGACCCATTGAAATGAATGGTTCCGCATACCGTCCACAAAAAAATGGAATGGACACAGAAAGAAAAATACAATCCCTAAAAAAAAAAAAAAGCATGCTGTTATTGAGGCGTTTTTTAAGTGGCAAAAAAAAAAAAATTCAAACGCAAATCCATGTGTGTAAGGACTCCAATGGACAATCTGTTGGCAAGAACTTTTGTTTTTTGTTTTTTTTGTTACAGTTTACAACCAAATTATGAAATAAAAAGCGCCTACAAACCAAGAGAGAATTCAAAGAGCACATATGGATTTGCAACAGATTTTTAAAAATCAAAAAACTTTTCACCTCCAGATCTGACAGTATAACCAGTTCTGGGTCATCGACCTTCCCATACAATTCCTTACAACGTATCACGTACCAAACATTTAGAATCTCAGAGAACAGAAAAAATCCATTACTGACAAAAAAAATTAAAAAAAAAATCTATAATCAGCATAATACTACAATCCTCATCATACTCCACAAGAGAAACCTACAACCACTTTCTGCAGGAGGGAGACCATTTTCACCAGCAGACGCCCAGAGGGACTTGTTGCACTTCTTACAACTAGGGTCACAAATGGCTTTTTTTCTGAGGGTGGGCTATTTTCGTAGCTTTTTTTTTTGGTTTGTTTTTTCCTCCAGCCAGATATTATATTACAGCCTATAGTGCATCATGAGCTGCACCACATACAAAGTGATTTTGCATGGTGTTACAGCCTATATATTAGGTTTACTAAAACATGATACTCCAGGTATGGAATATTGCTGACATTTTCCCATAGGCTTCTCTACAGAACTTGAAAAAAAAGCCATAAAAATACATGTTTAGGGCTCATGCACACGACTGTATGTATTTTGCTGTCTGCAAAAAATACGGATGACGTCCGTGTGCATTCCGTATTTTGCGGAACGGAACAGCTGGCCCCTAATAGAACAGCACTGTCCCTATCCATAAGGCTCCATTCATACGACCGTATGTATTCCGTGATCCGTATAAAAACGGAACGGAAGACATACGGAAAGTCTTCCGTAGTGTTCCGTAATTTTGCGGACCCATTGACTTTAATGGGGCTACAGACGTGTTTTGCAGCCAAGTATAGGACATGTTTCATTTTTTTGCGGGAGAACTTCCGTGAGATACGGACGCGGAATGCACACGGTGTGCATTCCGCATTTTTTTTTCTCCTGTGGGAAAATGAATGGGTCCGTATGGATCCGCATCTTATACGCAAAAATGTGGATAAGATACGGAAATGAACATACGGTTGTGTGAATGAGGCCTAATGCGGATAACAGGACATGTTCTATTTTTTTGCAGAACAGACAAATACGGAAACGGAATGCACACGGAGTAACTTCCGTTTTTTTTGCGAACCCATTGAAATGAATGGTTACCCATATGGTCTGCAAAAAAAAAAAAAAAAAAAACACACAGTACGACACGGAAAGAAAATACATTCCTGTGCATGCCCTTAAATCCTTAAAGTAAGATTAAAAAGGATACAAAAAAACTTTTTAAAAAAGGTAAATGGCTTTTTTAAGAAGCAAAAAAAAGACTCCAAAAATGTGTGTGAAGGAAGTTTTTTGGATGCAGTTTGGATTATATAGGAAAGATTCAACTTCGCACTATGTTTCAAAAACTTTACAGAATGACTGGTGTGAATACGCCCCCAAATAAAGAGTTGGGACTCATAATGTACGCCAGCTGACCACCACCGAGGTGTTCTCAACAGGTTAGTCAGTCACCAGTCTCAATATAAAAAGTAATAGATTTGGGGGAAATTTACATATTTTAGAAAACAATAGAAATAAACAAATAAATAGACATAATATTTACACTTCGATATTTTACTACTATTTACGTAGCAGCGATCTATCCCTCAGGGCCGTCCCTGCTCACACCAGGCCTCCTCTTAAATTTGCCAAAAGAAACTCTGAACTTTTTTTTTTTTTTTTAAACAGTTTGACAACATTCATGGAAGTTTAAAAAAAATCCCAGTTAGTTGCCAATCTCGTATTCATGCCGCTACGTTTGACAAGGTTTCATAGCAAATTCTGCCATTTTTAACGCAAAAATTGTCTGCGCTCCCGGCGCACAAAAGTCTCTTCAAACTTTCATACAAAATTTATAATCCTAGTCGTCCAAAACCCACAACGACGGAAGCTCCTTCACTTTAATAATAGAGGCTATGCAGACGGCGACCACAAAATCATATTAGCAATAATTCATCCTAATTTGCATCATGTGTTTTCCCAAGATGTAAAAATCCAACCTGAAAACATGGATTATATTATGGTGAGATTTTAGAAGTACACAAAGGATCGCTTGGCAGAGCTCCCAACTCCGCACACACCTGGCGCAGGAGCAGTAATAATCATAATGGAAATATTACAGCAATGTATACACCAGGGTACACCCCCCCCCCCATCTGTATACAGTAGACACAAATCACAGACGCAGAATCACTTCACAGGGATATTTGCTTTCTAGGACATATTAACCAGTCCAACTTGTGGACCTCCGAGAGTTGGCAAACTGCGAATTCCAGCATGACATTCCAAGTCGCAGGCCTATGGGAGCTGCAAAACTACAACCTCCAGCATGTTCTGCCATCCCGTGGGCTTACGGCAGTTGCAAAACTACAACTGCCAGCATGCCCTTCCATGCTGTTGTCCACACGAGTTCCAAAAACTACAACTGCCAGCAAGCCCTTCCACTCTGTGGGCCTACGGCAGTTGCCCTACAATTCTGTTGCCTATGGGAGTTTCAAAACTACAACTGCCATCATGCCCTTCTATCCCGTTGGCCTTTGACAGCTGCAAAACTACAACCACCAGCATGCCATTTCATCCTGTGGGCCTAAGGCAGTTCCAAAACTACAACCACCAGTATGCCATTTCATCCTGTTGGCCTATGGGAGTTGCAAAACTACAATACCCAGCATGCCCTTCCATCGCATTGCCTACAGGCTTTCCGAGACTACAATTCCTAGCATATCCCCTTACATCCAGTTGGCCTACGGGAGTTCCAAAACTACAACCACCAGTATGCCATTTCATCCCGTTGGCCTACGGGAGTTGCAAAACTACAATACCCAGCATGTCTTCATCCATCAGAGCATGCTGGAGGTTATAGTTTTTCATCATCCGGTGAGCTATAGGTCAGAGAATGCTGGTACAGACGCAAGAAGTGAAAGTACAGAACATTCAAAACGCACACAGTAAAATTCCTTTAATCCGCCAATCTGGCACTGAACAGCAAAAAAAAAAATAAAATAAAAATAACATATATAATTTTATAAAAGACACACAGTTCCTCCAGTTTCTTACTTTGGAGCATCTGACAATCCAGCACTTGTCAATCCCTGCCAATGGCGGATTAAAGGAATTTCACTAGATCTATATATAGTTATGCACATGGGACACATGTTGCTGAGGATCAGAAGAAGTTGGCAGCACTTACAGGTGGGTTGCCCATGCTGGGATGTCAGGGTGCACCTCTGTCAGCCCCAGGTTGCTGCAATCTACCAGATTCCCAGTGCAGGTGCACTTGGTGGGACAGGGGGTCCTGGAAGCCAGGCAACATCCCAAAATAAGAAGAAGAAGAAGGAGGCTGAGATCCAGGGTGAGACTCCTTCCTGCCCTGGGCTGCATCTTATAATCCGCGCTGTAGCTCTGAAAGCCGCTAATTAAAAGACTGATTGCTGCTAATGAGCTGCTGCTGATGGGTTACACTGGGGCGATCACTGATCCTTCCATGCCCGGGGAGATCAGGTCCTCGGAGGGGGAGCAGCACATAAAGGGGCGATCATCAGGGAAAGTGAAGCCAGCAGCTGCGGGGCGATCCTCCTATATCCAGGGCAGGGATCCCGATCCTTACAGTTCCAGGCACAATCCGAACAGCAGCCGGCGGTCAGTCACAGGAGGCACCGCTATCCCGGAGCGCAGCGCACACTCTGACTCCCGCAGCAGATCCCCCCGCAGACAGCTCTGCTCTGCTCTGCTCCCCTGCCCGGACTGCCTGGCTTCAATTCGCCAAGTATCCCGCGCTCTGATTGGCTCTCGCAGACAGTAAGTCATTGGCGGCTGTACCGAGGCTTCTGATTGGTCGCCGACATCCCCCTTTCTCACCCTCGTTCTCTCTCCTACACTTGTAACTTTTGCAACTTTTGATTTTGTTGGGGAGACGGCAGCGCGTCCGTTAATGACAATGGCAGTGCGCTGAGGAGATTTTTGACTGCAAAAGGAAAAATCCCTCAGTGCACAGTGCAACCAATCAGATGGCTGCTCTCTTTTTTTTTTTATGAGGAATTTTGAAAATCAAAGCGTTATCCTGATTGGCGGAGGAGTGACAGAGCTGCCAATCAGCTCTGGTGTCTCAGAGGCTGTGTGAAAAATGATAGCGGTCATCTGATTGGTTGCTATGGGCAATGCCACACTGCAACTAACCCTTGATATCACTGCTTTATTGACCACAAAGCTTCTGAAAAATAAAAGCCAGAATCTTAGTGGTCTCTATGCCCACCAATCAGATCAGGTATACAAAAAATTGTTGCTATGGGCAACATGTTCACCAATCTGATCCTCAGGAAAAAAAAAGAGAGGTTTAATTTGGTTGCTATGGGCAACTGCTCCATCCCCCTTGTATTAATTTTGATTATGTCCAAGTGCGGTATTATGCTTGTAAGGCCAAGTTCACACTTCAGTTATTTGGTCAGTTATTGCCATCAGAAGCCAAAACCAAGTGTGGGTCAAAAACACAGAATAGACAGTCTGAGTAGACTTCACTGGTGGTTTTGGCTCACAGTCGTTGATGGAAATAACTGATTAAATAACTAAAGTGTGAACCTGGTCTAATACGTCTGTGAAATCCGGCAAACACAACTTGTAGAAATCTGAGGGTTACATTCAGATTACAGACGCAGATTCCACTGCAAATACACGTCGTAATGCACCATCCATTTCAGGAGAAAAATTGTGCTATTGCATGGATAAATAGGAACCATTGTGTCTCCACATTGCCACAAATCACCTACTAGTAAAATAATAATAAAGCATTAAATCATAGGAGTTACCACTAAGAGTAATGCCCCTTTCACACGAGCGGGAGACTCGCATTTGTCTCCCGCAACGCATCTACAGGGCTGGACTCGGCACTGACAGGGATCGCATAGCATTATATGCGATCCCAGTCAGTGCCGGAGTCCAGCTCTGTAGATGCGTTGCGGGAGACATGCGAGTCTCCCGCTCGTGTGAAAGGGGCATAACATTTGGAAACTTTCTGCGTGTTTTTGACCCCATGACACACACCCAAATGTGTGAAAACACAAAAAAAAACACATCAGTGTAAAGCCTCATTCACACGTCCGTGCTCAAATCCGTCAGAAGGTGGTCAGTGAAGGATCCATGTGTCCGTTTTTTACTGTCTGTGTGTCATGTGTGTTTCACTGACACTGAACAGCTGAAAAATAATTTTCAAAGCATCTCTTCCTAATGATCCATGAAACACGGATTCAACACGGATGGCATTCATGGTTTTCACGGACCCATAGACTATAATGGGCGTGATGGATCTGTGAACACGGACAAAACAGAGCATGCATCTGTGCTAAAAACATGGACCCATGGACCGTAGTAAAACACTGATGTCTGAATACACACATTAAAATGAATGGGGACGTGTGCTGTCCGTGGAACACTGACGTGTGACCGAAGCTTAAGTATATCTGCATGTTATAGATTACATACGATTTTTGTACAGAAAGAACGCAGTGTACTACATTACCAGCAAAGTGAACGAGATTTGCAAACCTCATGTACATGGTGTGTGTATTTTGTACACACATAAAATTGACTGACTATGTGAATTTTATAGTTTTCCTTTATACCAGTTTTGATGAATCTCTCCCTGTGTACACTGGACACTGTATAAGCGTCTATACATATGTTACGGTCATATATGGATGATTCTGAGATTTCTGAGAAGATTTTCCATGATTTGACCGGCGCCTCATGTTGTCATAGACGGTAAATGACCGGTAACAATCTAAATCTGCGCATGAATATCAGTTCTGGTTTTTTCATGCTTTTCCGCCAGCCTCATTCCGATGAAAACAAATTTCAAGAAATCTACCGCATGTGAATATATAGTTGATGAATAACCCTCACTTGACGCCTTCTCTTCTCTTTTACTAAACTACAATTCCCATCATCTTATGCTTTCCCAGCTGGACTACTGCCACCCGTTGCTAGATGCCCTCTCCACACCTCCCATTATTGATTTGCATTAAAATGAGTGTTTTGTTGAATGAGAAAGCTTTCTATCCGCCCCAGTGTTCCTATCGGGGACCGTCAATGCTACTGTAGCGAGTGAGAAATTTTCTTCCATATGTAATGTACTAAACTATGCTTAGCGGTAGAAAAAAGCCACATTGTATGGTGTAGTGAGAGACAGGCACAAATAATTGAGTTGTGCATAGTGGGCACAACCATCATTTGCATGTGGGTATAGTAGAGGGTCTGCTGAGGTACATATGATAAGGGTGGCTGTAGGGAGACCCGCATTCAGAGGAGAGACCAGCGTCTATGAGACATTTATGGCATATCCTATGGATGCGCCAGAAGGCTGCCTGCACACGAGCGCGGGGGAATGCACATAAGATCCACACGAATTTCCATGCGGAATTGTGTGCGTTTCTGCACCATATTAGAAAGGTTTTTTTTTGTTTTTTTTTCCCGCAGATTTCGCCCTTCATTGGGAAAGGGTGAAATCCGCAGCTAAGGCTACTTTCACACCAGTGTTTTGGATCAGCAAAAACGCTTCCGTTCTGATAATACATTTCGTTCTGTTTCATTCAGTTCATTGACAATGAATGGGGACAAAACTGAAGCGGATGCACGTACTCCGCAACGTGTGCAGGTGGCCTAAATGCTGCGATGAGAGTAGCCCTTCTGCATACAGTCCTTTTTTTTTTTTTTTTTGTCTTAAAAAAAAAAACGGATCTCAGACGGATGCCAAATGTGCAGGATAGGTTTTTTTTTTTTTTGCTCTTATAGCTAGTTATCGAGTTAATGGATACTTGGTTATCTCCAAAACTCCCATAGAAATTAATGGAGCAGCAGCGCCCATCATTCCCCACCAGCCGCTCCGTTAATTTCATGGCGGCTTCACAGGATATGAAGTCCCGTTCTTGTAATCAGTGGGAGTCCCAGTAGTAGGACCCCCACCAATAATTATCCCCTATCCTGTGTATAAAGGATACCTTGTTATCACCGGAATACCCCTTTAATATCAGTCATGGTATGAAGAAAACATATGCAACATTCAGATGGACTTCTCAAGATCTCTGCTTGCTGTCACTGAATAGGAACATGTGGAAGCTTTCCTCAATTTTGTGAAGGCAAAAGCTGAAAGAGTATAGTATTTTGTCCAATTATCCCTAAAATCCAATTGAACTCCCAACACCAAGCCATGCGAGACTGCAACACAGCACGTGGCTGGTGGTATTTCGGGGCTGTTTCCACATTTAACACTTTAAATTCGTCGTCAGTAAATTTACGGACGGTAACTGATGTCATCGCACACGTCCTGCTGCAGAGAATTGCTTGCATTATCTTCCCCGTGTCAATCCCGCTTTTACATTGGGAGAGATACATCTGCTTGGAACACACATGAGGGACGGGACACTACCACGATTGTGCACACTCCACTGTCCAGCTGCACGCAACACGCAGACAAGGGCCTACATCCTCCCCTCGAGGGTTTTCAGGTCATTTGGAAGCTGTCATGCATTCAACCAATCTCCTTATTTCAAAGGGAGCAGACTTTCTGATGGAAGGCCAGCTCTCTGAAGTCTGACACTGTGGTCTTTGTTGTGAAGGGCACTCTGTGAGTCGGGTTATACACAGGTGGGCTCTAGAAATAGCCACTCATCACCCTGTAACCTCTGGGTGTTTAACTCTTAAAGAGGACCTGTCACCTTTTTTTTTTTCTGCTTTTATACTATGGGGGGAAATTTATTAAAGGGCTTGTCCCATGACAGCGACTTATTCCCTATCTACAGGAGAAGGGACAAGTCTCTGATCGGCTGAGGTCTGACAGCTGAGGCTCCTTAGGGCTCGTGCACGCAAATGCGTGCCAGCCATTCCGTGCATTGGGGATTGCAGTTTGCACCGTGTGCCTGCCACAGATGGATCCAGACCCAATGGGTCCGTGATCCGTTCGCACTGCAAAACAAATACAACATGTTCAATTTTTTTGGCGGTGTGGAGGCATGGAGAGAAACCCCACGGAAGCACTCCGTAGTGCTTTCGCGGGGTTCCGTGCCTCTGTCCCACACCACTCCTTCTGGATTGCGGACTCATTCAAGTGAATGGGTCCGCATCCATGATATGGTTTGCACACGGCCAGTGCCCGTATATTGCGGACCCGCTGTTTGAGACGGTTGAGCAACAGCCGCATGCATGAGCTCTAAGGATCACGAGAATGGGGTCCATGTTCTCTCATTTACATGGAGAAGCGGACATACATGCACGCTGTCACACCATTCAACTCTATGGGGTTGCCAGAGATAAACGAGCGCTTTGACTTTGGCTATTTCCAACAGAGATGAATGGGGCGGCGGTTAGTGTTGCGCCATTTGAATGACGAAATAATGACCACGTTCTTATGAGTGCATCCCGACCCATTGCTGATTTGACACTTATCCTCTACGTTGTTGTAAAGGGACGACCCCTTTAATACTCCACTTTTTGTAAAAAGTGGTCAGGGATTGGGAGGACCGCTCCCTGCTTACATACATTTTCATTTTCTGCCACACGGACCTGCCTCTTAATGAATTTGACTGGTCGTATGCCAACGTGTTCATGAAGACTGGCGTAAGTAATACCAGTTCTAATAAAGGGATTACATGAAGAGACAGGAGGATCGAGCAAGCCTACAGCCGTAGAAGATCGGTGGTTAGTTCTCCAAAATGTCTGGAACAACCTACCTGCCGAGTTCCTTCAAAAGCTGCGTCCTAGAAGAACTGATGCTGTTCAAAAACATTCAACATGAATGAAGAGAGCCTAGCGTCTTATCAGTCCACTGCGAAATGAAAAGTCTGGACTGAACTGAAACACTGTAGCAAACTGACCACTGACAGCAAGCAGTGATTTTAAAAATAGAGCTGAATTGAAATCAGCAGTTGTGTGTGTGTGTGTGTGTGTGTGTGTGTGTGTGTATATATATATATATATATACACACATACAGTATATTAAAGGGGTTTTATGAACAACACTATTCTATATATAATTTGTCTCCAAAAATAACCCGACAAATACATTGTATTTTCCTTTCTTCCATATTTAGCCTGACTGCTATAGACAGCTTCACTTACATGTTGTCACTCGATATGTCATGTGAGATCACACGTCTGCTAAAATAATTCACACCTTGCCGTACAGTGGCCCTGGTACTGGATGTGTCACACTTCACATTCCCGTATTTCTCATAAAAATATAACTACGTGCCTACAAATCATTTTTCAGCACCTTCAGAAGCAATTACCTGCTTATACTGTATTAATACACATAGGGTTTTACTATTACAGGGGTCCTTTTATTTTTATAATTTTTTTAAGGACTTGGGGTATATATATGAGGGGACATTTATCAAATCTGTTCCACCAGTTTTTTGGATTACAATTGTCACATCTGTTAGCGCACACTGGTTGAGCAAAATTTTGTGGCTTTTGGATTTAGGGCAAGTTTGTTGTGTAGATCACGTTAATGACCTCTATACTCTTTCTCTACATCTTTCTTTTCTCATTATTTCCTTCTCCTTCATTCTCTTTCCCTCTCTGTCCATCTCCCTTTTGCTCTCTACCTTTCTCTCCCTCTTTCCTTCTTGTCTCTCTCTCCATCTCTCCTCTTTCTCTCTCTCTCTCTCCATCAATCTCTTTCTCTCTTTTGTCAAGCTATCTTTCTTTTCTCCCTCTTTCCATCTATTTCCCCCTTCCCCTCTTTCCCTCTCTCCCCTTTTTTCTTTCTCTCTCTCTCTCTCTCTCTCTCTCTCTCTCTCTCTCTCCCTCTTTCTCTCTCCATCTATCTCTTTCTCAGTTTTGGCAGGCTCTCTTTCACTCTCTCGCCATTTCTTTCTCCCTTATTCTCTCTCTCTCTCTCTCTCTCCCTCTTTATATCACTCTCGCCCTCTCTCACTTGTCTTTCTCTCCCTCTATCCCTCATGTGTGTGTCTCTCTCTCTCTCCTCTCTCTCTCTCTCTCCCTATCTTTCTCTCTCCATCTATCTTCTTAGTTTTGTCAGGCTCTCTTTATCCTTTCTTTCTTTCTTTCTCTATCTCTTTCTTTCTTTTTCTCTATCCCTCTCTCTCTATCCCTCTCTCTCTATCCCTCTCTCTCTATCCCTCTCTCTCTATCCCTCTCTATCCCTCTCTCTCTATCCCTCTCTATCCCTCTCTCCATCTCTTTCTCTATCCCTCTCTCCCCATCTTTCTCTATCCCTCTCTCTCCATCTCTTTCTTTCTCTTTTCTTTATCTCTTTCTCTCCCTCTCTCCCTTACTCTCTATTTTCCCTCTCTTCTCCCTTACCTCTCTTTTCCCTCTATTTCCCTCTCCTCTTTCTCCCTTACTCTCTCTATTTTCCCTCTCCTCTTTCTCCCTTACTCTCTTTTTCCCTCTATTTCCCTCTCCTCTTTCTCCCTTACTCTCTCTATTTTCCCTCTCCTCTTTCTCCCTTACTCTCTCTATTTTCCCTCTCCTCTTTCTCCCTTACTCTCTCTATTTTCCCTCTCCTCTTTCTCCCTTACTCTCTCTTTTTCCCTCTATTTCCCTCTCTCCCTCCCTTCTTTAACCCTCTCTCTCATAGCTTTCTCTCTTCTCTCTCCTCATCTACCTCTTTCTTGCTCTCTTTTCTCGCTCTCTCTCCCTCTCTTTCTGCCTTACTCTAGTTTCCCTCCTTCTCTCTCACTCTTAGTCTCTCTCTCTCATTATATCATTATATAATTATATATTTTAGTGGGGATTTATTTATGGGAAGCTATAAAACCTCTTCAAACAAGACATTACAATGAAAACTATAATAAAATCTAACACAAACAGATAAGAAAAAAAACAGACAAAATAATAGAATCTGACATTTTCACAAGTCATAGACCAAACACGATACCAGCAATAAAGATCAGCGCTGCTTTCTCTGATTGCATCGCCTGCACGGGTTTTACGTTTTTCACACTCTGAACATTTGTTCACAGGGGGATTTTTTTTTTATTTCTCCTAGCACGTCGACGTGGGTTTTAATCACACCATATGAAATGTCAGACCAGACAGACATGAGACGTTCGTTATGGTAGGGAGGAAAAGCAGCAATGAAAACTCTTCACGATACAGCGCATAATAAAGAAAACAAAAAGCTGCCTCTGGGCGTATCTGCGAGTTTCTGGGGAATTCAGCACCTGCCCTTCTGAAAAAGCAAAGCAAAACATGACGTAACAGCAGGGGATTGTGGGTAGAAGTACGCAGAAGAAAAAGAACTCTTTATTAGCGGGAAACGTCTATGTTTTTGTATACTTTCACTATTTAGAAGGAGAGAACTTCACTGTAGGCTGTCCACCAAGGACAAAACCCTAATGATGCCTTTATTGCTTGGGGTCCAGCTGCCGACACCCATGGAGATCAGGGCAAAGCTGTTGAGGCATACATCTCTGGTCAAGTCAATTGGCAATCATATCATGTTTGGTTGTGCCAAGATTTTAAAAGCAAGAATAGATAACCCTTCTTGTGATATTCATAGGTTCTAATAAACATGCATATGTTTTAGAGGGCATCTGTCTGCAGATTTGTACCTATGACACTGTCTGACCTGTTGCATGTGCGCTCAGCAGCTGAAAGCATCTGTGTTGGTCCCATGTTCATATTTGGTCACATTCCTAAGAAGAATGATGTTTTTATATATGCAAATGAGCCTTTAGAAGCAACGGGGGCGTTGCCATTACTCCAAGAGGCTCTGCTCTCTCTGCAACGGCCCTGCCATCTGCGCTTTGATTGACAGGGCCAGCCAGTGAAAACATCATCACACCTGGCCCTGTCAATCAAAATGGACAGGGTGTGGCAGTTGCAGAGAGAGCAGAGCCTCTAGGTGTAATGACAACGCCCTGTTACTCCTGAACACTTTTGTAATTGCATGTAATTAAAAATTTAGCATAGCCACTAAGTTATTCAATAAAATCTAGCTGTATAGTGCCATTTGCTGTTCTGTTCTTTTTCTTATTTCTTTGTCCGGCTCACTTTGAAGGCCGCACATGCTCAGTTTCATCCTTCAACTGCCTCCTGAGCTGTGATAAGGAGAGAGCTCCAGCAGAAAAGACACACCCCCTTAGCTGTGATAGGCAGAGCATGGACACTCCCCTTTAGCTGCAGCATACAAGACACTCCCCTTGAGCTGCCAGCTTGATATGAATCTAGCAGAGCAATGAATGTGGAGATCTCTGGATCCATGGGAGGTACAGAGCTGGTTCTAGCTTTGTTAGAAATAGATTGTCATGTACTATATGATGTCTGACTTTCATTTTTTACATTAATCATGGGATAAGCCCTTTAAGTTCTGTTCACAATACCATTTGTGGGGTTTTGGCCGGGTTTCTGTTGGCACTTCCAGTATTTTTGATGACAAGACTAGGGCTGCAAGCTGACATTAAAATTAAAATACTAGGAGCACATCAGCTTCTATTAAAATCAATGGGTCCATCAGGTTTCACCGACATTCAATTGAAAACTGATCTGTCATAGCTGTAGTGACTCCCATTATAAATGGAAGCTATGGTACTAGTTATTTTAAAAATGATAAGCAACTTTCTGCAGAGTGTGTGCAAGTCCTTCACCTAGCTGCTGGTACTTCTAAACTGACACCATCGGGCAGAGCACTTTCAGATGGGTATGGATATGTGTTGAGATGGGAGAAGGAATCCAATCTCACATAGGCTGTAGAACAGGGAGAAAAGCAAACACAAGGCATGATCAAAGGGAAGGCAGCAGCATCCTGGACACACAGATTTCCACATGAGAAAAGCCTGAACCTAGGAGCAGATTTCAAGCTGAATATCAGAGGTGTGAAAATGAATGAATGCAGCCTGAAAGTTAGTACAGCCTTTTTACACTCAAGATAACCGCTGCAAATCTTTTTATTTTCCTGTAAAATGTGTCCATAGTGTTTAAAGGGGTAGGCCACTCTTTTACAAATGATGGCCTCTTCTCAGGATAAGCCATCATTATTTGATTGTTAGAGTCCAATCAGCTGTACTGCTGTAGCTCCAGCGGTGTAGGTGAACTACACAGTACCATCCATTGTGCAGTGTTCGTAGGCAGTTACAGCAGCACTGCACCCATAAAAGTGAATGGGAGCAGTACTGCTGTAACCAGCTCCATCCACTGCCAGTCCAATTCTGCTGCACAGTACATGCTGAAATCGACAGACCATGTCATGCCAGGTGGTTGGGATTTTACTGTATATTAAATTAATCTAGTTTTTGCACTTTTCAGGACCTCACGAGACCCTTGTATTTTTGTTTATAGTGCACATTCCTGTTTGGTTTTGTATTAGGACGGCTTTCTCCTGTGTTTGGAACCCTACATGTTATAACAGGAGAAGTACAACTACGCTACCAGCATAGGTGTCAAGCGTCTTCCAAGTCTACCGTAAACAAAATCCGGTCACTTACTCCGGCACAGATTTCTCCAGCACAAATAAAGTGTGTAATCCCCCAGCTATGTCAGGAGGAGCTATTGATTAGTGTGTCTGACACGCATTTTAAATTGTTAGGGTAAAATAACTGGAAGTGGTGGCGCCATTATTAAAGCGTTTCAAGTGGTGTTTTGTAAGCTGTCATGGATCCTAAATCATTACCCTTAATCGTTACAATCTCATCCTTAGCATATTTTCTATGGGACCAGAGGCCTAAGATTTCTTAGAACTGCACAAGGTAATTTAATCTTTTTTACTGAAAACATATTGTTAAAACATTTATTTCTTAAAGGGGCTATCCCATGAATAATTTTAAAAAATGAAAATCAGATATGTAGTACATGACAATCTCTTTCTAACAAACATAGAACAATCCCTGTAGCACACATGGATCCAGAGATCTCCCTATTCAGCTCCAGTTTGTCTGCCAGATTTCTTTGAGGCTGGCAGCTCAAGGGGCATGTCCTTTCTCAGGGGGCGTGTCATGTCTACGGCAGCTGGCGGCAGTTGTAGGATGGAACTGAGCATGTGCTTCCATCTGAGTGAGCTGGACAAAGAATTTTGAAGAAGAGCAAACAGCAGGTGGCGCTATACAGATAGATTTCAGTGAATAACTCAGATGATATACTACATTTTTAATTACATGTAATTCAGGGGTGTAGCTATAGGGGGTGCAGAAGTAGCAGTCTCTACCGGGCCCAGGAGCCTGAGGGGACCCAAAGGGGGCCCAGCTGAACTCTTGCACCAGGGCCCATGAGGCTATGGCTACGACCCTGATGTAATTATAAAAGTATTCAGATGCAAGAGCTGGTTTGAAATATGTAGAATATATTTCATGGAACAATCTCTTCAAAGGGGTATTCCTTAAAGGACATTTATAGTACCCACAGAATATAACGTAAAAGGCTGACAGTTTCCTGGGGAAGGCAGCAGCATCCTGGACACACATACAGCATGTATTGAACTATATGCACACAACACGGTCCACAAACTGTGGACCTACAAAATATGGATACCTGCTGTGTGCAATCCGCATTTTTCTATGTTGCAATTGGTGCTGCTTTGCCACATGGCCTTGAATGTGCACGCCACTCTCCATTCACGTCTATGACAGACAGCCAAGTAGCCGTTCTTGACTTCCATAAAAGTGAATGGAGAGAGGTGTGAACATGCACTAGATGTCCATTCTCCAAATAGAGTTGGGACCTGCATCCAGGGGCGGACTGATAACTTAAAGTGGCCCCGTTTTGTAGTCTGGTCCAAATTGATGGAAGACAGGACCAGCAATACCATATTGTGGCACATTATACCGCCCCAACAGAGCTGAAAACCACAGTTCATCACAAATTACTGCCAGCAGCACAAAATACATCCCCAAAAACTTACACTGGCCGGCCCCCTTGGCATTGGCCCACCAGGAAATTTCCCTGTAAGGTCTATGGCCAATCTTCCCCTGCCTGCATCTATCAGACATTTATGACACAACTTGCAGATATGCAGAAATTAAGTGACAACCAAGATGGTCCCTATTATAGTCCCCTCAGCAGCTGGGTGACAACCAACATGGCCACCATTAGAGCCACCACTGGGCTTGCCATCCAGAAGACCTAGTTTGCAAATTTACCTGTTTAAATACTGATACATTTCCCAACCCCCACATCATTGGTTTGCTGTTTAGGACTTGTGTAGCTTGTGGCTTTTAGCACTTATCTTAAGTATTAATATTATTTATTTTTTTTATTCAATTAGAATTTTGCAAAAATAAAAATTTTGAGCCCTTTGCCCACAAAAGAATCTGAAAGCAGCGAGCAGCCACCTTGCTAAGGTGGAGCTGTTAGTATGATCAAAGTATCTGGAATTTAATCCTGCATTAAGGATAAATACAGCTTTCTCTAATTGTAGGCGTCTTTGAAGTAAAGCTCATTTGGAGGATAAGGTGTTATTTCACCTGTATTGTAGCTGATGGTTTGTGTATGTAATCAAATACAAGAAAGAGGGCCTATTATGTAAGCGGCATTCACTGCAGCGCTCGGTGTCTGTACCCGTCAGTCCAGTTGGATTTCTATTGTATTTATTTACTCTAGAAGTGATTGCTCAGTGCATAGTCTATACCACCCAAATCAAAGTCAACTGAGGGCAAGATAACTTATGAACGGCAAATTTTTATGTCTATGCTTATTCATGTGTGCACACTGAGTGACTGGCAAATGCTGGGCAGAGAAAACTTTGTGAAGGCCAATTTTAGGGCTAATTTTTGTTAAATAAAGATACGTTCATACACGTTTTTGGCCAAAATTGCCTTGTTTTTCTTCCATCAGCACCTGGACCAACAGAACCACCTCTCTGGTGGCAATTTTCTGCAGTGTAGAGGACAAAGTTGTTGAGCAGTTGCCCTGTTTTGGGTGAATCTACAGAATAAGGGCTCGTTCACACGGCTGTTGTGTGGCCGTGCCCGTGCTGCGGAACGCAAATTGCAGTCCGCGATGCACGGGCACCTACTGTGGTCCTTCCGCATGCAGATCACGGACCCATTCACTTCATTGGGATCCGTGATCCGCATCCGACTGTCCGCACCGCAAAAACATATGTTTTTGCGGTGCGGAGGCACGGACAGAAACCTGTAGTAAGTTATAGAAAACCGCGGCACTCACTGTCTTCAGATGCAGTAACAAGTTTATTCACCAACCAGGCGACGTTTCGGCTACAAGAGCCTTTTTCAAGCTTGAAAAGGGCTCTTGTAGCCGAAACGTCACCTGGTTGGTGAATAAATTTGTTACTGCATCTGAAGACAGTGAGTGCCGCGGTTTTCTACAACTTACTACAGGATTCCTGGGGGCTGAGGCCTAACACTGCTGGCACCACCACCGTTTGAATTTAACAAGAAAAAGTAGTGCTGCCTTATTTACTCTTTCGGCACGGACAGAAACACCACAGAAGCACTCCGTAGTGCTTCTGTGGGGTTCCGATCCATGCCTTCGTTCGGCACCGCACCACATCTCCGTGATTGGTCCGTGATCCGTCATGCGGAGTTCACACGGCCGGTATGCAGGCCGCAATACGGGCACGGCCACACAACGGCCGTGTGAACGAGCCCTTATGCAGCAAAGTTTTACATAGTTCTCCCGACTATGATCAAGACCTTCTAATTCATCTGCAGCATCTGAATTTTAAACCAGGCCGAAAAATGTACAGTACAACGTTTTTTTTTCTTTCATCTTCTGCCCTTAAAGGGGTTGTCCGAGTTATGAAAAAAATATATATAGTAGTGTAAATCTGATGGGCAGCAATATATAACTAAGTTAAGCAAGTTTTAGGCAAAAAAAAATCTATATTTCCTCATTCTCCTGGTTCTCTTCTGGCCCTTTGTTTACCTGCAGTAATAACAATCTATGCCCCCCCACCCCCCCTTGCTCTGCAAAGGGAGTGAATACAAGGGCTGCCCTGAGTGACATATCTGCCTGCTAGGATACTCAGCAGCATGTTGTATGTGTAGGACTACAAGTCCCAGCTGTACAATGACATTACTGATGCACACAGGAACATCCCCATATCTTTCTTGTGCAATACTCTGCAGATCTCCTCCAGTGTCAGCTCTGTGTCTGCAGGATGAGGAGGGCAGATCCTATGTCTCTTCATTGCCTGTAGCTACTGTTGTAAAGCCTTGAGCTCTGTGTGTGTTCTGGCTGAAGGGGTTAATGTTTTATCTGAAAGAATCCAGGGAGAGGGCAGAGAGCAGATAGTAGCCGGCAGTGCAGGGGGGCATGGCCAGCACATCTCTTGTACAGGCTCTTATCTGCTTGTGAATGAAGTTTAGCAGAGCAGGGAGGAAAGCTGACATCACAGGTCATGTGACCCTCAGTGAAATCCGAGAAACCAGCAGCTTTAGAAACACAAAGTGCTGGAAAAGCTGTTATATTTGATTAGTTAGAAACATACAAATGACAAAAAAAACCTCGGACTCGAAGGGAATCTATGGCCACCATAATGATTCCCCCCCTTCCCCTCCCCCAACTGCTCTGAGTAACTCGGCTCTGATCATCATGTCCTCAATTATGTTTTTAGGTAGTTCATCCAATGGATATCTTTGCTGCCAAAACCACTTTATTCCCCCATCTCGTTGTATGCAATTCGGCCATTCGAAGTCAATGGGGCAACAGTCTTGATTCCGCCTCTTTACTCCTGAAGGATGTCTCTGTGCTAGACAATGGCACCTGCAAAGGATCTCAGGAGCATCATGTCTGATGAAAACTCAGCACAAGGATGTCCATCAAGGGTAACAAAGAGGGATTTGGGCGTGGCAAGCTTGACTTCTAGCATCAAAAATGGTCCATTTGTAGACAGCGTGAGGGGGAAATGAAGTGCAAAGTTATCCATTGGATGAGCTAAACACAAATATCATTGGGAACAAGATGACCATAACTGTGAGCTACTCCGGGCAATTAGGGGTAAATTATGGTGGTGACAGGTTCCATTCAAAGGGTTTAGTTTTCTTCAACGAGAAGATGAGTAGTCCAACCTCTGGGACTCCTACCTACTGGAAAACAGGTTGTTGCTCAACTGTTCCCATGACTCACATAGACTTTAATGGTGGAACCTGAATGCATGCCCACCTCTGCACTCATTCTGGACTTTGAAGTCTCCGGGAGCATAACTTGGGTCTGAAGACCACTGTTCTCCCAAAGAGTCAGCATCCCAGAGGTGGAAACACACTTATCAGATGGGAAAACCCCTTTAATGTTTCGGTAAGGTGAAAACATTTGCAATATTGTAAATTAGTTCAGCTGAACATCATAGAGAATGGTCCACCACTCGGGAACCCTCTCTATCATCCAAAGTAAAGAACTGCTTAGTGAAGGGCAACTCCTGATCTTGCAGACCCAGCCATGTATTCAGGGACGTAACTACCATAGCAGCAGACCATGTGACTGCTATGGGGCCCAGGACAAGAGGGGGCCCAGTCTTAGTTGGGATTATCTCCTCTTCTACTGGAGGTGAAAACTTGGTCAGGACTCTACCCTCTAAAGGAACAACTTTTAGCAAATGAGGTAGTGGAAAAATGGTCCAAGGGTCATTGAAAGGGGTTTAGGCAGAAACCCTTCTGTCCTGTGTGGGGGCCTGGTGTGATCCTTGCTATGGGGCCCTTACTTCTCTATGTACGCCACTGCTCGTATTACATGGTTGCTCATTCTTTTTGAGTGGTACAATATCCTACACAAGAAATATGTGTGGCCAAGCTTGTGAATTACAGCCCCATTCCAGGAGCACTGTTACCATTTAGCTTTGGAGAAGTTTGGAGATGCATAGGTCTCCAATCTAAAATCCAAGGGGGTCTTGTATGAGCCGGGGCTTCTTTATTCCAGTCATCGGTGGAGTTCATAATTCATGGATCCCACCAAACCTTTGACACTGTCTCAATGAGGTACACTTTAAACTTGCCAACATGCGTGATATCAATGCTGCTGTGGCGAATCGAGCATTTTCCTGAATTCTCACATGACCAAAAAGAACTAAGCCGTTATTGTTGGTTTATATTCAGCGAGACCGAATCATTTCATCTATCAAATATCTCTTTGCACCTGAATCTATTCATTCCCTCTTTAGGTTTGTGTCTCGCTGACTAACTGTGTGGTTAAGAACCCAGGACGGGAATGAACAATATCACATTTTAGCTGCGGTTGATTAACGAAAGAAAGAAAATAAAAAAACACCATCTGGGTTTGAAATCGGATCTGTAAATCTGAAAATGCCCCGGGTGGGTGTTTTATAATGTCAAGGTGAATCCAGCTAATGATGAGTATCAGATCATTTCTATGTATGAAAGAGGAAAAAAAATCCCCAGTGTCCTTTTGCATTGACTAATTAAGTGAGGAAAAAACAGAAAAGGTAATGAATAGCTCATAAGCCTGTGGTAAAAGTGTCTGTCGCTGGGAATGAGGAAAACGGCAATTCATTATCATTTTCTTGTCGCGGTTGTTGACACAAAGCAAGCAACTGCTTGCCCGTTATCCAGTTTCCCTCCTTTCTATAGGCCTAGAGTTGCCATACATGTTAGGGAGATGTTGGCCTAAAACTAACCCCCTCAACCTTCCCCTAAACATGCGCACTTGCTTCTGCTGACCATGAATGCTTATTTCATTGGGGTGAAGGATATAAAGATCGGGTATGATCAGATCCAACATGCCTAATCCTGATTTCTTCAGTTGATGCACAATTACAGTAACACAGTAAAATCCATAGTCTATGTTGCAATGTAATCCTTCCCATGTACTGCAGTAGACTGCATGCTATAGTAGCTTATACTGTATTTCACACATCTGAACATTTTTCCTGGAATTTCTGCAGTTCTGAACCATTGTGTTGTATACTTTGCATGCCTTGTTGTACTTGTTCTGTCCTCCAGCTCTGCAGATCCTCCGATCTTCTTGTTGTCCCCAAGCTGCTTGGCCTCACTTTCCAGCCAACCACAGGAAGGTATAGATTCAGGAGACTTGGAGGAGAGCAGAAGGACACCACAGACAGGCAGAAGAACAGAAGACTCTCATGGCAACAATCAGGGGCGGACTGGGAACTTAAAGTGGCCCTGGAAAAAATAATAAAAGTGGCCCCCATTTTGTAGTCGGGTCCAAAGTGAATGCAGGGCAGGGCCAACAATACCACATTGTGGCACATTATACCACCCCAACAGAGCCAAATACCACAGTCCATCACAAAATACATCCCCAAAAACTTCCACTGGCCGGCCATGAGGAGGGCCTAGGTGGCCCCCTGGGCATCAGCCCACCAGGAAATTTCCCTGTAAGGTCTATGGCCAATCTGCCCCTGGCAACAATACAAAAAAAGTGGCAGTGTTACTGTAGCATGTGGTCTTATGTCCCAGTAGTATAGCGTAAATGTCACTGGTAGACGACACACTATAGAAGCACCAAGATGTTTCTTTACAACAAACAAATGGTCCTTCCTGGCTTCAGGTCAGTATACAAACGGAGCCCAATCTCTACTTTGGGATCCTTTGTTAAAGGAGTTTTCCCAGATTCATATATTGTTGACCTATCCTCAGGATAGGTCATCAGTATCTGATCTGGGAAGTCCTTCTTGCTTATAAGCTGTTTGAAGAGGCTGCTGCACTCCAATGAGTGTTGCAGCCTCTTCCTAGGCCATTGATATCCCCTTCATTGGTCACATGACCTAGGTGCAGCTCAGTCCCATTTAAGTGAATGGGTCTGGGCTGCAATACCAAGCACAGCCACTATACAATGCTTCATATGCTGCGAGGAGGCCACTGCGCTCACCAGAGCACTGCAACCTCTAAAAACACACATCCCTAAAAGTGTACATAAATGAATATGAACGTGGAACTACTGTGCATGCGTGACAGCAGATTCAGCTTTTTCTGGATGTATTGGCCACCCTTTTACTAATATCAGAGGCAGTGGTGTACATAGAGAAGTAAGGGCCCCATAGCAAGGATCACACCAGCCCCCCACACAGGACAGAAGGGTTTTCGCCTAAACCCCTTTCAATGATCCTTGGGCCATTTTTCCACTGCCTCATTTGCTAAAAGTTGTTCCTTTAGAGGGTAGAGTCCTGACCAAGTTTTCACCCCCAGTAGAAGAGGAGATGATCCCAACTAAGACTGGGCCCCCTCTTGCCCTGGGCCCCATAGCAGTCACATGGTCTGCGGCTATGATAGTTACGCCTTTGATCAGAGGTAACGTACTCTTCTCTTCAATGCCCACAAATGAAGCCCTCACAGAGAATGGCATGTCATAGGAAGTAATGCAACTAGGGCAGGAGGGTCATGTGAATGGGTTTGCGATGAGAAATGCAGAAAAATAATAAGAAGAATAATTTTAAAATGTCATGCTTATCAGTGCCTGGTATGTAATGGCCATTTATCTGTGAGCCTGGAAATGAAGGGATAGTCAAAAGACCCAATACACATATAGCACATTAGCCGCTTATGCCGGAACTGGTTTACTCAACTTTGTATGGTCAGCAGAAGTAAACTTTTTTGCCTGATTCACTAGTCTTTAATATCCATTTGCAACTAAAAATACAGTGCCACCTCTTTGAGAGAACATTTGAGGGGAACGGTAATCTCAAAGAAGATGGCCAATTGGCACAATATATGGGGGAACTGAAGACCTGGATATCTGTGCTGGACAAGTGGATGATCTTTTGTAAAGGTTTCACTGTAATAAGAAAACTGATCTCCCCCGTTATATTCTATGGATGAGCAAATCAGTGAAAAAGTCAAATATTCCTCTAATGGCCGGTTTTAACCTCACATGGGAGAATGCAATCTGAACATACGGGGTGCAGCTTCCTTGTCTCTCCCCAAATCAAGCAGCTGTAGATCCACAGGTTCATTTTCAAAGTCATCATATTTGATGTGCTATTTGGCAATTGACCTCAAGATTCTTGACTACAGAATCAACCAGTCAATATAAGCTTCAGTTATTAGATTTATCGACCCTTTAATTTCAACTCTTCTACAAGTACATGTGATATGAACCAACAATCTTGCCGCTCAGCCCATTGAATAAAAGTTCTGCTCAATCTCAGTAATCTGGTGACCTTTTTGCCACCTCTCCCCTGCCCAAAACCAGATCTCAATTGGCCATAATTTCAAAATTTTTTTTATCTGATTTGTTTTTTCAACCCATTTCGACCTCCATTGTTTCATGCCTTCATGTCGAGGATGTTTGCATACACTCGTCCAGCACCTTGGCATTCATAAGAAATGCTTTCAGCCCTTATCTGACTTCCATGTTTAATTACCAGGTGTCTCCGTGAATGGTTGTGTTCCGAAAACACTTCCCTTAGTAATCACAAGACATAAAGCAGTCGCTAATCATTAATGGGAGTATTTAATCCTCACACGTTGCGGGTGCGTCCTTATCAAGCTGGTAGTTATCAGTAGATATACGGAATACATTTCACTACATGGGCAGTAGGAGATTATTACATGCCCGGAGATAGCTGCAGAGACTAAACAATGCTCTAATGGAACCCATACACATAAGAGTAAAGTTGACCAAACCCATTGACTTTGGAGGGGTTGGCTGTCTATCTTATGTGTGTTGGGGTCTCTCTTGACTCTCCCCAAATGTATGAGGTTGGGGGATGTTGAATTTCAATGCCCATTCCTTCTGTTCCCAAGGAAGACATGACAGAGCAGGTGTCTGGCATCGGCTTACTGCCCTCAACTCATTAAAAAGGTTACGGTTGTGCTAAATTTGAATGTTATAACTCTCCCATACACATGTATGTTAGACTCGACAAAGTGTGCATGTATGCTTAAACAGGTTGTGCCAAGTTTGAAAGTTATCCCCTATCCAGAGAGTGAGCGATAACTAAGTGATCATGGGGGTGTCCAACGATTGGGTCCACCACCAATCCCCAGAACGGGAATTCCACGTCCCTGTCCTGATGGAGCAGCAGGTCCAACATCTGCCCTGGTGTTTCAATCATTCTTCATGGGAATGCCCTGCATAGCTGAGTGCAGTGAATTTTCATTTTCATAGTCCCTTGGTTAGGATATTATTTGGAGTCCCAATTTCAATGTTCTCTATAAAGAACTGGTTAGTGGAAAAAGGTATCAGTCAGACTTGTCAGAAGTTCACATTCATTGTAGTCTGGGAGATGGAACCTCTGCTGTTCGCATCTTGACAGTTCCTCCTCAAAAGGAAGCCCCTAGTCATCAGCTTCCATCATCAGGAGGTGGCTATGATAACATTGTATCACATGGAACCCATTGGAAGACCAAAGACTGTGATGACCAATGGTCACTATGGATCATACGTGACTGAACACCACCGTCAAGTAAAGCATAACTACATGACACACCAGAACCTAACAGAGGAGTAGTGGACTACCATCACATTAGCAACAGGAGTAGGTCTATCGAGAAGGTTTGACGTATAATACTCATGTTCCCTGTGATGGTGCTGCAGGAAATTTGCCCTCCACAGAATACAGTTGATCATTAGGGATTCCAGCAGCAAGAAAATCAATGATCAGCTTTTTTTGGGCAAGTCCTTCTAACTAAAGCAGGCAAAAACTTTAAGTTACACACGATATGCACCAGGTCTTAGTCGGCTGACTTGCACCATCGCAAAGTTGTAGTTAGCGGACATTGTGTGATGATGCTTCCCTAAGTGCAACTGTTAGATGACCACACTCCTCAACGTTCAGGGGCGGATTGGCCATAGACCTTACAGGGAAATTTCCTGGTGGGCCGATGTCCAGGGGGCCACCTGAGCCATCACTGCCCACCTGTGGAAGTTTTTGGGGATGTATTTTGTGCTGCTGGGGCAGTATTTGATGATGCACTGTGGTATTTGGCTCTGTTGGGGAGGTATAGTGTGCCACAATATGGTATTGCTGGCCTTGCCTTCCATCAATTTTGACCCAACTACAAAACGGGGCCAATTTTAGTATTTTGTGCAGGGTCACTTTGAGTTCCCAGTCCGCCCCTGTCAATGTTGAAATTGCAACACCAAGAAGGACACTCCGTAAAGTTTTGCAAATTGAGTAGGTAGTAGGTGCTGCTATTTTTAAAGCCTAGTTCTAATCTGTGACATGTGGGAGGGGCTTAAAAGACAGGGTCAAAGCAAAGCATTTTAGACACATGAAACCTCAAAAATAGGATCAAGTCGTGTGAGATGATTGTGCAATGCTTACCGTTGATCAATGTGCCAATTATTGCCACTTGTCACAAACTGAGAGGGACAGAATCCCTGAACTGAGAGACCTTGGTTTATCACTAGTGAAGATCGCTATGTGCCTAGGCCAAGATGTCAGCACTGTTCCATGTGGAGGTGGAGAGAACAACAAGGAACTGAAATGACAGCAAGAGGTGCACAGAGGTGAACCTTTGCAAGAACGTATTGTCTCATTAGAAGAATGGTGCATAGTGATCCATTCTATACTGCACATGAAATTGGACGTCACGTCCCAAGCCAAGGGCAGCAAACAGTGTCTACACAAGCCATCAGAAGGTTTGCAAGACATGAGACTACGACGTTTAGTTACAGGTGTCCATTGACCTCACGCCACCACTCTCAAAGACTTTCATGGTGCACAGAAAAACAGCATTGGTTTATCCTCTTCATGAGTTCCGCTTGAGTTTCCTCAAATGCAGTGATAGAAATTGGTCTGAAGACCATTTGGCTAATGCTATGAAGAGGCCTTCACATGGGAATGTCACACTGGTCCTACTCCTGGGATTTTTATGTGGGGTGGCATAATGTATGGTAATGGACCCCTCTAGTCTTCATTTCAGTTTGGCATTACATTGATTTGGTCGGGGAACCAGTAGTACGGCCATTTCTCCAAAGTGTCCCAGGAGCTGTTTTTCAACAGCTCAATGCCAGGCCGCATGTTGCTTATGATACTATGAGCATCCTGTGTGGCCTAAACATGCTACCGTGGCATGCAGTGTCTCTAGACTTGTCCATCGAGCACATCTGGGACATTGCTAGTCGACAATAGCAAAGGTAGCTGCCAGCAGTGGATCTTGATGATTTGTGTGCCCAAGTGCATTCAGCATGGCAGAAAATTCCTCTCACAACCATTAATACCCTCAATCATAGCGTGTGTGTGTTTCTGCACGCTGTGCTCATACATAATACTGAAAAAAAATCGAGATGTTTTGAATATTTTGTTTCCATTTTATTATGCATATCATTAACATGTCTATTGATGTGATTTCCATAATTCCATGATTTTTACCTTTTGGTGTTGCACTTTCAATGTTGATGTAATAAACCTACCTGTCCGGGCTCCAGTGGTGCGATCCTCAGACTCGACGAGAGACATGCGCTGCTGAGCCACGCCCCCTGGTGACACGACAGGATGCTATACTGTGTTTCTCCCTACAATGGCGTGTGCTGGAGGAGATTAGCAGTTGGCTGATTGCTCAGCTGCTCTATGACTGTGTACTTGTGTTTCTGGCTAATGGAGCGCCCAGTCAATGGACCTATCAGGTCTCGGCACTCTATTTAAATCCCTTCCTGGCCATACACCAGTGCCAGTGATAGTCTTTGTTGGCTCTAGCTGGTTCCCTTGTTCCTGGTCCCTTTATTGCTATTTAATCCCAGTATTGCTATTTATTCCCAGTATTTCTGACCCTGGTTTGTCTTCTGACCACCCTATGTTTCACGTTTTTGGTACTGCATAGCCCATCTGGTTCTGACCCATTTTGTACTACTTTGCTTTTGTGTTATCTGTGTTGTGTGTCTTGCTTGTCCTGCACTTATACTAGTGTAGGGACTGTCGTCCAGTTGCGGTTCTGCCATTTAGGGCTTACACTGCAAGTAGATGGGGTTCTAGTTCAGGGACTCCCTGTCTTCGTCCGTCCCTACCTACGGTCATTACATTTAGGAATCTATAATGTCATGTGCATTCCTAAATTGATGTCAGTGTATTACCTAACGATGCCACCGCCAGCAAAGCTAAAGGATCTCACAACCACAAAGTAGTAAAATAAAACCTATAGAAATGTAAACTTTTACATTATTTTGCATTTGTAGACCTCACCCCACCATTGGAAGAATAAATCAAAAGAAAGCCTAAGTTACAATATTGGTCTGAATTTCAGCTTAAACACAAAGAGACAAAGGAAGAAAGTCTGTCGAACAAATATCAAATTAGTTGGTAATTTAGAAGCAGCGAACTCTGTTGTGTGCAATTAGTATCATTACAGCGTGCAAATGATGGTTTGTTGCATTCCGCTCGCTGACTGTCAGCAATTATCCTGCAATTATGTATTTTTGGGAAAGGAGCCAAAAGCCACACAAAATACGGGTAAAATAAAAGAGATCCAGGCTGCCCCCCCCCCAACCGCCTATTCAGTGCCATGTAATTATAGGTAATTAGATTAGTAAAGGTTTAACACGTTACCTATTTACTTTGTTACAGTACTTGAAAATATATGTTAGTTCAAAAATGCGAAATATGTAAATTACTCTGCCTGTCTATAGACACAATGAATACGTAGTGCTCCCTATATAATATATAGACGATAGCTTATTGCTTTTCGCATAATCGTAGGGTATCGGGGGTTGATCCATCGTTCTTTTAGGGCATAAACATCAGAATCCTCCCTACTTGGTATCATCCCTCTGAATGGTTACTGCTCTGGTATCAGGGTTGCCAACCTTAATTTTTCTTTTTTTCTGGACAAGTACCAAAATCACGGACAGCCAGCATTTTTTTTTTTAATTTTTGACAAATTGGAAAACCATAATGAATGATAAAAACTATAAGTAATACATGTCCATAGCTTAATATACTGATAAGAACTCATTACCAGCATTTACAGTGAGCTGTAAAATGATGATAATGACCACCAAAATAATCTAGTCAAGTACCACCAGCCTAAAAAAAAAAATCACGGAAACGTTTATTTGTTTTTCACTGACACAGAAAAGAAGTTGCCTATTTTTACGGACTGTCCAGAAATTTCTAGATGGTTGGCACCCCTGTCTAGGGGGCGTGCACAGATTTCACAGGGCCCCATAGCTCATGGCTATGAATCCCATATAGAACTTCATAGTTTGACCTTCTATAAAGAACACATGATTGTTCCAGAAAGAAGAACAGCAGACTGGGTGGGATGGAGCAGAGTTATGTTACACGTGGTGATGGACAAGAGAGTGAATTATAACACCTGTTCTACTGGGAGGGGGAGAGGGGGCATACGCTGCTGCAGAGAACAGGAATTACAGGACAAAATAAGTACACAATTAATGTGTGAAAATGACACAGCAGATTCTCAGTAAAGCAGTAACCTGCACAGAAAGCTAGGAAATATATATACTGTCCTGTCTATCATAGCTATAAACCCTCCCTGTGTATAATATATATTCATGAAAACGAAGTTATATCTATCTATCTATCTATCTATCTAATATCTATCTATCTATCATCTATCTAATATCTATCTATCTATCTATCTATCTAATATCTATCTATCTATCTATCTATCTATCTATCTATCTATCTATCTATCTATCTCATATCTATCAAATTCAAATTAAAAAAAGCTTTATTGGCATGTCCAAGTAAAAACATTTAGCACTGCCAAAGCAAAAGAAATAATAGGTATTGTGGAGGGGGGTTTGATGTGGGAATTAGGGGGTTGGATGTTGGGTTAAAGGGACAGTATAGGGGTATAATAGTCCATGATGTCTCAGTTGGTGGCAGGTGGAGACATATTGGGCAGCGATATCTATCTATCTATCTATCTATCTATCTATCTATCTATCTATCTATCTATCTATCTATCTATCTATCTCTAAGTGAAGTTAACAGCAACTCCGACAAGATGGCCGCCACCAAAATCATTTACTTAAAATAATAAATAATAATTTAAAAAAACATCAGAAAATAAGACATTAAAAAAATATATGTTCGTATCTGGCTTTAATTTATAGACAAATATAAATGACAGATTCCTTTCAAAAAGAAAAATCAGAATAGGTGAGCCTCCAAAAGTCGCCAAAGATGACATTGTATTGTTATTGTAAAGAGGTTTTCCAACCCTTATATTGATCCTCCAATGCCTGGGCACCTCATATAGGTCCCGATCCCCACATGGCCACCGCTCCATCTCCCCAACGAGCAGATCAGAACATTCGGCGATGGGAGGAGGGGGGGGTTAGCCAATAGCAGGCCGCAACAGGGGCGAGCCTCCCTAGCAGCGGCGGCTGTGCGGGGATCAGGAGCGACGTGGGTGCCAGGGAGCGGGGTAAGTATAATTTATATGAGGGGCCCGGACATTGGAGGGGATCATTATTGGTGTTGGATAACCTCCGTCACCACCATTGAGCGTATTTAATTTATATGGTGCCGTAGGTCACCTGGAGTGCTTTCTAAGCATACCTGTATGTGCATTATAAATGTACTTGTGCCCCTCAAAAAACAATTTTATAAATATGCTAATAAGCTTGAAAAGCGACCAAGAGGCGTTTTTTTTTAGCTAACCCACGCCCATTCTCAGTGAGCCCCGCATCTCCCCTCATGTGGTATTCTTATCCTTGATGTGGACACTCTGCCGCAGCAGTAACATCTCACGCATGCGCAACATCATATAATGTAAGTGCCCGTGCGTTCTGAATTCCTGTGCCGGCATCAGCCTCAATAACGGAATGCTAATTACCGCCCCACAACAACTTTTCCTGTTAGGGCCTACCACACTGTTCATCCTGTTCTTCCTGATTCAGGAATAGCATACCAGAGCTGCAGGACTGCGAAAACAGCTTTGAGCCCAATGTAACTCTAAGGCTACTTTCACACTTGCGTTGTTAATTCTGGTATTGAGATCCAGCAGAGGAATGTACTGGAATTAAACGGATCCGTTTCGATTTTGCACATCAGGACGCATCCGTTCCGTTATTATGCGGTTGTGTGAAATCAAAATGGAAAAAAAGACGGGATCTGTCACTAAATACATTGAAAGTCAATGGGTGAAAGATCTGTTTATTTTTTAGGCTCCTAAAAAAAATAGATCCGTCACCATTGACTTACATTGTTTTCAGTGCCGGATCCGTTTTTTATAACTGGACACAAAACCGCAGTTTGCAGCACAAAACAGAATAATGTCCATTCAGAATGCATGAGGACTATACCGGAAATGTTTTTTTTTCCAGTATTCAGATCCTCTGCCTGATCTCAGTACCGGAAAACAGCAACGCAAGTGTGAAAGTAGCCTTAAACACAGGTTTATATAATAAAATAATAATTTTTTTTTTAACAAGAAACAGTGCCGCTTGGTCCATTGGCTGTGCCTGGTATTGCAGAATTCGAGTGAATGTGAACGAGCCACAATACCGGGCACAGTCCATGGAATACAGCAGGACTATTTATGAAAAAAGCACTTTATTTCTTTTCTCCTATGAAATAAAAATAAACTAAAAACTTAAAAATCAAAGATAAAAATGCATACAGATGGCCCCTGGCAGGGTTTCGACTGTCCTGAAAGAGTTAATTAGCAATCTGTAGCGGTTCTTCCGGGATCTGTATTATTTCCAAGGGTTGAACGTTGGGAATGTCGGATCAGCTGCAGGATTTCAATCAGTTTTGCTTCCCCAGAGATGATTCACAAGGACATCCTTGGAGTGGCGTGCAGATGTTTCGATCCACATTGCTAAGCCACCTGGATTTCCTTTAGTGCGAGATGTCCTTGGAAGCTCCGCTCTAAGATTTAACGCTGTGTTTTGTGTTCCTATGACTTCAGCATTTAAAGGGGTTGTCTCACTTCAGCAAGTGGCATTCATTATGTAGGGAAAGTTAATACAAGGCACTTACTAATGTCCATATTGTCTCCTTTGCTGGCTGGATTCATTTCTCCATCACATTATACACCGCCTGTTTCCATGGTTACGACCACCCTGCAACCCATTAGTGGTGGTCGTGCTTGCACACCATAGAAAACAGCACTGACCTCTCTGGTAGCCAGGGCCATAGGAGCGCACATAGGCCGGCGCTTTTTGCTATAGTGTGCAATCACGACCACCACTGATGGATTGCAGGGCGGCCGTAACCATGGAAACGAGCAGTGTATAGTGTGATGGAAAAATGAATCCAGCCAGCAAAGGAAGCAATATGGACATGTACAATACATCAGTAAGTGCCTTTCTCTACATGATAAATGCCACTTGCTGAAGTGAGACAACCTCTTTAAAGCGAAGGTATGGCTGATGTATGGGTTTATGTAGGTTTAGGCTTCTATAAAAGTACAGCAGAAACATTGACTCTATTTCTGTTTACTCCGTGTGCGTTTTTGTGCCCTCTGTGTGTCATCCATATTCTAAGCATCTCCAGAGCATCCCCTACCAATGGTCTGTGAAACACTGACAGAACACGAATGCTGTCTGTGTCTTGTAAGTGGTTTTTCACGGACCGTAGACTTCAATGGCCATGTTTGGTCCGCATCACGGACCAAAGTGGTGCTTGTCTCCATGATTTACCACTGACCCATGTGCTGTCTGTGGAAAATACGCATAGAACACGTCTTTGAAAATCGAAGTGTGAACGAGGCCTTGTATTGAAAGCAATATTCCTATATTCTAGTTAAATGTCTCCAAACTGACCCAAAAATCACACCATTTGGGGTTATAATTAGAGATGAGCGAACGTGCTCGAAACGAGCACTGTACCGCTCGGCTCCCCTGCGCTCGCATGGGTGCAGGCAGCCGCTTCTGTCCTCCTCCTATTTTTTAGCACATATACATTGCAATAATACTTCATGTGAAATTCTCTAATACTTTTGGTGGGATGACCCCTTTAATCAGGGATCCAAACATCTGATCGGTGTGGGTATTGATGGCCTATCCTGATGTAAAATCAGTCCCTCACTCCCTCAAGCAGTTAATCCTTTTAATGGTTAATGCTAAAGAATTCAGCAAACCCCGGTAAAGAAAACTCTGCGGAACAAAAGGTGAACTGAACGGCTGTTGTTCCAATTTAGAAAAGTGTATCTGTAATTGGCTTCTTCCGCCCGGCCGGTGCACCTGCTCCACATGGAAGACGTTAAGGGCTGAGAACTTCTCCCCTAAAAGGCCGGAATGGATGGTTGATGGGTTCCAAGCATTTAATTCCTTCTCCGCCTTGCCTAAATATGTTCTTTTTTTAGATGAAAAACAATTTTGCTATTTGGGATACTTTTGTTAGATTTTTTTAATATTTTTTGGAATTCGTATGTCGTGACATTTCATTGTTCCCGTATAGATCAGTGGGATTCACCTGTGAATAGTCTGAGGGTAATATGGGAGCAGATAAAAGGGGTCAACAGAGTAAAATAAGGCAGGGTCTTGATTTTTAAAAAAAATGTTTTATAGTTTTGTGACAGAGGACTCATACTACACCTTGTCATAACATGATGTATGGTAAATGCCAGTCATTGGTACGTTGTGCAGGAATCATTGCTGTGCCTGCCTAATCGCCTGCATTAGTCTGGCTGTGATTGACAAAATGGCCGTCAGCACAAGCATGGTGATTCTCAAGATCACAAGATCTCAAGGAGGATTAGTTCTATCCTTACCAATATATAAACAAAAAATACAGGACATGTAAGCCCCGCTCCTTGGACTACCCTGGAACGCCCCCAAAATGCCAGAGCACTCATGTTGGAGGGGAGCTTACATAAGACCCATCCCTTTTGCAGTTCAGTTTGTGGGATTGTCCTTTCAATATCAGAACTGTTGGCAACAATGCCTGGGCCTAGGCCTAAAAAATATACTGCCCCAGCAGAACCAAATACCACAGTGCAGCACAATATACCTCCCGCATACCTGCCAAGTGTCCCTCTTTTGGAGGGACAGTCCCTCTTTTTGACCCATGTCCCTCTGTCCCTCTTTTATCCTTAAATGTCCCTCTTTTTGACCTGGAGGATTATTGCATAAATGTGCATTAATACATTTACTAAATTGCTCCTTAATAAAGTGTATATACCTATAAATTAGATCAGAACTTCATTATTTGGTGTAATTTGGACCTTAAAATATCTATAATCTGATGATTTATGTGCTAATATTTATATGGACAATGAAGCGCAAGAAATAAAATTGCCGCAGGGTCTCCAGAAATTATGCTTTGGGCGGAGTTAGAGGTGTGGTCTAGTATGAAAAAAAACTGCCGTGATGCGCGGGGCACACATTGTCCCTCTTTGCAATTTTAAAAAGTTGGGAGGTATGCTCCCGTCAGAACTAAATACACAGTGCAGAACAAAATACTGCCCCACAGAAACAAATACCACAGTGCAGCACAAAATACTGCCCCACAGAAACAAATACCACAGTGCAGCACAGTATACTGCCCCAGCAGAACCAAATACCACAGTGCAGCACAGTATACTGCCCCAGCAGAACCAAATACCACACTGCAGCACAATATACTGCCCCACAGAAACAAATACCACAGTGCAGCACAATATACTGCCCCACAGAAACAAACACCATAGTGCAGCACAATATACTGCCCCAGCAGAAACAAATACCACAGTGCAGCACAAAATACTGCCCCACAGAAACAAATACCACAGTGCAGCACAAAATACTGCCCCACTGAAACCAAACACCATAGTGCAGCACAATATACTGCCCCAGCAGAAACAAATACCACACTGCAACACAAAATACCTCCCCAGCAGAAACAAATACCACAGTGCAGCACAAAATACTGCCCCAGCAGAAACAAATACCACAGTGCAGCAAAAAATACCGCCCCAGCAGAAACAAATACCACAGTGCAGCAAAAAATACCTCCCCAGCAGAAACAAATACCATAGTGCAGCACAAAATACTGCCCCAGCAGAAACAAATACCACAGTGCAGCAAAAAATACCGCCCCAGCAGAAACAAATACCACAGTGCAGCACAATATACTGCTGCCGGCACCACAGTATGACACTGTATCATCATCCAGAGGACAGTGATACAGTAGAGTTCAGGAGGCCTCCTGTGGCTGCTGGTCCAGTGCATATGTACCTGATGCTCCTACATTAATTAATGCTGAGTGCATCAGCCTGTTATGTACCTGGCTGGTGGCCATGAGGAGGCCTTAGGTGGCCCTCTGGGCATCAGCCCACCAGGAAATCTCCCTGTAGGGTCTATGGCCAGTCCATCCCAGCCCCAAAAAGCTATGAAAAAAAAATCTAAGAATGACTACTATATATGTTGCTAATAATTAGGAAATTGTTGATTTGTACGAAGGTTTTTTGTTGCTTTTTCATTCCTAGGACTCGTGACTGATCTGATATCTATAAATATAGCGGCACAGAGGTCGTACAGAGCGGATGCTTTATTTATAACAGGGGGCTTTCTCGGATGAGAATTTTGATGTATTACGGACCCGTGTTACTCAATTTAGAAGCAATAAATAAGCTCATGACTCCCTCGCTTTAAATGCTGACTCACCCACGAGTCAGTGGGGAAGATTTATCAAAACCGGTGCAGGGGAGCATCTGACCATAGAAATCAAACATGCATCCCAATATCAAGGCAAACAAAGACTACATGCAGCAGCACACTGCTCTGTGCACAAAGACACATACAGACAATGGACACATGGATAAATCTGAATTACGTTGCTGATTTACTTACTATATAAAAATTACAAGCTGTTTGTGGACATTTTTTGATCAAAATTGTGTCGGGCCCATCTACCAGCGACAAGGTGGCTTCCAGCAGACAGGATCTACATTATCAGTACTTGCCTCTCCTGGGTCTAAGCCTACAAAATTCAAGGCAATGTAGAATCCAGCTATATTATACTGTGATTAGAAGTCCTGGGCAGATGGGTGGGAGCGCAAGGACCAAATGGAGGCAGCCACTCCTCCAAATGTACAATTCAATACCTCCAAACAATGTGAAATAAAGTACAGGTGCACTCTGTTTGCTTTTGCATTGCAGCCATGGTAAACACTTTGTGTAGCAGCACCCTGCTCCATGCCGGAGGTTACCTACATATAAGAATAACATGGCTGCCCTGTCCCAATGATTCACCTGCCCATAGGTTGTCTCCGGAAGTGGCTGCTCAATTCCAATAACGTGAACAGGACTGAGCTGCAATAACGCATACAACCTGTGGACAGACGTGGCGCTGTTTCTGATTCTGTAAGAGAATACCTCTACACTAGAGATGAGCGAAGTTGCAATGACAGTGAATGGCGATCATGCCAACCCCTATTATTGAACCCTTCAGAGTTCACGTTCGCTGCTGATCTCAGCATCTGACAGTCAGGGGTGCACCTAGCCTTTCTCCTGCCTGAGACGAAAACTGAAATGGCACCCCTCCCTCCCCAATGCCAATTTCTTAACCTAACCTAATCTCGTGAGCTGATGTGATGACATCATCACGTCATCATGCTGGGCGGACGCAGTGACATGGATGACGTATGTTATAAAATCCACAAAAAAAGCAAAAAAAACCCTGGCACCCCAATGTTTCCTGTCTGTTTTCTAGGAACCCCCTTATGATGTAAGCTGCATATAATTTCTACATCACTGGTTTTACTTGGACCCAAAATCTGAGAGTAATCTACAGAACCTCGTATAACCATGTGGGCAACCACACATGTCCTCGATACCACCTCTGCCCCCAGGTACCCATTGCACTGCTTGTCCCAGGTGCCCCCTTTTGGCAGAAACAAGTTCTCCCTGCCCTCAGTAATCATCCCCACGCACTGCCTTGGAAAATACTGTGGTTACTAAAATACTGGGTTAAAGGGGTTCTCCGGAAATTAAGAAAATGAAAATACTTAAAGAAGAACTCCCGCAAAAATTTTTATTCTCTGACCTGTTAGAAAGGTGCATGATATAATCTGTAGTGAATGTCATCTTCTTATCAGAGAATGTAATTGTGAGTAATACCCTCTCTTCTTATTGTAGCTGGGTCATGTGACCAACTCCCTGACCTCCAACTGACCCAGGACAGGAAGCCAGTCACTTCTCTATTCATTTCTATGAGACTGAAAGTGAGGCTACCATAGGAATGCATAGAGAATTAGACTTCCTGTCCACACATAAGTCTCTGTGTGAGTTGGTGGGTCTAATTCCTAAAAATTCTAAAAATGGCAACCGTACTATTAGTCCACACAAAACCTGTCCTAATCACACTGGAGGACAAGTTACTTCAAAACACTGAGGTAAAGAGCTGCCTCATCCTCCTGCTCTGCTTGTCAGGGATTATGATCCTGAATATAGATGATAAGATCTTCAGCTGAATCTCTATAGGAATGGAGTTCATAAGCAGATGTGGGTAATAAACAGCAGCTCTTTTATGCAGTCTCTATTACCACAGTCTGTCCTGTCCGTCCTCTCTGTACTTTATGTCTCCTCATGAACTCCATTCCTACAGAGATTCAGCTAAATATCATATTAAATTGTAGTCAGGATCATAATCCCTGACAAGCAGAGCAGAGAGGAGGATGATGCAGCTCTTTACCTCAGTGCTATGAAGTAACTTGTCCTCCTGTGTGATTAGGACAGGTTTTGTGTGTACTAATAGGACGGCGGCCATTTTATTTCTCCTAATGATTGCTCCCGAATCATTATAACTAATGAAAGGTATTTGGGAATATATAATAAAGTAATATTTACGTATTTTCATTTGCTTAATTCTCGGAGAACACCTTTAATAAATGGCTGTTTTGTTTTAGAAACAGCGCCACCCCTGCCCATGGGTTGTGTCTGGTATTGCATCTCAGCACTAGTGAATTGAATAGGGTTGAGCTGCAATACCACACACAACCAGTAGACAGATGTGGTGCTGTTTTTTGGAATGAAGCAACCATGTTTTTTTCTAATCCTGGAGAATTAGATATTATTATATATGACATTTTGTTGCAAAATTGTTGCACTTGGTTGGGGGGTTATGAAAATGACATAAGCTTGCATCAATATTTCAGTATAACACCCATTAATGTAAAGGATAAAGATACAACTCCCAGCATGCTCTTCTCAGAACTCTCACAGAAATAATTAGAGCATGCTGGGAACTGTTTCACAGCAGCTGGAGTGCTGACCCCCGTTCTATACAATCCATTGAAGTAGTTCGATTTTTTTTTTTTTGTTCCAAAATCTCTCCAAAAGAAAAAAAAATCTAAATGATTTTTTTGAACACACTGGGTGCTGGGAAATTCAGATTTCTGCATTTTTCTTCTCTCTGCAGGAATAGTAATTTAGATCCAAATTCTGCCTCCATGATCTAAAAATAGACATTTTCCATAAACAGAGAGATAAAAGTCCGATATGTTTATTTTTTGGTCTTCAATAAAAGCAATTAAGCAATCAGATTCTCTGCAGCAAGCTGGGGACGTCAGCCGCGTAATTGTTTAATGGTCGCAGATAACGTGTTCCAAAGGGACCTTCTGCTGGTGGTGTTTGCACAGGTATAGTAGGTCTGAGTATCCTCTGGTGTGGGGGTCTTTCAGACGAGGCGTTTGTTTGCCCCCATAGCCGGAGTTTTTTAAAAGCTGCATCGAGAGCTGCTTGAGGGGCAGCTGACAGACATTGGGATTTATAGGCTTCATTGATCTTCAGTTTGCGTTGAAGTTGACCAAACAAGATCTTCAATTTGGCTCAGATGTTCTTTCTACTGCTACTTTCTACCTGTCATGGCTCAGGAGACGTGTCCTTTGTGCTGCAGCTCTCTTCCCATCACAGTTCAGAGGGCATGTCTTTTCAGCTGCAGCATTCACTATCACAGCTCAGGGGATGTGTCCTTTCTCAGGGGGCATGTCCTCTCTGCTCCAACTCTCTCCCTGTAACTGTCACAGCTGGTGGCAGTTGAAGAATGGAACTGTGCATGTGCGACCACCTCAACGAAAGTGGACAGAGAAATTAGGAATAGAACAAACAGCAGGTGGCGCTATACAGATACATTTTACAGAATAACTCAGTATACAAAATTTTTAATTACATGCAGATCCAGGTGCTGGTTTGAAAAATGTAGAATATGTTTTATGGGAAAACCCCTTCAATCCGTAGAAAAACAAAACAAAAATAAAACCCTTCTCGTTTTCACTTTTTTGCATGGATGTTATTCTACATCTAGACTGCATTTTGTTACACATTAATGCACACAATACCGCAATGTGTAAACCCATCTGCTGTGTGATGTGTGTGAATGAGGTTTGAATGTGCCTGAATTCTTGCAACGTTCTGCACTTCCTCTTGAGGAAACCAGCCGAATTTAGAATTTAAAGGGGTTGTCTCAATTCAGCAAATAACATTTATCATGTAGAGAAAGTGAATACAAGGCACTTACTAATGTATTGTGATTTTCTATATTGCCTCCTTTGCTGGCTGGATTCATTTTTCCATCACATTATACACTGCTTGTTTCCATGGCTACGACCACCCTGCAATCCATCAGCGGTGATCATGTTTGAACACTACAGGAAAAGGAATCAGCCTATGTGTGCTCCCACGGTCCCGGCTGCCAGAGAGGCCGGCACGTTTTCCTATAAGTACGACCATTGCTGATGGATTGCAGAGTGGTTATAACCCATGGACATGAGCAGTGTATAATGTGATGGAGAAATGAATCCAGCCAGCAAAGGAAGCAATATGGACAATCACAATACATTAGTAAGCGTCTTGTATTAAAGGGGTATTATTCCCATCATGGACAATGGGGGCATATCTCTATCTCTATATCGAGAACGGGGCGGGGAGCGCTGCGCCTGGAGGACCCCGGGTTTCCTGGGGTCCGGCCACCACCAGGTGCAGCTCCCCGCTGCTCCCATAGAGATGAATGGGAGCGCACCGCGAATGTGCGGCCACTAGAGATGAGCGAATGTGCTCGTAACGAACACTGTACCGCTTGGCTCCCCTGCGCTCGTATGGGCGCAGGCATCCGATTCCGTCCTCCTCACCCGACGGAAGCGGCTGCCTGCGCCCATGCGAGCGCAGGGGAGCTGAGCGGTACAGTGCTCGTTAGGAGCACGTTCGCTTATCTCTAGTGGCCACCGATCCCATTCATTTCTATGGAGCCGACGGAAATAGCTGAGCCAGTGCTTGGCTATTTTTGGCGGCCCCATAGAAATGAATGGAGGGCGGCTGCGCATGCGCAGTGCGCCCTCCTCAACTTTTCCCACTCCGCTCTCGATACAGGTGTGGGTCCCAGCGGTGGGACCCGCACCTATCAGACAATGGGGGCATATCCTAGCGATCTGCCCCCACTGTCTATGATGGGAATAGCTCTTTAACTTCCTCTACATAATAAATTCTATTTGCTGAAGTGAGACAACCCCTTTAGGCCTCTTTCACACGAGCGTCACGGATTAGGCCCGGATGCGTTCAGGAAAACTCGCACCATTTTGCAAGCAAGTTCAGTCAGTTTTGTCTGCGATTGCGTTCAGTTGTTCAGTTTTTTCCGCGCGGGTGCGATGCGTTTTGATGCGTTTTTCACGCGCGTGATAAAAAACTGAAGGTTTACAAACAACATCTCTTAGCAACCATCAGTGAAAAACACATTGTATCTGCACTTTCTTCAGGATACAATGCGTTTTTCATTCACTTCTATGGGGCCAGGGCTGCGTGAAAAACGCAGAATATAGAACATGCTGCGTTTTACACGCAACACAGAACTGATGCGTGAAAAAAAAAAGCTCATGTACACAGACCCATAGAAATGAATGGGTCAGGATTCACTGCGGGTGCTATGCGTTCACGTCACGCATTGCACCCGCGCGGAAAACTCGCTCGTGGCCTTAAGGCCCCTTTCACAAGGGCGAGATTTCCGCGCGGGTGCAATGCGTGACGTGAACGCATAGCACCCGCAGTGAATCCTGACCCATTCATTTTAATGGGGCTTTTCACATGAGCGTTTTTTTTCACGCATCACTTCTGCGTTGCGTGAAAAACGCAGCATGTTCTATATTCTGGTTTTCTAGTTTTTCACGCAGCCCAGGCTCCATAGAAATGAATGGGGTTGCGTTAAAAACGCAACGCAATGCATTGCATCCGCATGCAATCCGCGCGTTTTTAACGCAACGCATCCTGAACAAATCCGCGACGCTCGTGTGAAAGAGGCCTAACTTTGAATGTGAACAGAGAAGAAGACATCAATCCAATGCAGAGCAGAAAAATATTAATAATACGTTTATTTCAGATGGGACCTGGTGCAGTAGAGTTTTCCTATTTTATAGATATTCTATGTACTGTAGTATATAGTCGGGTAAATGTAATAAATTGATTCCCCTGAACTCAGTTGTTTACAGAGATCTTTATTGAGTTTTTTTTTTTTCTCCGGGTTCATTAATCACATGCCTGGGTGATTGCAAGATCCGCACCTGCAGGACTGGAGGGCTTGGGAAGAAAAAAAAGTTATGCAACTCACTCAGATTTGTCAGGATGCCTAAAATTTTTTCTTTCTTCCTTGCATCATAATGGAGGCCCGATATAAGGGTGTCAGCTCTGCAGAACTTAGCATTTGCAAAAAAAAAATAAAAAAAATAAAAAAAACTTCTTTTTTTTTTTGCTTCAGTAGTGGAATTTGGAAACGTGAGGTGCGACCATTGTGATTTCTGTTCTTTGTTCTTACAACTTAAAGGGAACCTGTCATCTCCGAAACACCCCCTGAACTAGAGTAAGCATTGTATAGTGTAAGTGATGCTGAATCCGAATATGTAAGTTTTATCTTCATACTCACTTCCATTCTGACGCTGTGCTCCAACACACCTGCAGTAAAATGCACTCACTGGACTCTTCTTTGAGTCCTCTCCATTATGTGAGTGAGCACTTGAGTCCAGTGAGTGTATTTTACTGCCGGTTTGTGGGAGCACAGCGTCAGAATGGAAGCGAGTATGAAGATAAAACTTACATATTCGGATTCAGCATCACTTACAGTATACAACACTTACTCTAGGTCAGGGGGTGTTTCGGAGATGACAGGTTCCCTTTAAGTAAAACCAGATGCCGTGGATCTCCTGGACCCCTGCTGATTCTACTCAACCAAACTTGGATCGCATGGGGCTCTATGGGGCAACAAGGAACAAGGTAAAGGCTCAAGCGTACAACCGTTATTTTAGTCCACATTCGATCCGCATTTTTTTGTGGGTCGGATCCGGTTCTATACACTTCAATGGGACTGCAAAAGATGTGGCATCTGCAAAAAAATAGAATATGTCCTCTTCTTGTCCGTATTATGGACAATATTAGGACTGTTCTATTATGGGCTGGATGTTCCTTTCCGCAAAATGCAGCATGCCCACGGCTGGTATCCGCAATTTGCTGGCCTCAAAAATGACTATGGCTGCGTGCATGAGCCCTAAGGCTGGGTTCACATCACCGTTATTTTCGTCAGATCTGTCAGAAGAGCGGGGAAAAAAAAAACGTATCCTGTGTATTAGTTATACACACGGACGTCATCCGTATGTTTTGTAGATCCATTTTTTGTGGACCACAAAATACATACTGTTGTGAGCCCGAAGAAAAATAAAAACGGGATCCTGTAAAAAACTAATCCTGTGTATCAATTATGCACATTTGGGATCCGTTTAAGCCATTCCCGTCTGAGATCCGTTTTTTTAGACGGAAAAAAAAGTACTGCATGCATCTCTGACGGAAATGGCTCAAACGGATGCCAAATGTGCGTAACTGATACACACTGATCTGTTTTTTTTTACAGTAACCCGTTTTTTTTTTTTTTTTCGGGCTCACGCACACAACCATATGAATTTTTGCGGTCCACAAAAAATGGATCCACAAAAAATACGGGTGACGTCCGTGTGCATTCTGTATTTTGCAGAATGGAACAGCTGGCCCCTAATAGAGCAGTCCTATCCTTGTCCGTAATGCGGACAATAATAGGACATGATCTGTTTGTTTTTTTTTTTTTTGCGGAACGGACATACGGAAATACAATGCACATGGAGTAACTTCCGTTTTTTTTTGTTTGCGGACCCATTGAAATCAATGGTTTTGCATACGGTCTGCAAAAAAAAAGTTCGTGTGCATGAGCCCTTCTTCTGACGGATCGGAAGAATGGAAAGCCTAACTCATGTCTGCAGGATGCCTGTGTGTGGTTAGTGACCGTGGAGGCATATAGGTCTGCATAAGAGCTGCATACACAAAACAGTAGAATATTTTTAATCTAAATTATTTGGCATTTTTTTAATGCAATTTTAGATGCAAAACAAAATATGGTTTCAAAACTGAGCAAACCCATTAATATAGGAATATTAGTCATTTCGGATGAGCCCGTAGTCTAATACTGTATTAACCCTGTTCCTGTCCATCTTGTGGCTGAGGGAATATATGGAGCGGGCTACTGCGCTGAGTCCGCTCCAGACATGGAGGGTGCCGGCTGCACCTGGCTGTAATGATCGGTATCGGCAATGACTCTAACTTTGGAAATTTAACCCTTCAGATGCTGCATTCAATAACTTTCGTGTCATCTGTGGAGTTAGGCAGAGGGAGTGGGCAGTGAAATCGCGGGGCTCCAATCGGTTACCATGATAGCCTGCGGCCTTCTGAAAGTTCCCGAGCCTGTCATGGTAAACTGCCTGTAAAGCTGTGCGCAAGGCATGAGCGGCAGAATCCCATAGACCATAATATTTCTCTGTTATGGTCTATAGTAACATAGGGGCGCATTTATTAAGACCAGCGTTTTAGATGCTGGTGTTAATAAGGGCCAGTGTCGACGGTGGATTCGCCTAAGTTATGACGAGGCACCGGTCTCTATATAACTTTGGCGTATCCACCGCCGGTCTAAATGTAAGACGGCTTTCTTGCTGGCTTAAATTTAGACCATTTTCTACGTCTAAAACAGGCATAGAAAATGATAAATCAGAGGGGCCTGATGGTCTGCCCCCCTTCCCCACCCACGCCATGCCCACTTTTTTTAGACCCGGCGTGAATAGGGAAAAGTCACAGCTGTATTTCTGTTTAATAAATGACCCCCATAGTTTGTAAGGCTGAAAAAAGCCCTCTGTCCATCCAGTTCGGCCTGTTATCCTGCAAGTTGATCCAGAGGAAGGCAAAAAACCCCTGTGAGTTAGAAGCCAATTTTCCTCACTTTAGGGGGAAAAAAATCCTTCCCGACTCCAATCAGGCATCAGAATAACTCCCTGAATCAACGACCCCTCTCTAGTAACTATAACCTGTAATATTATTACCCTCCAGAAATACATCCAGGCCTCTCCTGAACTCTTTTAGTGAATTTAGTCTATAGGACAAGCAATCAGAAGAAGGGGGCTAAAGGTTATTGTGTAAAAAAGCAAAAGTTTAAAAACCAAGACATGGTTAATTAAATAGTTCCATTAATTAATTAATTAAAATACATCTTATCTTGCAAAAATTAAGCTCTCAGAAATTTTTTAAAAAAGTTATAGCTGTTGGAAAGTGAGGGGGGTAAAAACGAAGATGCAAAAATGAAAATGGGCCCGGTTCTTAAGGGGTTAATCACAGGTGCATATCTTAAAAAGTCATAAAACTACGCCCTCATGGACATTCCTTTTGGGCACAGGTTTTGCATATGTTTAGCTGTCTTGTGTTCAGAGCTTGTTTCCTGAATCCATTGAAGGCAAGTATAAAGAACGAAGGTACTGATTTTATTTTGATAGAGAGATATATATTAGATAGATAAATTGGATAGATAATACTGTAGATGGATAGAAATAGATAGATAAATAGATAATAGATTGATTAATAGTACTGCAGATAGATAGATAATAGATGATAGATAGATAATGGATCAATAGTAGATAGATACAGTATGAGATAGATAATAGATGGATAAATAGTACTGTAGATAGATAGATAATAGATGATAGATAATGGATCAATAGTATATAGATACAGTATGAGATAGATAATAGATGGATAAATAGTACTGTAGATAGAGATAGGTAGGTAGATAGATAGATTAATAGTAGATAGAACGATAGATAGATAGAAGATAGATAATAGATTAATAGTAGATAGATATATAGATAGATTAATAGTAGATAGATAGATTAATAGTAGATAGATAGATTAATAGTAGATAGAACGAACGATAGATAGATAGATAGATAGATTAATAGTAGATAGATGATAGAAGATAGATTAATAGTAGATAGAACGATAGATAGATAGAAGATAGATAGATAATAGATTAATAGTAGATAGATATATAGATAGATAAATAGTAGATAGATAGATTAATAGTAGATAGAACGATAGATAGATAGATAGAACGATAGATAGATAGATTAATAGTAGATAGATGATAGATTAATAGTAGATAGAACGATAGATAGATAGATAATAGATTAATGATAGATAGATAGATAGATAGATAGATAGATAGATAGATAGATAGATAGAATCTTGGTGAGCGGTTCCTCCAGCTGCCATAACCATGAGATTTTTGGCTTTCCTGTGCTGTTTCCCTGTCTGCACTGACTAGGAGCTCACTAGGGAAGAAGCTGAGTTGGACAAATATATAATTTACAAAGCCTACCTGGAAAAAGGGTAAAAAAAACCCTGATATTAAGCTGCAATAAAAAAAAAAACTATTGGTCATATTTCAGATTTTTCACCATGGTCACACTGTCATCACTATTTTAAACCATGAGATTTTTTATGTTACGATCCCCTTTAAATCGCAAATTGCCAAGAATCATCCACAAAATTTGCCGAAATCATCCACAAAATTGCCAAGACAGGACCCTTGTAATGTAAGGTATGCCATTCCTTCTTCCCTTTCTCTTTTTGAGGAGGGGGTCTTGTGCGGCCCGTATTGTGCAGACTGTGCCGCGTAGATAAACATTGGGGGGATTTGCCCTTTAAGCCTCCCTTTCATATCTCTACACTTGGTGCGCGGCTGAAAACTGCAGAAATGTTTGCACAATGCATAACATCTTGGTCATTTGTTGAGTTCTTGCGCTGGCGGGGACGTAGCCTGAGGGGTGTAGATAAATCTGTCAGGACTAGTAGCTTGTGCTATTTCACCCACACCTTCCAGGTGACACTAATTCTGCAAGTTACTAAGAAATGACAAATTACATTGTTCAGAATGATGGACGGGAATTCCTTCTAACTGAATGCGGTTGTGCTGGTGCTTTGTCCCTGCCTTGTACTGATGGTAGAAATGTCCGTACAGAGAAAGAAATAGATAGATAGATAGATAGATAGATAGATAGATAGATAGATAATAGACAGATAAATAGATAGAGAAGGATAGATAATTAAGTAGATAAATAGTAGTTAGATAGATATGAGATAGAGATAGATAGATACTGTAGATATGAAATAGACAGGCAGATACATATGAGATAGAGAGATGGGCAGATAGATAGGTATATGGATATATAGATAAATATAAGACAGACGGACAGATTAGTAGATAAATATTAGATTAACAGATAGATATGAGATGATAGATAGATAGATAAAAAAATTAATTCCACAGCACCACCACGGATTGTGCCAAAAGCAAGATGTGTTTATTCCACCAGAGCGACGTTTCAGTCCTTCTCAATGGGACTTTTCTCAAGCAGTAGTGCTTGAGAAAAGTCCCATTGAGAAGGACTGAAACGTCGCTCTGGTGGAATAAACACATCTTGCTTTTGGCACAATCCGTGGTGGTGCTGTGGAATTAATTTTTTTATATTTGGATTGGACCACGTCCCAGCCGCTGGCACACCATTATCTCATACTGTGCAGTGCTGCTTTCATTTTTTAATTAGATAGATAGATAGATAGATAGATAGATAGATAGAGTGTCGGACTGGGGTACCTAGGGCCCACCAGTAAAATCTATTTTGGGGGCCCACCCTACAGATACATTCAAATATAATAAATAATCTAACACGTTTTTTACATGAACATAGGCTGGTTGAGGAGCTGTACATGGAATATATGTATGTAGTGCAGTAAGTCTAATGTGTTATGTGCCACTTGTGCAAGAGGGGGGAGACTTGGGGCCCACCTTGCTCAGGGGCCCTGGGGGGAATTCTTCTGTACCCCTGTGACCCAGTCCGAGCCTGAATAAGTAGATAGATAGATAGATAGATAGATACATTGATCCATAGATAGATACAGTAGATAGATCATGACATACATGCGGTAGGTAGATCATAGAAATGAAATAGACAGGATGATAGATAGATGTATAGATATAGATGATAGATAGATAGATAGATAGATAGATATGAGAGGGGTTAGGTTGTGCAAGAGGGGGGAGCCTAGGGGCCCACCTTGCTCAGGGGCCCCTGGCGGAATTCACCTGTACCCCTGTGGGCCAGTCCAAGCCTGGATAGATAGATAGATAGATAGATAGATAGATAGATAGATAGATAGATACATTGATCCATAGATAGATACAGTAGATAGATAATGAGATACATGCGGTAGGTAGATCATAGAAATCAAATAGACAGGATGATAGATAAATAGATAGATGTATAGATATTAGATAGTATAGATACATATAGGATAGATAGATAACAGATGGATAGATAGATCGATAGATAGATGGATAGATAATGAGATACATATGATAGGCAGATAGATAAATAGATAATTGATGACTATTAGTGGTTATGCGGTATTGTATATTTATCCTCAGAACTACATAGCGATTAACCATAAACAAACAATTTTTAACAATCCATGTAAAGTCCCGGCTGACTTGAATGTGGTGCAGTTTTGGCCCCGGTGGTGCCCGTCTCTTGGCTGCCCAGCGTCTGCTCGGTGGGAGTGTACAGAAAAGAGCAATGCTTCCTTGTCTTATAGAGTGTCAGCTCTTCAGGTCCACAATTCAGCTTCAGGGAACACCTTCCACAAACAGGAAGCCGCGCTGGGCTCTTATGTAACCAGGATGCTGATAGCGCTGAATGAGTTGGAAGTAACATTACAGATAATGTATCCACTTTGTTAGACGGCGGACATGATTTAAAGGAACCATTAACCTGCAGAAGGCAGGCTGTGCCGCCATGACCCAGCCCCGGCAGCACCAGGGACCCATTTGGTGTGGGACATATCCAGTATAGCATAGAAGAAATTGAGTATTATTGTGAAGTATTGTCTATGGAAACCAGATCAGAGGGATTCGTGCATAGTCTTACTGGACTGGGCTCATATTTAGGGATCATGCACACAAACGTATTTTCTTTCCGTGTCCGTTACGTTTTTTTTGCAGTCCATATGCGGAACCACTCATTTCAATGGGTCCGCAAAAAAAACGGAAGGTACTCCGTGTGCATTTTGTTTCTGCATGTCCGTATTTCCGTTCTGCAAAAAAGATAGAACATGTCCTATTATTGTCTGCATTACGGACAAGGATAGGACTGTTCTATTAGGGGCCAGCTGTTCTGTTCCGCAAAATACGGAATGCACACGGATGTCATCCGTATTTTTTGCGGATCCGTTTTTGCGGATCCGTTTTTTCATACGGTCGTGTGCATGAGGCCTTAAGCAGGTTGTCCAGAAATAGAAAAACATGGCTGCTTTCTTTCATAAACAGCGCCACCCCTGTCCATAGGTTGTGTCTGGTATTACAGCTCAGCTGCACTGAAATGAATGGAGCCAGGTTGCAGTACCGCACACAGCCTGCGGACAGGAGGGGGATATTCAAAGTCTTCACAACTTTACATTGAGAAAAGATTTTGTTCCACAACTTATAGATGCAGTTTTTTCACAGATCAGTGAACCTCTGCCCATCTTTGCTCTGAGAGTCTTGCCTCTCTGACCTGCTCTTTTATACCCTGTGATGTGACTTAGTAGCAAATTGCCCCTTTAGCAGTTTTTTATTAGTACCACTTACTTTTCAAGCCTTTTGTTGCCCCGTCTCAACTTTTTGGAGATGATATATAGATAATAGATAGATTCATAGATAATAGATAGATAATAGATACATAGACAAATAGATCATAGACAGATTAATAGATAGATGATAGATAATAGGTAGATAGATAATACATACATAGATAGACAATTTGATGATAGATAGATAGATAGATAGATAGACAGATGATAGACAGATAGACCGATAGAAAAATAGATGATAGATGGATTGATGATAATAGATAGATAGATAGATAGATAGATAGATAGATAGATAGATAGACAAATGGATAATAGATAGATACATAGATACATAGACAGAATATAAATAATAGATGAAGTAGATAGATAGATAGACAAATAGATAATAGATACATAGACAAATAGATAATAGATACATAGATAGACAGATGATAGATAGATAGACCGATAGACAAATAGATGATAGATAGATAGATAGATAGATAGATAGATAAACAAATAGATAATAGGTAGATACATAGATAGATAGATACATAGACAGAAGATAAATAATAGATAGATAGATAGATAGATAATAGATACATAGATAGACAGAAGATAGATAGATAATAGATAGACACATAGATAGACAGAAGATAGATAGATAGATAGATAGATAGACAAATAGATAATAGATACATAGATACATAGACAAATAGATAATAGATACATAGATAGATGATAGATAGACAAATAGATAATAGATAGATAGATAATAGCTAGATACATAGATAGACGGAATATAGATAATAGATATATAGATAGATAGATAATATATAATAGATAATGGATAGATAGATAGATAGATATTATAAGATTATTTTAGTGGACAGAGGTGCACTCACTAGTCCATTGTTATTAGGATATGTGTCGGTGAAAATTCACACATTTCGGTTATGTGGCTCTTTATGCCATGATGCCTTTTACTGCAGTTACAGTGAAAATTGCTGCAAAAAAAAAAAATCTCTGGTTCAGACCTATCGTATTTGTCATTACATCATTTTCTTCTTTTGAAGGAACAATAGACAATTTTTATATATGTATAAATGCTAATAATCAGATTTCTACTGAATACGTTCAAAGGCAAATTTAAAAGCAAATTACAGGATTATCGGTTTAAAATGCAGAACTTTAACATAAAGCCGATCCCCGGCCAGAGGCAGTTTTATAAGTTCAGCCTTATTGAAAATTTAGAAAAAAAAATGTGTTTGGGTGGAAAAAATGTGCTTCAGTGGAGGATATCAGTCAGGATGCTCGAGGCCTTGGGATATTAAATATCAGAACGTCTTCACGCCAAAAGGCTTTGTTTGCCTGTACGTGCTGCACTGAACGTGATTTATTACAGCAGACAGGACTGGGGGAGAGTTAGGAGGTCGTCATATGGGAGGATGAGAAGAGTATGAACTGAGCAGTCATCTCTTCCTTCTGGTGCCGATGATTTGCTTCAATTATAATCATGAATGTGCTACAGTTACCATATATTGTACACAACCTCTGTAATGTATATGAAATGAATAGAAAGTGTAAAAAAAACCCCCGCTCCTTACTTGTCTACACATTTTTTGCACTTTTACACCAAAAACCACTGGGTGAACATGCAGTTTTGTATTGAAGTAAACACCCATTGGTTAAAAAACATGTATAAAAACTGCATCAAAAAAGCATCAAATACTGCACAAAAAAATATGTGAAATAAGTGCGCAAAAAAAAAAAGCCACGCAGATTCCGTGCTAAATTTTGTAGGCGGATTTTCAAATTTTTTACTGTGAACGTACCCTTAGGAGCCGATCAGATTGCTGTGTTGTTTCGGATTCGCAAAAACACGGATGCCGACCAGTGTGTGTTCCGCAATTTGCGGAACACACATGGCAGGCACCCCATGTAAAATGCCTATTCTTGTCCTCAATTGCGGACAAGAATAGGACATGTTCTATCTTTTTTCGCGGAGCTGCGGTTGTGCGCGATCTAATGCTGCTCATTGAAATGAATTGGGCCTCATCTATTCTGCAAAATTGCGGAATAGATGCGGCCCCATTTACACGGTCGCGTGAACGGGCGAACGGGCGTGTCAGGACTTGTCACAGATTACAGTTGATCCCTGGAGGTCCCAGTGGACGGGGCACTTTCTAATCAGTTTATTGTCAAGGAACCCTTCTTATTAGTAGGGAAGTGGAGAATCCCTTTAAAGGGTACCTGTCGGGAGGCTCAGTCAGACACACTGCCTTGTGGGATTGATCCTGCTGATTAAAACGATACCTGTTTTGTGAAAATCGGTAGTGGTGCTCCTAAGAAAAAAAGACTTATATTCTTTGTGCAAATGTGGACTGTAGTGCTCCAAGGGGCGGGGCCTGACCCTTAGTACACCTCAGATTTCCAGTGCTGACCACGCCCCTCGGTGTACTGAAGCTGACATTTGCATTAAGAATAAAAACCTTTTTTCTCGGGAACGCCACTACCGATTTTCACAAGACAGGTATCGTTTTAATCAGCAGGATTAACCCTACAAAGCAGTATGCCTGGTTTAATAGGGCCAATCCTGCCGACAGGTGCTTTTTAAGGCACCCTTGCACTTCTGTGTGTGTCTTATTAAGGCTCCATACAAAAGAGAGCCTAATACGGCCATGTGCATGAGACAAATACTTCTAATATAAAAAAAATAAAAAGCTTATAGGTTAATGGTGACTTATTAGTGTTGCTGGACCACTTAATAACAAGATGGAGGTCTGTGTTTTCTTAGAAGGCTGTCTTATACACGGCAGTATTTACACAGCCACTTGGCAACTGACTTTCTAGAACTTTTGCTTGGACGATGAAAGTGCGCCCTGTTCTCTGTCATCATGACTTGTTATATTATGATGCTTTTTTTATTTTATTACCATCTATAGTAATTGTCATGCATAAACATACACATGTGATTTCATCCCTGCAAACTCTCAAATCACAAAAGGTTTTCCAACGGGTCAGTTAAAAAAATCATGACCGGAGCGTGGCCGTATCTGCTTTATACTGCTGCCCTGCTATATTCTCACACTCACAAAATTAAAGGGAGTCTTCTACCAGAAAGGTCATTGATAAACCAGGCACAGTGTCTTGTAGGGCTAGCTCAGCTGAATGTAATGATACCTCTCACTTAGCGATCCAATACTTCATTCTGGAGAAGAAAGTATTTTCAATCCATATGCAAATGTGGAGTTAAGTGCACTGAGGGAGGGGCCAAAATATTTTGTGCACCCTTGCTCCTCTTGCTTCCTCTGCCAATCCCTCCTGCTCCTTTCTGATTGGCAGGGCCAGGTTCCTGCAACTTCTTTATCAAGAAGGAGAGGGAGGGGCTTGCAGAGGAAGTAGGAGGTGGGTGCACAGAATGGCTTGGGCCCACCTCCGGTGCACTTAACTGCTCATTTACATGTGGATTAAAAATACTTTTTCTCCCGAATGAAGTAATGGATCACTAAGTGGCAGGTATCATTACATTAAGCTGAGCTAGACCTACAAGACACTGTGCCTGGTTTATCAGTGAATTTTCTTTATTTAAATGCCACTTCCAACTATGGTTGTGAATTACTTTCAATCTGTCATTCCAGTTTTTTATAAAAGTTTTTTTCCACTAATTCTGTATCAAAGTGTGAAAAAATCGTGTGTGCTCCATTGATGTGAATGGGAGCGGTGCTGCAGTAACCAGCTCCATCCACTGCACAGTAAAGTTCAGGCGCTGGAGCCTCTGCATAATAGCTGATCGGCGGGAGTACGGGTTTGTCAGACCACCGCCGATCAGATTGTGATGGCCTATCCTGAAGATATGAAAATGAGTTGCAAAATTCCTTTAAAGTTTATGTAGCTGGCTGGTCATTTGGATGATACATTATATACTAATTTTCCCAGCAAATTTGGTGACCTGTAATTCAGTCACGCTTTAGGAGTATGAAGTTACTTGAACCTTTTCAAAGTTCATATGAAGAACTGGTGCAGCCTCAAGGCCATGAAATACTGTGACCAAATCAGTGGAAACAATACAGATAATAATATACTAAAAATCATATCATAGTATCACAATCTATTATTTAAATGAAAACCAGACACCATACAGTACATGACAATTAGAGATGAGCGAATTTTTCAAAAATTCGATTCGGCTATTTCGCCGAATTTTTCCAAAAAGATTCGCTTCGATCCGAATAAATTCGTAGCGAATCGCGTTAAAAAACGGCTACTTCCGGGCTGCAGAGAGCCTGGATAGTGGTGTAGAACACTGCGCCTTGCAGTAAAATGCATAGGGAGTCTACTGTGGTAGTGAAAGAATACTGTGAGCCAGTGTGACACGCACATAACAGGCATTGCTCTTAGAATCGCTGCACACTTTTATGTATTTGGGCAGTTAAGGGGCCAAAACTCACCAAATAGTCTGAACTCAGCCTTACAGGTCAATGTTAGGGCCAGCTATAAAGAATCGTGTAGAGGCCCAAGATCCTACTAGAGCCCCAAAAGCGCATGCCTTTTACACAAATTCACTGATTCCACATACATTTCGACAGAACCTGTTCTATTACACGCTTATACAAGCAGAGCCCCTCCCAGACAGCGTGGAGATGGCAGTGGCAGCAGCATCAGCAGACTATAAAGTGGCACGACGACAGTGTGGCCAGGTGGCAGCAGCATGAGTAGGCCACAGAGTGGCAGAATGACAGACCCTGCAAGTGGCAGCAGCAGTGGAAGTAGTAGTACAATTTGGAGGCCACAGAGTGGCACAATTACATAATTTTGACCTAGCGGCAGCTAGGAGACGGCATGCGGAGTCGGCGGCGGCAGCAGCATCAGGCCGGAGAGTGGCATGGTGACATACCCTGAAGAGCAGACCGTAAAAAAGAATTCTCGGCCTTTTGGTTAAGATCAACTGTAGAAAACTCGAAGTTCCATCTTGAGATCGAGCTGGCGGTCTGCAGGGAGCTGAGCTACCACCTGTAGAAAAAAAAAAAAAAAGATTCATTACCACGAATCGCCATGAAATTCGCTTTCGTGGCGAATCGAATTTTCCATGAACTTCGTAACGAATTCCACTTCGTCAGCTTCGATTCGCTCATCTCTAATGACAATCTTTTTCTAACAAAGCTAGAACCAGCCCTGTACCTCACATGGATCCAGAGATCTCCACATTCATTGCTCCAAATGTTCTTTTATATTTATTTCAAGCTGGCAGCTCAGGGGGTGTGTCATTTCTGCTGCAGCTGGTGGCAGTTGAAGGATGGAACTGAGCATGTGTATCCACTTCGGTGCGGTGGACAGAGAAATTAAAAAAAGAAGAAACAATAGGTGTCGCTATACAGATAGCTTTTATTTAATCATCTAGTGATACATTTTTAATTACACAAACTTACAAAAGTGTTCAGATGCAGATGCTGTTTGAAAACTGTAAAATATTTTTTGGGTGGGACAACCCCTCTAAAATATGCTAAAAATATTTTTGCATTTACACCTATTAAAACGGATGTCCCATTACAAAAATGTTCACCTTGGATGCAAAGAATGGAACCCCCTAATGTTACTAATGCTGCCCGCTAAGTAAGTCTATTAATGAGGCTGACCCCCAGCAATCAGCTGTAATCTGTCGGGAGACCTGTCAACTGGTGTTCAATTTCCCTGCAGCGCCGCCACAGGAGAAATAAGGCATTACACAGTGCGCATTCAAATCAATGGGTAACCTGTATAATGCAGGGCAGGACGAGTCCCCCAGAGTGACCCTCATAGGGTGTATTGAACTGAATTTTCTACACTGAAGAACCATTTGAAAGTAGTTACGTAACGTGTCTACAGCGCCGGACTGACCCACAGAGTATGCATTATTGCATTTACAATATTGATCCAGAAAGTGTTTGCCTGGTTGCTATCTATATATTAGAACTCGCCTTGTATATTCATTTTTTAATATAAGTGTGTTAAATATAAAAAAATATTGCCATCCTAAGCAGGGATGTAACTACCGTAGCTGCAGACCATGCGACTGCTATGGGGCCCTTCAAGGCTATATATTATATATACAGGGGCATAACTACCATAGCGGCAGACCATGCGACTGCTATGGGGCCCAGGACAAGAGGGGGCCCGGTCTTAGTTGGGATTATCTCCTCTTCTACTGGAGGTGAAAACTTGGTCAGGACTCTACCCTCTAAAGGAACAACTTTTAGCAAATGAGGCAGTGAAAAAATGGCCCAAGGGTCATTGAAAGGGGTTTAGGTGGAAACCCTTCTGTCCTGTGTGGGGGGCCTGGTGTGATCCTTGCTATGGGGCCCTTATCTATCTATGTACACCACTGATCCTAAGGCAACTCTAGTAGGAGGATAGAACATGGCGGCTGGTGCTGACCGCCACAGAGAGACAATTGTTGGGGAGCTACTTTGTGCTGCTGGGGTAGTATTTTGTGATGCACTGTGGTATTTGGCTCTGCTGGGGCGGTATAATGTGCCGCCATAGGGTATTGCTAGCCCTGCCTACTTGTGTTGACCCTGTGTAAGGTCAGTGTGGGCTCCACTACAAAATAGGGCCACTTTTCTTTTTTTCCAGGGCTTCACTAGGATATGCCCCCATTGCCTAATAGCCCGCTGGGACCCGCACCTATATCGAGAACTGAGTGGGGAGCGGTGCGCCTGGAGGACCCCGGGTTTCCAGGCACAGCTCCCTGCTGCTCCCATAGAAATGAATGGGAGCGAACCGTGCATGCTCGGCCACCGCTCCCATTCATTTCTATGTACGGAAACAGCTGAACCAGTGCTCGGCTATTTTTGCCGACCCCATAGAAATGAATGGAGGGCGGCTGCGCATGCGCAGTGCGTCCTCCTTCGCTTTGGGGCTACGTTCTCGATATAGGGGTGGGACCTGCACCTATAAGACAATGGGGGCATATCATATAGTGATATAAGATGGGAAAACCCCTTTAAGTTCCCAGTCTGCCCCTAAGCTTACGCCATCTTCATGATTAGAAAATCTGGGCCAAAGTACCACTTTCTCTGAAAACATTATCATCCGTCAGAGGTTTTTGCTGAACTTCTATTGGTAATCCAACTGCAGAAGTATCTCCTCCTCCTGATTATGGGGAGCCATGAGGACTTACAACCTCCCTGTCTTTTTAGCTTGTGAAAGTGCTCATGTTCCTCCAGGCTGCATGGATTCCATTTGCTCAGCGAAAGTCACACAGAGCTGGAAAAATCACTGTCAACAGAGCTACTGGACCTCCCTCATACCGAGGTGTAAAAGCCATTAATCATCCAGCAGCCGCCTGTGATTCTTTCACCCCCTGAAAAACGTGTATTTGAAATTGCAGTGGAATGCAAACAGACTTCAAAGGGGCATCAGCCTCCCAGAGCTAATGGATGCACCAGGGCATTGTTCAAACAGAGGCAGCATCCCTGCTGGGATGTCGTTTGCATCTGAAAAACACACATATCCACAGCTCCAGACCCATAAAAACATTCCTGTGTGGAAAGAAAGTGCATCTGTATCTCACATGGGCTGAGGAGAGAAGAAGCCCCAGGTTGTCTGCTCCTTCAGCAATTGGTCCTGATCTGATCTAAAGTGATCTGAAGGCGACCTGAGAGTTCGGAGTGTGAGTGACAGGTGCCAATTATCCCTAACTGCTACTACCATTAGCTATAGATTGCAATGTCATACACAGGGGGTTACATAGAGGTGATGATTATGATCTAGAACCATGAGGCTGGGTTTGCACGTAGTTTTTTTTACTGCCGGATTTGTGCGCGTTCCATTTATTGCAGCATTTTTTTTTTTTTGCAGTTAATGCGCCAGCTGAAGGTCTATGGGAAATATGAAATGCAGGACACACAAACATTTTTTTTTTCCCTTAGGGTGGTAATATAACGGAATTTAAGGACGGAATGCAAAACGGAACCCTTTAAAAGACATTCCATTTTGCTCCGTCCTAATAGAGTTCTATGGGGACAAATATGGTTCCGTCTTGTTCCGTTATGTAAGATGGAAAAAAAGTCCTATCGACAGGACTTTTTTCTGTCTTACATAACAGAACAAGAAATTGAGACTAACCTCTCGACTACGACTCCCAAGAAGTACACTTGTTTGGCTGTTCTCAGAACTCTGGGAGTTGTTGAGATGCTGGGAGTTGTGGTTTCACCACAGCTGGAGTGCCAGAGGTTAGCCACCACTGCTCTAAAGGCTTCCGCTGTGCATTCCATCCTTAAATTCTGTTATATTATAACCCTTTTATAATGGAATGGTATAATGCAATATACAACGCAATCACTGATGGAAATCACTGACCAAACACTGACATGTGAATGAGGCTTTACTCAGAGAAGAGGGGTGGGCTGTGAAGAAGCTCAATGCAGAGAGCAGTGAGCACTTCATAGTGACATACCTCCTAAGTGTTCCTCTTTTCGACCCAAGTCCCTCTGTCCCTCTTTGCTCCTTAAATGTCTCTCTTTTTGATCTGAGATATAGATTTGCATTACTACATTTACTATATTGATCCAGAATGTTTTTCTGGTCTCTATATACTAAAGCTGCCTTGCATATTATTTCATTATTTCATTATTTGATGCAATTTGGATTTTAGAAATTTTTATTTTCAGATAATTTTTGCGCTATGGTGTAAAAAAAAAATATTGAAATATATAAATATGCAGGAAAAGTGGACCTTTCACACAATAAACCATAAGTGTCCCTCTATGACAGTCCAAAAAGTTGGGAGGCATGTAGTGAAGCACTGCCACCAGTTCATTTAGAAGTAGTGTATGGCAGAATAAAAGTTAATATTCACACTTCTCCCTATAGTAAAGTTCTGTCAGCAGTTTAGCATCGTCACACATGCTTACAGAGTCATATATCTCCTCAGAACCTCCTCAGTTTTGCCCCATATGAGAGAAGAGCAATGTGACCGGAGGGCCATGGCTCTCCTTTGCCAACAAAGCTGAGAGGAAAGCAGATGGGGGCTTCTACCACTATGGCCACCGGTTCTACCTATGCTAGTTGCATCCTAGGGAATCAGCATCTCAGAATAAATATAGCATTTAGGTTCCCGATGAGTGGATTGAACCCAAGTGGCCAAGCTTAAAGAAGAACTCCCGCAAACTTTTTTATTCTCTGACCTGTTAGAAAGGTGCATGATATAATCTGTAGTGAATTTCATTTTCTTATCAGTGACTGAAATTGAGAGTTTCCACTCTCTTCTTATTGTAGCTGGGTCATGTGACCAACTACCTGACCTCCAACTGACCCAGGACAGCAAGCCAGTCACTTCTCTATTCATTCCTATGAGACTGAAAGTGAGGCTCCCATAGGAATACATAGAGAATTAGACTTCCTGTCCACACATAAGGTGCTGTGTGAGTTGGTGGGTCTAATTCCTAGTCACATGACACAGATAAGAAACTTCAGGATGATATAACTCAAAAATTCAGCTACTGGTAAGAAAATGACATTCACTACAGATTACATCATGTACATTTCTAGCAGGACATGGAATACATTTTTTTGCGGGAGTTCTTCTTTAAGGCTTCGCAGCAGGATCACTGCGCAGGCGGAGAAAACGAGATCGTACGGCACAGGCATGTGATCTCCTGGGGAATCAAGCATGAAGGTAAAAAAGAAGGCCATCATTCAAACGTGAACGGGCAGGAAGGGGACACAGAAAGCTTGACTTCAAGCATCAAGATGGCTACCCCCTTGGCTTCAGAATAAAACTTGTTTTCCTGTCGTCTTGCCCATCGAACGAATCAACCAAGGACATCATTAGAAACCAGATGATTTCAGCTGTGAAGTCCTTCTGGCTGTTTACAGGGTATTTTGGCAGTGACAGGTCCCCTTTGACACATTGCAATTGAAGATTATTTATCGCTTGTCTTTTTTCAGCTTAGCATTTAAAGATGTTGGGTAACCCCTGTCCACGTGCCCTACCAGGACATCCCACTTGGGAACCCCATTTATTATCCAGTGTGAGAGTTACTACAAAGAACATCTTTAGTCTGGAGGACGTTTGGAGGACATGATTTCCAGAATCTGAGAAACGCATCATTTGGACTTTTTATTTGTTTATGTCACCCTGTTATTATTCAATAAAGGAACTAGAATTTGTGATCGTATTCATTTTATTCTTCCATGTTTAACAGTTGGCATGGTTGTAGGGGAAAATATGGACACGTTGGCACCTCCCATGATCAGGTGGACATTGGAGACTGCCACAAGGTAACATAGTAACATATTTTATAAGGCCGAAAAAAGACATCTGTCCATCCAGTTCGGCCTGTTATCCTGCAAGTTGATCCAGAGGAAGGCAAAAAATCCCCTGTGAGGTAGAAGACAATTTTCCTCACTTTAGGGGAAAAAATTCCTTCCCAACTCCAATCAGGCATCAGAATACCTCCCTGGATTAACGACTCCTCTCTAGTAACTATAACCTGTAATATTATTACCTCCAGAAATACATCCAGGCCCCTCCTGAACTCTTTTAGTGAACTTACCATCACCACCTCCTCAGGCAGAGAGTTCCATAGTCTCACTGCTCTTACCGTAAAGAATCCTCTTCTATTTTTGTGTACAAACCTTCTTTCCTCCAGACGCAGAGGATGTCCCCTCGTCACAGTCACAGTCCTGGGGATAAATAGATGATGGGAGAGATCTCTGTACTGACCCCTGATATATTTATACATAGTTATTAGATCTCCCCTCAGTCGTCTTTTTTCTAAAGTGAATAACCCTAATTTTGATAATCTTTCTGGGTCCTGTAGTCCACCCATTCCAGTTATTACTTTCGTTGCCCTCCTCTGAACCCTCTGCAGCTCTGCTATGTCTGCCTTGTTCACAGGAGCCCAGAACTGTACACAGTACTCCATGTGTGGTCTGACTAGTGATGTGTAAAGTGGCAGGACTATGTTCTCATCACGGGCATCTATGCCTCTTTTGATGCAACCCATTATCTTATTGGCCTTGGCAGCAGCTGTCTGACACTGGTTTCTACAGCTTAGGCTACTTTCACACTTTTACTTTTTGTCCCCATTCATTGTCAATGGGGACAAAACTGAACTGAAGACAACGGAATGCTCCTGAAAGCATTCCGTTCCGTCTTCAGACCGGAGAACAAACCGCAGCATGCTGCGGTTTGCTCTCCGGTCCAGGCATCCGCACCAAGACGGATCCGGAATGACCCCCAATGCAAGTCAATGGGGGTGGATCCGTCTGGTGTGACCATAATGGTAACCGGATCCGCCCTCCATTGACTTTCAATGGAGTCCATTACGGATCCGGGTACACATAGACGCATACAGACATAAACATACACACACATAAAGACATACAAACACACATACATACTTACATGCTCCCCGGCAGGTCTTCGGAGCGTCAGGACGGCTCACACAGGTCACGATTCCCCACAGCGCCCTCTGCTGGGCGCCTGGTGGAATCGTCAGATGACGATTCCACCAGGCGCCCAGCAGAGGGCGCTGTGGGGAATCGTGACTTGTGTGAGCCGTCCTGACGCTCCGAAGACCTGCCGGGGAGCATGTAAGTATGTATGTGTGTTTGTATGTCTATATGTGTGTGTATGTTTATGTTTATGTGTATGTATATGTATGTACTGTGTGACATGTGTGGGGCCGGAGCGCGGTTCCGGCTCCACACATGTCACTGCGGCAGGCCTGATCCGGCAGCACCCTTCACCTGCCGGATCAGGCCTGCCGCCAGTGTGAAAGTAGCCTTAGTTTGCTGTTCACTAAAATTCTTAGGTCCTTTTCCATGTCAGTGTTACCCAGTGTTTTACCATTTAGTATGTACTGGTGACTTGCAATATTCCTTCCTATGTGCATAACATGCTGTGCATGTCTATGAAATTAACAGGGTTTTGGATTTGAAATTATGCTCTTTCCACCTCTGTAAATGGGATTGTTGCACAAGTTTTTTAGTGCTCTGGGTCCTGGCGCAAGTTTTAGCCACCAATATCACCAATATCAAAGTAGAGGAGAGAAATCAAGGCTCAACCCCCCTATCTTCTGCCTCTACCTTGGCCTTTTGGTCTTCCATAGTACTGCAGACTTTACATCATCCATCTGATATACTTCAGTTCACCATGTGTTTTCTTTTTAGGTATGCGCTTTAACACACAATCTGTGCTCGCACTAAATGGTGAAAAAAACAACCCCAGAACTTTCCAAAGGTTAATCCACTTCTATAAAAGGATGTCAGTGAGAATGAAAGATAATTTTTCATTTAATCCAATCTTATAAGATTTATACACTTAAAGTGTCCGAGCATTCGCTGCCAAGTTTTCTTTCTCCTGGAACAGCCTACGTTTTTAAGAAGTAGCCTTGAAGTGGTTTTCCAGCTTTTTGAACTTAAAAAGAAAGACAAAAACAAAAAAAATGGTGACAATGTTTCATTATTGTCTGTCTACGAAGAAGAAGTTCTCTTGTATATCTAGATGAATCTTCAACACATGCATAACCACAATGGGATCTGGAAGGAGATAAAACAGAAGCGAGACGGGACGAGTCCTACACTGCGGAGATGAGAGGTGGCCTTACAGTGCACTGCCTTTGTTATGTGCTCGCTTCCATCCATCCTTGATTCACCATGCTCCTCTGCTTTAGTGTTCAAAAACACAAGTCCATCTGCTTTGGCCATCCATCATGATGAAATGAAGGGGGGAACCAAGAGCCTCCACATGCAAGAGTCAAAAGGGCAAAGACAAATAAAAAAAAGGCAGGACTTCAAGGAGGAAGTGTGGATCTTGAGTGCAAATGGGACCAAGAAAATAAATACAATTGTATAGTTTAGAAAATAACTAATAAAAAGTTAACACATGTGTAAAAAACAAACAACAAAAAACTCCCTGCAAATGCTGGGATGAATGTGGAGCTATGAGGAGTTTTGTGCATTTGTTTTCTGGGGATATTACTTTGATGGTAGCAGGGGTGGATTGGCCATAGACCTTACAGGGAAATTTCCCGGTGAACAGATACCCAGGGGGCCACCTTGGCCCTCCTCATGGCCGGCATATGGAAGTTTTTGGGGATGTATTTTGCCATGGACTGTGGTATTTGGCTCTGTTGGGGTGGTATAATGTGCCACAATATGGTATTGCTAGCCCTGCCTTCCATCAATTTGGACCCAACTACAAAACGGGGACACTTTTAGTATTTTTTCCAAGGCCACTTTGAGTTTGCAGTCCACCCCTGGATGGTAGTTCCTTAGATAGGTCATCGATGTATGATGTGCCGCACGACAGTGGCGTACATAGAGAAGTAAGGGCCCCATAGCAAGGATCACACCAGCCCCCCACACAGTACAGAAGGGTTTCTGCCTAAACCCCTTTTAATGACCCTTGGGCCATTTCTCCACTGCCTCATTTACTAAAAGTTGTTCCTTTAGAGGGTAGAGTCCTGACCGGGTTTTCACCTCCAGTAGAAGAGGAGATAATCCCTGCTAAGACTGGGCCCCCTCTTGTCCTGGGGCCCATAGCAGTTGCATGGTCTGCCGCTATGGTAGTTACGCCCTTGCCCCACGATAGACCTCCCCCCATCTGCAGTGACATCCATTTCAGTTGAATAGGCTGAGATGCAGTACCAGGCAAAGGCATGCTTGTATGGATGTCCCTGTTCTGGGTAATGCAGTGAAAGGGGGCAGTGCTCCAGCAAGTGCAGCTGACCCTTCATTTTGCTGATCAGTGGAGGTCCTTAAGTTGGATCCCCACGGCTTAGACATTGATGGACTTTCTGTTGGAGGTCCTAGCAATAACTGCTCAACTTCACTGCAGCGCCATCTCAGGGTACATCATGTATTACAAGTTCTCAATCAAATGCATGTTGGTGTAATACGTGGATGCACCGAGAGATGTTCTTCACGAGGGGCTTAACTGAGGAGGGGGTGAATTGTGTCCTGGGTGCTAAATGTCATGGGGAGAAGGGGTCAAAAATATACTTTGACTTGACAGAGGGCTATAACAACAAAATGTACCTTTCCCAGGGTAAATTAGACCTAAAAAACTTCCCCATCTCCAGTCTGGAGGAATTCTGAATCGGGGACCCCCCATCTCTACGTTTTCCTTCATTAATATATTTAAAGCAAAGACACATTCTACAAACTGAGTTTTGTAACCATTTTTTTTACCATTGGCTATAACTGTTCCCTCTGGAGGATCTTGATTACAAATAGAAATCAGAGAACCCTGGTTGGTTTGAACATCTTTGATGAGTAGCTCAACAGTTTGGTGGCTTTTTTTGAAGTTGTCTTCACATCAAACGCTATGTCCATTTGTACTTTTCACACAGAAAAAAGTTTGAAGATCACTGAGTTTTCCCTCGATTGTACAACCCAGGGTCCTAGTGGACACTGATCAGTTCACACCCTCTTCTTGAAAGGGTGAATTTAATGATGTAGACCACCGTGGAGAAGCATTTCTCAGATTGTTCAAGGCAGTTAAAAACACAGATGGTGAAGAACTCTTAATAAGAACCTCGGCCAAACACTTTATGTATCACCAAGCGGGAAATAGGAATTAGACTAGGACCAAAAAAGTCAGACCTCTTTGCAAGGTCCTCACTTTAGAGAGCTGATGCTCACCAGTGGTCACTTGTGATTTACTACGTATTGATTAACTATATAAATGTCCACCTTTTAAAATTGTGGTTCATCATACATTACAGATTTATATGTAATTCATGGTCTGCGGAGAGCCATGGGGCAATCCTTAAAGGGGTTATCTCATGAATAATGTAAAAAATGAAAATCAGACATCATATAGTACATGACAACCTCTTTGTAACAAAGCTAGAACCAGCCCTGTACCTCACATGGATCCAGAGATCTCCACATTTATTGCTCTGCTAGATTTATATCAAGCTGACAGCTCAAGGGGAGTGTCTTTTCTGCTGCAGCTAAGGGGGCGTGTCCATGTTCTACCTATCACAGCTCAGGAGGCGTGTCTCAGCGCTACCTATCACAGCTCAGGAGACAGATAAAAGTTGAAACTGAGCATGTGCGACCTGCTCAGTGAATAGGTCAAAGAAATAAGAAAATAAGTGGTCCTATACAGATACATTTTATTGAATAACTCAGTGGCTATACTAAATTTTTAATGACATGCAATTACAAAAGTATTCAGATCCCGGTGCTGGTTTGAAAACTGTAGAATATTTTTCGTGGGACAACCCCTTTAAAGGGGTTATCTCATGATCAATGTAAAAATTGAAAATCAGACATCATATAGTACATAACAACCTCTTTCTAATAGAACCAGCCCTGTACCTCACATGGATACAGAGATCTCCCCAGTCATTGCTCCAATTGCTCTGCTAGGTTTATTTCAAGGGGGCAGCTCAGGTGGTGAGTCCTTTATGTTGGAGCTCTCTCCCTAACACAATTTAGGGTGCATGTCCATTCTGAGGAATAGCTCTTCCTATCATAGATTAGGGGGCATGTCCCTTATGCTGCAGTGCTCTCCCTGTAACCATCACAACTTCTAACAGTAGATACAGCTGTTGGCAGTTGAAGGATGCAACTGAGCATTTGCGACCACCTCAGTGAGGTGGACAGAGTAAACAGGAAAAGTACAAACAGCAGGTGGCGCTATACAGAAACATTTAGTTGAAAAACTCAGTGGCTAAAGTATTCTTGAAGCTGGTTTGAAAAATTTTGTATATTTTTTGTGGGACAAACTCCAAAGTCCAGTGGATGAGGGTATGCTGCTTCCTCTACTGGACCCTGGGATCATGTGACCTCTGGGTGTCTCGGAGGCAGAGCAGAGTGCTGGACTTAGTAGACCTTGATCAGCTCTGCCTGTGTTAAAAAGGGTGTGTCCACCGGTTAGTGGGGTGCAATGCTTGGCTTGTCCTGGGCACTGGCAACCCATGCTATGCCACTGGAGTAAAAATACCCTAAACAGTCAACCATAGCAGATAATAAATAATGATTGTCAAAGTGTAAAAACAGAACAAAATAACAAAATAATAAATAAAAAAAACAGTTATTTTAAATCTGCTTTCACATCAGGTCTATCTATTTCCTTTCTTCTGCTCCATTATGGGAGAAGAAGAATGAAAATAATGGAAGTGCCGGATTCGGCTCATCACTGACAGGAATGCTGCCTAACAGATCCATTAGGTTTCCATTCGGGAAAACATTTTTTAATGGAGAAAAAAGTTTTTTCTCTCTATTTTTGATAAACTCTATGATGTAAGCCCCGAATAGAGTCTCCCACACAGATATGAATGTAGCCAAGTTGTTGCATTTATATTCACTCCCTGCATGATTGTATCTGAGATCTGTGTTATGCCCCTTTCACACGAGCGGGAGACTCGCATGTCTCCCGCAATGCATCTACAGGGCTGGACTCCGGCACTGACTGGGATCGCATATAATGCTCTGCGATCCCTGTCAGTGCGGAGTCCAGCCCTGTACATGCGTTGCGGGAGACATGCGAGTCTCCCGCTCGTGTGAAAGGAGCATTAGTTCTGGATTTTTCTTTTTCCAATAACAGGAATGGATTCTAGAAAAGGGAAGAAAGTGATATTAGATAGATAATAGATTTTAGATAGATAGATAGATAGATAGATAGATAGATGATATACTGTAGATAGGTAGATAGAAAGACAGACAGATAGATAGATAGATAGAGTAGATAGATAGATAGATAGATAGATAGATAGATAGATAGATAGATATGGTAGATAGATAGGAGATAGATCCATAGATGGTAGATAGATAGGATATAGATATGAGATAGATAATTAGATAGATAGACAGATACTCTAGATAGGTAGATAGATATGATAGATAGATGATATACTGTAGATAGACAGATAGATAAATAGATATAGTAGATAGATAGATAATAGATAGATACTATAGATAGATAAATAGATAGATAGATAGATACTGCAGATAGATAGGAGATAGATATGAGATGGATAATTAGATAGATAGACAGATAGATACTCTAGATAGGTAGATAGATAGATACGATAGATAGGTAGATAGATAGATAGATACTGCAGATAGATAGGAGATAGATCCATAGATGGTAGATAGATAGGAGATAGATATGAGATAGATAATTAGATAGATAGACAGATAGATACTCTAGATAGGTAGATAGATTATAGATAGATAGATGATATACTCTAGATAGGTAGATAGAAAGACAGATAGATATAGTAGATGGATAGATAGATAGATAGATAGATAGATAGATAATATACTCTAGATAGGTAGATAGAAAGATAGATAGATAGATACTGCAGATAGATAGGAGATAGATCCATAGATGGTAGATAGATATGAGATAGATATGAGATAGATAATTAGATAGATAGACAGATAGATACTCTAGATAGGTAGATAGATTATAGATAGATAGATGATATACTCTAGATAGGTAGATAGAAAGACAGATAGATAGATATAGTAGATGGATAGATAGATAGATATAGATAATAGATAGATACGGTAGATAGACAGACAGTTAGATAAATGTTCCCGTTCTCCACAGACACCCATGTATCCTCTGATAGTTATTCACACATTCACAGGTAGATGTAAATCCATGTAGACTTGCACAACTTTGGTCCTTTTTGCAGGTCTGTAATTCTATGGGTCTGTGAAAACCACCATCCATCTAGAAAGTTCCACATCTCTTTGCTATACCTACCTGCACGTTGGTTGCTGTTAAGTTTTTTCGCACCGTCGTCGGAGTGCAAAGTAACAATAACAAGAAAATCGAAAAAATGCGATGAGGCGTCAGCTACTGTGTAACATTTAGGTCCTTCTCAGTCCTAAGACAAACCTTAGAGGCTATTTACAAAGCAATATTCTAAATATATATAGAAGTGCGCCCATCCTGTTATTAATAGATGGAGACACTAACTGTTATGACAGTTTACCTTCTCCAAGAATTTATGCCAGCACAAATATTTTGCTCAGCCTCCGAGACACGGCGTTGACATAGAACAGCGCACGTATTTAAATGAAGTCAGGACTTCATTGCTGCAGATATTGTTTAGTGGAGAGGTTAATTATGTCACATTGCTCTCATGAAAAATAAAGTCGAGGACGCTGGTTTCTGTCTTAGAGTTTCAGATGGAAAAAAAAAAATCCATCTGCCCTTAGACCTCAATGCATCATTCTGCTATATAGCCCTTAGGGTGCAAGGTATCATTCCTAGTATTCTTACATCTCCTCAAGACATTAAGCAGCCATTGAAGATGTTCTCTGCAAACAGCCATGTCCTTAATACCAGAAAAACTCAGCAAAGTCAGGCCTGTTTCTCTTCTGTGAAGTGTCATATTTTGCATCATGAAGTGGGAAATTTAAGGACAACTTAGGCCAAAGAATGAATTAAGCTTGGTCCTTTTTTCTAGGGGCTTTTTAGGACAGTCCCATGGTTATATCCAGTTATCCTTAAAGGGCATCTGTCAGCAGTTTTGTACCTATGACACTGGCTGACCTGTTACATGTGCACTTGGCAGCTGAAGACATCAGTGTTGGTCCCATGTCCATATGTGCCCGCAAAAATAATGTTTTAATATATGCAAATGAGCCTCTAGGAGCAATGGGGGCATTGCCTTTACTCCTACAGGCTTTGCTCTTTCTGAAACTGCCGTGCTCTCTCCACGTTGATTGACAAGGTCATTGACAGGGCATCTGTGTTGGTCCCATGTTCATATGTGTCCGCATTGCTGAGAGAAAAATTATGTTTTAATATATGCAAATGAGTCTCTAGAAGCAACGGGGGCGTTACCATTACACCTAGAGGCTCTGCTCTCTCTGCAACTGCTGCTCCCTCTTCCCTTTGATTGACAGGACAAGTAAGTGAGAACATGACGACCCCTGGCCCTGTCAATCGAAGTGGAGAGGGTGCAGCAGTTGCAGAGAGAGCAGAGCCTCTAGGTGTAACGACGACGCCCCCATTGCTCCTAGAGACTCATTTGCATATATTAAAATATCATTTTTATCAGCAATGCGGGCACATATGAACATGGGACCAACAGAGATGCCTTCAGCTGCCAAGTGCACATGGAACAGGTCAGCCAGTGTCATAGGTACAAATCTGCTGACAGATACCATGTGACGAATGGCATTGTTCTTTTGCCGTACTTGGCAATACGATGCTTGGTTTACCACAAATGACTATGGTTTTGTGTTGCAATATTTGGCTGCAGATGAATCAACGACCATAAAATCTGCCAAGTGGTTATAGGACGTGCAGTTAAAACGACAGAGCCATTTGGCAAGTGTGAGAATAACCCAAGTGTGCTGCCACACATGTTTTTTCATTGCCTAGTTTGTGACTTTTTGGCCAAAAAGTGTGTTTGCGCACCTGGCGCTTTGTAATGCAGTTTTTTTTCTCATATCATTTGTTTTAATACAGAAACCTATATAACCCCTGTGATGTCACCTGGCAAAAAAATAAAAAAAAGTTACAAATTGTTAAAGAAAACACCATGCTAAAAACACCATTAAAAAATTGTGCACTGGCACTTGAATTTTTTTCAAGCAGGGTTAACCCAAAGAACACACCAGAAAATGATGGAAAAAAACGCCAGACCCAGAGCATGCTGCAATTTCAAGAAAACACCATTGACTCAAAAAAGTCACTTAAAGGGTGAAAAAACACCAGTACGAAAAAAAAAGCCAGTGTGTGCTGCGTTTAAAGTGACCCTCTGGTCTTAGAAAATATAAATCACATCAAGGGTTCATGCACACAAACGTTTTTTGTCCGTGTCCGTAACATTTTTTTAGCGGCCCATATGCGGAATCTTTCATTTCAATGAGGCCGCAAAAAAAAACGGAAATTACTACTTGTGCATTCTGTATCCATATGTCCGCTAGTCCGTTCCGCAAGGACAAAAGTTGTTACAATGGATCCACCAAAAAAAACGGTGTAAGGCCTCATGCACACGACCGTATGTATTTTGTGTTCCGCAAAAAATGGATCCGCAAACAATACGGATGACGTCCGTGTGCATTCCGTATTTTGCAGAATGGAACAGCCGGCCCCTAATAGAACAGTCCTATCCTTGTCTGTAATGTGAACAATAATGGGACATGTTCTATTTCTTTTCGGAACAGACAAACGGAAACAGAATGCACAAAGAGTAACTTCCGTTTTTTTTTTGCGGACCCATTGAAATGAATGGTTCTGCATATGGTCTGCAAAAAAAACGGACACGGACAGAAAATACGTTCGTGTGCATGGGGCCTAACACAGACATCACACGGATGTCAACGTTTTTTTTTTTGCCGATCCATCTTTTGCGGAACGCAAAATGGTCATGTGCATGAACCTTAACTGAGGAATGAACAGAACATTTACCTGGTGCCCTTCTTTTCATCTTTTTAGCTGCAGATCCATCAATGGCTCTTCTTTTTCCATCCAAGATGGCGGCACCGCTTCTCATACTGCCAGATGAATACTGTGTATCTGGTAGCCCAAGACACTCCCTGATCCCCTTGGATTGGCCAGCACTGCTCATGTGAAAACTGCTGGCCAATCCAAGAGCAGAGCTGGACAAGCAGGAAGTGTCTCGGGGCACCAAATACACAGTGTACATCAGGTAGCCTGAGAAGCCGTGTGGCCATCTTATGACAGAAGAGGAGCCTGAGAATTTGCGACTCTGCAGCTAAAAAGAATTGTTCTATTTGTTCCTCAGTTAGGGCTCATGTACACAAATGTATTTTTTTTCCGTTTCCATGGCTTTTTTTTTCCGGTCTGTATGCGGATCCATTCACTTCACTGGGTCTGTGTAAAAACGGAATTTATTCCTTGTGCATTCCGTTTCTGTATGTCTGCAAAAAAGTAAAAATTACTGACAAGGATAGGACTGTTCTATTATGGGCCGGCCATTCCACGAAATACGGAATGCACAGGGCGAGTGTCCATGTTTTGTGGATCCGCTCTTGGTTGAGTGCATGAGCTCTTAGGCCTCTTTCACACGGGCGTCACGGATTCAGTCCGGATGTGTTCCAGAAAATCCGCACGCATCCCCACCAGTCCGCACGCAATCTCAGTCAGTTTTGACTGCGATTGCGTACGTTCTTTCAGTCTTTTCCGCGCGGGTGCGAAGTATTTTAATGCGTTTTTCACGTGCGTGATAAAAAACTGAATGTTTACAAACATCTCTTAGCAACCATCAGTGAATTACGCATTGCATCCGCACTTGCGTGCGGATATAATGCGTTTTTCACGCAGCCCCATTCACTTCAATGGGGCCAGGGCTGCGTGAAAAATGCAGAATATAGAACATGCTGCGATTTTCACGCAACAGCGAACTGATGCGTGAAAAAATTCGCCCATGTGAAAAGCCCCATTGAAATGAATGGGTCAGGATTCAGTGTGGGTGCAATGCGTATGCATCACGCATTGCACCCGCGCGGAAATCTCGCCCGTGTGAAAGGGGCCTAAATGTGATTTTTTTTTTTTTTTGGTCGCTTTAACATTTCCCAAGACTTCAATGTATCATCTGAGGAAAGTGTTTAAAGGGGTCGTCTCACTTCAGTAAGTGGCATTTATCATGTAGATAAAGTTAATACAAGGCGCTTACTAATGTATTGTGATTGTCCATATTGCTTCCTTTGCTGTCTGGATTCATTTGTCCATCACATTATACACTGCTCGTTTCCATGGTTACAACCACCCTGCAATCCATCAGTGGTGGTCGTGCTTGCACACTATAGGAGATAGTGTCAGCCTCTCTGGTAGCAGGGACAGTGGGAGTGAACATAGACTGGAGCTTTTACGCATATTGTGCAAGCACATCCATCGCTGCTGGATTGCAGGGTGGTCTGTAACCATGGAAACGAGCAGTGTATAATGTGATGGAAAAATGAATCCAGCCAGCAAAGGAAGCAATATGGATAATCACAATACATTAGTAAGTTCCTTGTATTAACTTTCTCTACATGATAAATGCCACTTACTGAAGTGAGAGGACCCCTTTAAGTAAAGCAATAAATTACAGCAAAAAGAAAAAAAAATGCACCAGAAAAAATGTGAAAATCCTAAAAAACGCATAAAAAGACACAAGGCAATAAAGTAAATTCACCTGCTCCCAGGAATAATAAAGCTGGTGTATAAGGGAAAGGCTGCCTCAGATCCCTTGGATTGCCGTCCTGGCAATAATCACATCATCTCAGTACGATGAAGCTGAGTTGAAGTGAGGACAATACGAAGTCTGAACTGATTTTCTGGCATCTTTTTACCTTAAATGAAAACAATGCTCACCAGGGAAAAAAATGGAGAAGTACAATAAATTTTATATGGTGAAAGTATGCAAAGCTGTCAGATGAGCTTCACGAGCCGACGTGTGACGCAACCGAGTGTGGACAAGAGCAAATACCTAGAGGTGAACTTTATACAAACTCCCTCACGCTCGTGTTTACGTGTGCTAAGGCATTCAATGATAGAGGTCAGGGGCGTACAGAGAGATGAGGGGGACCTAAACAACACAGGCAACTCCGAACACCTGGTTCATTGATCCTTACGTTAAAGGGGTTATACAGGATTAGGAAAAACATGACAGCTGTCTTCTAAAAAAAATAATAAAAAAAAAATAAAAAAAAAGAGCGCCACACCTGTCCCCTGGTGGTGTGTGGTATTGCAGGGCAGCCCAATTCACTTCGACAGTGGTGAGTTGCAATACTCATGGTGTGGTGCTGTCTCTGGTGGGAAGCAGCCATCTTCTTCTCATCCTGGACAACACCCTTAATTCCCTACATATTATAGCACCCACATGGCTTCTATGGTAGGTACAGATACAGGGGTGCACAGGTTACAACTTCTTGTAATATGGTTCCGGGAGGCATTTCAGTTTTTGCCTCAGGCAGCAGAAAGGCTAGGTGCACCCCTTCAAGAGTATGTATGCTTGCTTGGCTATACTCCCATAGAAGTCAATGGAGAAAGTGAGCATGGGCACCACCTCACCTTTGACAGCGGCCACAGCACCAGGCAGGATAGAAGGGGTGGGGGACCAGAGGCGAGACCCTTATCTATTAGACATCTTATAGATATTGATATGAATAAATGTCTAAGATGATAATACCCCTTAAAATAAGTTGTAACAGCGCCACACCTGTCTAAAGGTTTTAACTGGAATTGCAGTTCACTTCATTGGTGTCAAGGAAGCTGAGCTGCAATACCACACACAACCTGTGGATAGGTGCGGCACTGTTTTTGCAAGAAAGAAGCCATGTTTTCTCTAATTCACTTGAACCATCAAGATCCCAAATCCTGTTAACCTTCACACTTTTAAAATAGCTTAGAAAATATATTTGTGTGAAAAAACCCCATGTGAGCTCAGCTTTTTTATTTGAATGTTTTTAAAATCAGAAATTAAAACAAATTTGAATGTTTTTTTTTTTTTTTTTTACAAGGTTGTTCCAACACGTGACCTGAAGAAACCCTAAAAAAAAAGTAACTTGACTGTATTATAATGTGTGTAACCCAGCAGGAACCCGCCGGGAAGTGTGTGACTGTAATATATTTTACAGATGGAGAAGAGCACTGAAATGGCTGCCAGTTCAAATGTCACCGCAACCTAATCTGGCACGGACTCTACAATCAAACCTGTGACAGCTGCAAGGCCTTTCAATCAGCATGGGGCGGCCTAGCCCAGGCCAAGCCGGAGTTCAGCGTTATTGGAAGCTTTGCGCTTTGTGACAGCTGTTGCATTTAGAGGGGAGCGTGTCCCACCAGAAAGTGAAGTGAAATTCCTTGGCTGTTTACTGAGATCCAGCAAGAACGAGGCACAGAGTGGAAAAAATAAAAAAAATAAAAAAGTTAAGTCTCTAGGTTGAAAGTATGCAATAAATAAGACTCAAAAAGATATACCTTTTTAATTATTATTTTTTTAAAATCAATTTCTGCCATTTCTTAGCTATAGCTGTTTTTGGGAAAGCTGGGTGGTCATTAATTTTTCTGGGTTCAGGATATTAATAGAGTCAAAATAGGCCATCAATATTAGATTGGTGGGGATCTGACTGTCGGCACCAAGATCTTTGCGGCCACTACACTGTTTACTTACCTGCATGTCATCTACTTAGTATCAACAGTACGGATTTGTCCTATTCAAGCCGCAATAGCAGCCTGTTTTCATCATGTAAACCAATCCCTCTGGTTTGTTTCCATCCTGTATGTAGCACTTCCTGTTGCTGTTTCCAACCAAACCCATGATGCACTTCTCCTTCCTCTGCCACATCTCCAGCCCCACCCCTAATGACACCCAGCTAGTTTATAACTTCTCCCTCAGCTAGTTACATAGACACTCCCCTATCACTGCCCCTAACAACGCCCATCTAGTGTATAGCTCCTACCCCAGCTAGTTACATAGACACTGCCCTATCACTGCCCCTATCAACTCCCAGTGAGTATTTCGTTCCTCCCTTCCAGCAAGTTACACAGACACTTCCCTATCACTTCCCCTAACAACACCCATCTAGTTTATAGCTCCTCTCCTAGCTAGTTACATAGACACTTCCCTATCACTCCCCCTAAGAATGCCCTGCAAGTATTTAGCTCCTCCTATCCAGCTAGTTACATAGACACTCCCCTATCACTGCTCCTAACCACACCCAGCTAGTTTATAGCTCCTATCACCCAGTTAGTTATATAGAAACTCCCCTATCACTGCCCCTAACAACTTCCAGCTAGTTTATAGCTCCTCCCACAGCTGGTTACATAGACACTCCCCTATCACTGCTCCTAACAACACTCAGCTAGTTACATAGACACTCCCCTATCACTGCCCCTAACAACGTCCAGTGAGTATATAGCTCCTCCCACCCAGCTTGTTACATAGACACTCCCCTATCATTGCCCCACCCATGGACATAACATCACAGGAAATAAAGCTGCATGGACATGGTCATGTGACCACAGCCCAAAGCAGAAGACAGGGGCAAAATAGCTAAAAGAAATATAATGAAATACAGAAATACATAATGTGAACTTTATGAATTATTATTTTAAAAGATACTGATCCAAACCGGAAACCCCCTTAAAAAAAGGATTCCCTTCTGGGGCCTTAATGAATATATATCCACAGGATATGCCATAAATGTCCAGTAGGTATGGGTCCCCGCTGCTATTTCCAGAACAGGGCCCTGTCATGCTAGGCAGGGAATGGAGAGGTGGCTGCGTATACAATAGCAGTTCTGAGTCAGCCCTCTTGTTGTGGACTCCCACCTACTTTCCATGTAGGCCATGCCCATTTTGTGATGCGTCAGAGCAGTAATGGACATTAGGGTTGCATCTAGTGACGCATCATCCCGGTGCCCCATACAGAGCTCATGGGGGGATGCTTTTCGCAAGAAATCAGTTCACCATGCGCTTTGCCAGCTCCCCCGAGAGTCGGAGGACTCCCCTTTTTCCGGGAGCCTCCTGGGTGCTCCGGGAGAGTTGGCAAGTGTAGTCTATAACTATTTATAGAGGAACAGTCAAACATTTTTGGAGTCCATAGGATCTTAGTTCATGTTCCATAGATAATGAGCAGTAAATAGCACTCATCAGGGGTTTCTCGTCTTGACACATTTTAAGCCTGTGCAACAAATCCCACATATACAGCATCTCTGTGAACATGTTGAATGGTGAGACATTTTTGCATCTTTTTACTAAGTGACAAACCACGTGTACGGTAGACATGACCCCGGCGCTCTATAGATCTATACATGCTGCCTTATATCTGTAGGTACAGTATACGTCTTTCACCTATAACTCTATTATGATACTACTTTATGGCTAAATGCAGTTTTCAACACCAATTTACTAAGTCTCGCCCATACATTCACCGTCCCAGTGTCGGATAGGTCCACCAAAGTACTAGAGGGTGCTCCGGTGGGCCTATGCTCTACTACCATGGGAGGCCCTAAAGGTCCAAGAGAAAAATCATTTGGAGTCAATAACTCGCCACTAGGGTGTATTTCTTTAAATCAAAACCTATTAGACTTTATTGATGGTGGGTTGGTCCCCAAGAATAATTTCCTCTGGTGGGCCCAAGGAACCCAAGTCCAAACCTACACCTTCCGTGGTCTAATACTGGAGAACTGGTGGAGGATCCTCATACATTCAGAGGCTTAACTTTAAGCTTATGAACCCCAATGGCAAATCTGTAAAGAGACCCTCACCTGCCATTTATAATCCTGTTGTCTTCTTGTATGGATGTGGAGTCTTTAGGCCTCTGTTTGACTCATGTTGGATGTGAGTGGGGTCTGTTTTCACTTTGATATGGGTAGCAAAGGGTAGATATTAGGGTTACTGTAGCCCTACTTCCTAGTGTCAGGGTAACGATTGCCCAGCTGGTTATTTTGCTTTCCATGTAGACACCATAAAGCACCTTTAGGTAGGTAGCTATGTGATGGTTGGCTGGAACTGTCAGGAGGGCACAGTGGTTGTCATTGTTGGGGCCACTGTGGCAGACATTGCCAGGAGTACCATGGCTGGCACAGTGACTGGTGTAGTTTAATGGGGTTTCCAGTATTGCTATGGTTTTTAACAGGTACGCTCATGTAGTTTCTTACCTGATGTACATCTTCCTCTTTCTTTTTTTTTCAGTTTGGACTTTCCCAGGGGCCGACTGGCCATAGACCTTACAAGGAGATTACCTGGTGGGCCGATGACCAGGGGGCCACCTGAACCCTCCTTATGGTCACCAGCCAGGTGCATAAAGATCTGATGCTCTCAGCATTAATTAATGTAGGAGTATCAGGCATTAATGCACCCGGCCAGTGGCCGCAGGAGCTGTCCTGAATTTAACTGTATTGCCTTCCTCAGGACCGCGATACAGTTGAATACTGTGCTGCGGGCGGCAGTATTTTGTGCTGCACTACGTTATCACAGGCCCCGCTTACTTCTGTTGTCCTTGCCTACATATGTTGCCTCACATTTTGTCACTCTGGACCCACCTACAACATGGGGCCACTGTCAGACTTTTCCAAGGCCAATTTAAGCTCCCAGTCCCCCTGGATTCTCATGTTTTCACCATGTAAACCAATCCCTCTGGTTTGTTTCCATCCTGTAGGTAGCACTTCCTGTTGTTGTATCCAACCAAACCCATGATGCACTTCTCCTCTCCCTGCCTCAGCTCCAGCCCCGCCCCTAACAAAGTCCAGCTAGTTTATAGCTTCTCCCACCAAGCTAGTTACATAGACACTCCTCTATCACTGCCCCTAACAAAGTCCACTTAGGTTATAGCTCTTCCCACCCAACTAGTTACATAGACACTCCTCTATCACTGCCCCACCCATGGACATGACATCACAGGAAATAAGACAGAGCTCCATGGACATGGTCATGTGACCACTACCCAGAACGGAACATAGGAGCAATAAAGGTACAAGAAGCACATTACTAAATTATAGCAACCATCATAAATGATTATTTTGAAGAACATTGATCCAAATTGGAAAACCTCTTTAAATTAGATGGGCCAGGTTGGGCTGGCAGGGGCCAAGTGTATCTCCTTCACCACATAAACCTGCAGCTGGCCCTGGTTATGGAGCCCTTCCTCTTCCATATACACCCTTGATCCCTGACAGCCATTACTCATGATGACACCTACTCCTTATCCGCCCATCAGAACGACTCCTAATCGTGAAATTCCTTTCTATGCCTTTTTGCATTGGATTGCAGGACATTGCTGTAGCGGGAATATCTTCACCTTCCCCTCACCCCGCACAGTTATGGCTTTATGACATATAAGTTATCTGTCTGAGACACATGATCATAAATCTAATCTTTTCTGGCTGTGGCGACCTATATGTGTTAGACCATGGATGTGGTCATTATAAAGGGTGTCACGCATCTGTTCCTCATGTTTCTATATGATCAGGATGATCCCAGGGAATGACGCACAGTGATATCCATCCCACGTACCAGACATTAACTATTGTGAAAAATGATCATTTTTCCAAGTAACAGATGAACCATAAAAGTGATCTGTGACCGGAGTATAACGCTCATTATCTTGATGCTTCTGCTTTATTACTAGGGTGTCGTCATAGGATTGTCAGCATGTAGATGTAGATTATACATGGCTTTAGGTTGTTCCTCTGCAAAAATTGTAATCAGATTTTTCTACAAATTTCTGGGCTCTTCCATATTGATGGTCCCCTAATGGCACCACGTATGTGGATAGACACTTGATCACCTCCATGCTATCTAAAGGGCATAGACATAACAGATCTGTTGGGCTGGCCATACATGCATGTGTTCAGAATGTGGAGAGGGGAGAAAGCTGCTGCCAGACACATCATGTGATGGCTTATCTACCTGAGAACTAAAGGATCAGGCATGTTGAAATCCAACTACTCAATTGTTATCCTCTCTGACATCTGCAGTCAGTGGAGAGTCGAGACACTCCCATACACATTAGATGGTCAGCTTTTCCTGGTGAAGTTTGCCAGGTTCAGACGACATCTATCTAATGTGTTTGGCATACCTCCCAACTTTTAAAAAGACTAAGGGGGATCAATAGTAGCAAGTTTTCTTTTAGACTACGCCATGCCTCTAAATCAGCTCAATTCCAATCTATACTCGTTCAATACTTACCAGTTCATTTTGTGCCCCCGCAAAGTAATTATTCCCCCTTACTGCCCCTTTACCAGGGGGCGGATTGGCCATAGACCCTACAGGTGGATGCCCAGGGGGCCGCCTGGGCCCTCCTCACAGCCGGGCAGTGGAAGTTTTTGGGGATGTATTTTGTGCTGCTGGCAGTATTATGTGATGAACTGTGGTATTTGGCTCTGTTGGGGTGGTATAATGTACTACAATATGGTATTACTGGCCCGGCCTTCCATCATTTTGGACACGACTACAAATGAGGCCACTTTTTTTGTATTTTTTCCAGGGCCACTTTAAGTTCCCGGTCTGTCCCTGCCCTTTACAGAAAAGATGCCCTGTTAGTATTCCCACAGTTATAACCCCATAGTGCCCCCTTCACAGTTGAATGTAATTATACCCCCTAAGCCCCCCACAAGTAGTTGTACCCCCTAAGCCCTCCCTCCACAAAGAAGTTATTCCCCTTAGTGCCCCCACACAGTAGCTATGCCCCCATGGTTCCCCCACAAAGTAGTTATGCCCCTTAGTGCCCCCACACAGTAATTATGCCCCCATGGTTCCCCCACAAGGTAGTTATGCCCCTTAGTGCCCTCACACAGTAATTTTGCCCCCATGGTTCCCCCACAAGGTAGTTATGCCCCTTAGTGCCCTCACACATGTTGTCCCTTTAGTGTTAACAAAAAAAAAGTAATACTCACCTAGTCACATTCCCCTGATGAACAGGCATGCTACTTCTATTAATTGTAAGATAAGTGGCAGATTTTCGGCCTGCTGCAGAACGTGCAGCAGTTGCAGAGAGAGCAGAGCCTCTGGCAGTAATGGTAACGCCCCCGTTGCTCCTAGAGGTTCATTTGCATGTAATAAAACTTCACTTTTCTCAGCAATCCAGGCACATATGAACATGACACCAACACAGATGTCTTCAGCTGCCAAGTGCACATGTAACAGGTCTGCCAGTGTCATAGGTACAAATCTGCTGACAGATGCCCTTTAAGGATTTTTGGTTGGTGGATTGATTCCAAAGAATCCAGTGATACGTCCAATAATGTGATATGTCTTGGGTAAACAAGGATTGAGAGGTTAAGTTTTCAGATTCTGTTGGTTTCCATAGAAAAGAAGTGTCAAATGTATGCGTGCGTGGCCAAACTGAATGCACAAAAATGGAAAACTGTGGGTAACAGATGTCCAGTAGAACCTATGTAATCTTGATGTCCAACCTGAGGTACAGTATAGTGAGGGGACTTACTACATTTATGAAACCATAACATATAGGAATGTGAGAGTATTTGAAAAGAAGGGTCTTCTGCTAGGATTGAGGCATACCAGCCAGACAACTGCCGAGGACAAAGTCCCACTGGCGTTAGAGGGGTTCCCATTTTAGTACTGTATATTTACTTAGATACACAAAGGCGGTGTAGACAGGATCCCACCATGACCCTGTGACCCAAGTGCCCACACACCTGAAGTTACTCTGGTGCCACATGTAGGCATGTATATGGTTTCCACACTTTCTTGGTATTGGTAGCAGCTAATAAAGTGTCAGGAACCTACCTCTGTGCCGTGTGGGTATCTATAAAACTTTCTACATGACTAGTAGGAGCCAAAAAGTTGCCAAGTTCAACAAGGAGCCAATGATCTTAGGGACTGTAATACACTGCAGTGGAGACCATGATTGTGTAGCTAGTCTTTTCTGTACCCAAGGTAAGGTTTTAGTCGCCCTAGTCTTGTATCTAAGTACTGTGGCCAGAGAAGAGTGGTTTGATGGTTCCCCCAGCTCTGGGGTTACATACCTTGCCAGTTCTCCACTAGCTACCGTCCTGGGTTTACTTAGATCCTTAGAAATCCTTAGATGTAAGTATTTAGATCCTGAGGACAAGGCGCTGTAGAGGACATGGGAAATGACCCTAAAAACCACTGTAATATTCAAGAGAGTTTGATTTATTTTTAAATTACCCTTTAAAACTCTAATCTGCAATTTGCAATCTGAACTTTTTGGAAAATGGACCATAATGAAGAAGCGAATACGTGGCTCACGGTTCACCTCTCAGCTATTCAACTATTGTTTGGCATGAAATCCAAAACAGAACTGAAAACTCCAATGACGTAAATGTTACTGTAACCAATATCAAAGAAATGTTTCTTCTTTTTAATTGGTCAGTTCAGGGAAATCTTGACAGAATTCACCTCTCATATTACATGACCACGTACACGTTTTGTAAGAAATATTTTTATTCACTTTGATTATTTAGAACTTGTAAAAGTGTTGCCAAAGGTTGAAAAATCCAAGATTGTTCCACTCCTGTGATGAAGACAAAAATCTCCTGAAGTACAATGTTTACAATGTTGTGGAATAATGGAGGGTTTAACCCATTGTTATTATTGGACTAAAATCATAGGCTACTCTTAGGGCAGGGGCGTAGCTATAGGGGGTGCAGAGGTAGCTACCGGGCCCAGGAGCCTGAGGGGGCCCAAAGACCCTTTTACCACATAAGAAGACACTGTATTATAGAAAGTGCAAGCAGGTGAAGTTTACACCTCTGGCTGGACGGAAGGGGTTAGGTCAAGAATTTGGCATGGGAGGGTGCCGTTTCAATTTTTGCCTCAGACAGCACAAAGACGATGTGCTTCCCTGCCCCTGGCCACAAAGCACTAAGGGAAAGGGGTCCCAAGCTGTACTCTTGCACCAGGGCCCATGAGACTTTAGCTACGCCCCTGTCCTAGGGTATCCATAACTGATTGGTGATGGTTTGACTCCTGACTCCTGGCAATAAGCTGAATTAAACGGCTATGCCTCCCAGGGCTGTATTCAGGGTTTATGTTGCCCTAGGCACATTTCATGCTCATGAACTACCTTTGGCTCCTTAAAGGGGTTCTCTGAGATTTTCAATAATAGGTTATCAATATCTCATCTGTGGGGGTCACACTCTTGGCACCCCCGATGATTAGAGCCATAGCGCTCCGGTAATCCCTCCACCCTCTTCCTAGGCCAGTAATGTCATGTTCATTGGTCACATGGTCTAGGCACAGCTCAGTCCTGTTCAAGTGAATGGCGCTGCGCTGTAATACCAAGTTCAGTCACTATTCAATGAACAGCACTGTGCTTGGTAAGCTGCAAGGAGGCTGCGATACTCACCCGAAAGCTGTGGCCTCCTCACAAAGCTTATTGGCAGGGTTCTCTGCGGGCGGACCCCAGGCAATCTGATATTACTGACCTATCCTAAGGATACAAATCTGCTATATAAAAAGAGACAAAAACAAAAAACATATTGGTTCACCAGGAGAATTTAATGGTCTGTATCATCTTAGTTCAATTGTTTTTTGTGGGATAAAAGAAAGAAACCACTCGTCTGCATGTTGTGAAGTAGGAGAACATCTTGTCATCCTCTCTCCAGGCCAGATGTGCCTAATGTTAAAGCCAGCTTTTGATGGATTTATATGCAAATGCTCATTTTTTTGCAATTGGGTGGAAAAGCAGATGTTGGAATCAATACATTTCAGATAATATGAGGGATAGGACACCATGCCCGCCGCCCAGCAATCCCTTTAATATTTCCAAGCAGTGGCAAAGCTGCAGGGGATTACATCTGATTCCTGGTGCCTGAGTGGGCAAAGAATCCCCTTCTACATAAGGAGACAACAGTAATATAAATGGCTTCAAAGTGAGAGTCTAGCTGGTGGCAGTTGAAAGACAGAACTGAGCATGTGCGACCACCTCAGTGATGTTACATTGGTGGACAGAGAAATAAGGGAAGAACAAACAGCAGGTGGCACTTTTTGATGGATTTCTATGCAAATGCTAATTTTTTGTGGAAAAGCAGATGTTAGAATCAATACATTTCAGAAAACATGAACGATAGGACACCATGCCCGCCACCCTGCAATCCGTTTAATATTTCCAAGCAGTGGCAAAGCTGTAAGGGATTATATCTGATTCCTGTTGCCTGAGGGGGCAAAGAACTGAGCATGTGCGACCACCTCAGTGATATTATATTGGTGGACAGAGAAATTGGTGGAAAGAGCAAACAGCAGGTGCCACTATACGGATACATTTTATTGCACAGCTCTGCAGCTACATTAAATTAATGATTACATGCAAATACAAAAATATTTAAATCTAATTGCCGGTTGAAGATTGTAGAATATTTTTTGTAAGACAATGCCTTTAACGGGGCAGTTCTTTATATCTATAACGTTTTGTCCTTCCAAGCTTTTCTTTCCATGCCAACAATCTTGTTCCAGTAATAAGTCTTTGGTGGCTCAGTAATTTAATCTGCTTGATTACACCTATCACTTCAAGTGCAACGTTAAGCCAATAAGAACTCGTCGCCCTTCCTAATAATCTCATTTTCTTAATTTTCCATCATCAAGAAAAGATTAATGGTTCAGGAACCACACAGCCATAAAATTTAGATTGTTTTAAACTGGAAGTAAGTAATTTGTACACATTACCAAATTATCAACTTCCTCAATTTAAAAAAATAAAAAAACATTAAAAACCCCCAATTTTTTCTCCCCCGAGTTTTATCCCCAAGCAAAACAATAAGAAAGGAAATGAAGCGTCTTAGACTAACAAATTGAGAGGATCTGAAATGTGACCAGATGTGTTCAGCGTTTCGAGGCGGTTATTTCAGAGGTTACAATTAAATGTGGGTGAAATGGCTTAAAACGAAACCAGATGATTACCGATTTGGAAGACGCATTACTGATGTCTAACTCTGTCTATAAAAACAAGTGTTGCAACCAAGTTGAGAATTGGGAACATAGGAAATTCTTATCAGATTTTTTTTTAAAAATTGTTAAAGGGGTGTTCTAGTCTGAAGACTTGTGGCATATCGCTAGGATTTCACATAGGATCCGGTCCTAGTGGTGGCACTGGCACCTTTCTCCAGGATGGGGCCCCTGAAGTGAAGGGACAGCAGCCGCTCAGGCACAGCCAACCTCCATTTACCGCTGTGTGAGTTCCGAAAATAGCAGAGCGCTGGCTCGGATATTTCTGGAAGTCCCATAGCAATGGATGGAGAGGAGGCCCAACTTTCATGGTGCACTCTCCATTCACTACTACAAAAAATTCCAAAGATAGCCAAGCATGTTGGCTTGGCTATTCTGGGGAGTCCAATGGCAGTAATGGGAGAGGACGCCACGCATGCGCCGTGTTCTCTCCTTGACTGGAGTTAGGAGTGCGTTCCAGAGGTGGAATCCAAGCTTTTCTAAACTTTTTAAGAAGACCCCTTTTAAATTTTCCTGGAGAACTTTTTGCTCTGTAATTTGCCCTTGAATGTACATCTTAAAAGGGTTGTCCAGGATTTTCCTAATGCCCGCTTGCAGGTACCATAAAACCCTAAAACAGCCACACACAAACTCTACAGAATAGATGCAGCCTCAGTTCTCCAGAGCAGGGTCACCTACAGTTCTAGCTTAAGTGCCCAGAGTACCGCTGCTCAGGGGTGCACCACCAATGAGGCCAGGTGAGGCGATCGCCTCAGGCAGCACCAGGTAGCAAGAGGGGGGCAGCAGAAGAGCAATGGGCTGAAGGGAAGGGGTTAGGTTAAGAAATTGGCATGGCGGATGTGGGGACGGCGCCACTTCAGTTTTCGCCTCAGGCAGCAGAAAGGCTAGGTGCACACCGCCGCTGCTCCTGGTACCAGTACCCTCAGAACAATGTCACCCACAATTCTCCACTTAAAGCCAGCTACAGTGTCCCCAGTATAGGGGCAGCCAATTAGTAATCACAGAGCAGAACCAGTAAGTGAAGCCCTAGGGAAAAAAGTGCCATCCACTTTTCTCCAATTAACGAGCTAGCCAAAGTCCCCCCAGAGCATAACCAACAAAAAACACCTACAGAACAGAGGCGTTCTCCCCTGCCCACATTACAAAACCAGGCCACAGTGCCCCCAGCACAATGTCTATGTTATTCTAGATGTTCTTGTACCATCAATCTATCTCTGCTACTGAAGGATAAGATCAAATCTGCTAAATCAATTTCACGTCCTGGGAACCATACAGAAACAGTTTTTCCAGAATATCTGGTATTCTGCTTGGGCATTCAGGCTTATGAATGGTGTGTTCAGGATTTCAGTGACTGTACCCATCCATCTTGCTGCTGATCACCATCTTGTTTTCCTTTCAGCTGTCAATTCTCTTTTCCTGTGACATGTGGTTTCCTCATAAGATGGTCATTCATACCAGCAGTCGAAGAACAGATTTGATTTGGCCAGCAATCCACTTTTATGTTTTTATACCATCTATGGTGTTTTCAAAATTCGTACGGGCAAATTAAGTGTACGGTATTTTCATAGACCAACCAATCAAGCGACAGCCCATATAATAACATTATTTCCCCCTTTTATCACTATTTTGTAATTGCTTTTTTAATACAAAAGTAACAAAGTGTTACATAATCGCAGCTTAGCCACCAATTGAAATCCTCTGAAGTGTAAATTACTTTTTATTATACACAAATAACATGTAGGGTAGGAGGCTGCACGACTTCAAAGTCAGGGGAATTACAGTTTCTACATCCGTCAGTGTGATCGGGAAGCAACAGAGACATTGAGAAAAGGGAGTTGGAAAGAGGGAGGCAATACCCACAGAGCTCTAAACTTGCAGCTTCACAAGCAGCCACTAAGCTCTGCACACGCAGCTCCTCAAACAGCCACTAAGCTCTAAATATGCAGCTCCACAAACAGCTATTGGGCTCTAAACTTGCAGCTCCACTAACAGCCACTGAGGTCTGAACTTGCCGCTCTACAAGGAGACATAGGTCAGAGCTTTCAACTCGATTAGCTGCCACTGAGCTCTGAACCTGCAGTTCCATAAGCAGCCAATAAGCTTTAAACATTCAGCTCCACAAACAGCTATTGAGCTCTGAACTTGCAGTTCCACAATAAAAAGCCACTGAGCTCTAAACTTGCAGCTCCACAAGCAGCCACTGTTTTCTGAACTTGCAGCTCTACAAGGAGACACAGCTCTGAACTTGCAACTCAACAAGCTGTCACTGAGCTCTAAACTTGCAGCTCCACAAGCAGCCACTGCTCTGAACTTACAACTCCACAAGGAGCCACTGAGCTCTAAACTTGCAGCTCCATAAACAGCCTCTGAGCTCTCAGCCTGCAGCTCTACATGCAGTCAATGAGTTCTAAACTTGCAGCTACAAAAGCAGTCACAGAGTTCTGAGCTTGCAGTTCCACTGAGCTCTAAACCTTCAGCTTGAAAAGCTTACACTGAGCTCTAAACCTGCAGATCAAGAATTTGCCACTGAGCTCTGTACTTGCAGCCCCACAAGCAGCCATTGAGCTCTAAGCTTGCAACTCTACAAACAGCCACTGAGCTCTAAACCTGCAGCTTGACAAGCTGCCACTGAGCTCTGAACTTGCACCCCCACAAGCAGCTACTGATCTCTGAACGTGCAACTCCAAAAGTAGTTATGTCAGACAAAGTAAGGCTGGAAAGAAACTCCATGGTGGCTCAGTGATTAGCACTGGTGCCTTGCAGAGCTGGGGTTCTAGGTTTGAATCCGACCAAGGAAAACATCTTCATGGAGTTTGTACGTTCTCCCTGTGTTTGCGTGGGTTTTCTCCGGTTTCCTCCCACCTGCCAAAGACATACTGATAGGGAACTTAGACTGTGAGCCCCATTGGGGACAGGTTGATGCTAATGTCTGTAAAGTGCTGCGGAATATAGTAGCGCTATGTAAGTGCATAAAATAAATGAATGCTTTGATGTAAAGCTTGGTCCATAAAGCCAATTGATCTGGTTCTTATCAAAAAAGTGAAGGTTGTTTTTCTCTTCAGAGCAGTGAAAACGAGCTTTTAATAAAAAGTGTTTTCAATCATCTTATGCGGCCTGAGCCAACGCTCATGGTCTCGGTAACCGAGACTTTTTTTTTGTATATGTAACTGAAAAGACAAATATCTTTTCGTGAAAGTCTTTTAAGGAAATATATTTAAGTATCGGCTTCTTCTGATAAAAGGTTCTGGTTTTTACATTGCAGCAAAATAGCTCATTATTTATACCATTGTTGTTTTTCCCAGCGACTCTGTGCAGTGTAATCTTGATAGGACGGTCATCAATAACGCACGCTGCTTTCCTTACTAATACATAAAGCTTGTGTTAAATGTGGTTAGTGCCAAATGCATTAGGCCGGCAGTAGGGTCTGTTACTGAAGCAGAGCTAAAGGGGGTGTTAAAACTGTTTCAACGTTATTGCCTCACAAAATATCTGAAAAACATATGCACAATGGCAGGTGAGCGTTCTATACGGGGGCATTATCTTGTATACCGTATTTTTCGCCCGATAAGACACACTATTTTCCCCCAAAAGTGGCGGGACAATAGAGGTGTGTCTTATGAAGCGAACTTATTCAGGAGCCTCAGTGTGCATCTTATTTACTGCATTTTTCGCTCAATAAGATGCACCCTTTCCCCCAAAGTGGCGGGACAATAGAGGTGCGTCTTATGAAGCGAACTTATTCAGGAACCGCAGTGTGCATCTTATTTACTGTATTTTTCACTAAATAAGATGCACCCTTTTCCCCGAAGTGGTGGGACAATAGAGGTGCGTCTTATGAAGCAAACTTATTCAGGAACCGCAGTGTGCTTCTTATTTACTGTATTTTTCGCTCGATAAGATGCACTTAAGTGGGCAGAGAATGGCTGTGTCTTATGAAAGGAATACCAATGAGCTCTTCGATTATAGAAGTGGTCATTAGTACACACTAGGAGTGGGGAGTGGTGACTATAGCGCTTCTGGTGCTGGCTTTACTCACCGCTTCCTGGGCCTTTGCTGCCAACACGCTGTGCTGTGTGATGACAGCATACAGTGTCAAGACGTAGTGTGCATAAGTGTGCACTATGACCTGAGGCTGTGTGACGTCAGGTCATAGTGCAGTTCTGAAGGAGGAGCAGGGTGGATCTTCCAAGTGGTGGCGCCTTCCAGAGCAGGAGAGGTAAGTTCTTTTATTTATTTTATGTCTGATCTGAGGTCTGAGGAAGATTAGGGGTCTGATTTGGAGGTATGCTCTGAGGACTGATGAGGATTCGAGGTCTGATCTGAGGTCTGATAAAGACTGGGGGTCTGATGAAGATTGGGGGTCTGATCTGAGGTCTGATGTAGATTGGGGGTCTGATTTGGGGGTCTGATCTGAGGTCTGATGAGGATTGGGGTCTGATCTGAGGTCTGTTGAAAATTGGTGGTCTGATTTGGGGAGTCTGATCTTAGGTCTGATGAGAATTTGGGGTCTGATGTAGATTGGGGGTCTGATCTTAGGTCTGAGGAGGATTGGGAATCTAATCTTCTGATGAAGATTGAACGTCTGATTAGGGGGTCGGTTTCAGGTCTGATGAGGATTGGGGTCTGATTTGAGGGTTTTATGAAAATTACGGGCTCTGATTTTAGGTCTGATGAAAAATATTTTTCTGATTTTCCTCCTCTAAAACCTAAGTGCGTCTTATGGAGTGAAAAAATACAGTGAATGGATTTTCCAACTTCAGTGTGTTTTTTAAAAAACCCAGCGGGATCTGTCAAGGGAACTATACTTACCTGCTTCCAGACTTTTGGTTCCAGTTTCATGGGTCCACCACTGTCTTCACTGCACTTCAGTCTGAACATGTAAACTTTCTGCACAGAAGGAGGTCATGAGTGCGACTGCAGCCAATATCTAGCCGCAGTGGTGATGTGTCCCCAAGAGGCAGCTCACTGCTGTCAGGTGCCGCTTGTGAGACACCTCACTTCTGCAGCTGGTTGTTGGCTTCAGTGGTGCACGTGTCCTCTGTCGGTGCTAGAAGTTTAGATACAGGGACCGAAGCTTTGTGAAGACATTGGTGGATCCACAGAACCGAGCGCCAGGGAGCAGTTAAGTATGCTTCCTTTGACACCACCAGTGATCAGCTGTAATCTGCAAGGGGAACCTAGAGGGGAAATTAAGTATTACACAATGTCTATTAAAATCAGTGCACTGACCACATTATGTAATGGACTTGTCCTCCAACTCTCAAAAGGTACATCACAGGGTCATTTACTTGGATCAGTTGTGAACGAGTCCAAAACTATACAATAACCTAAGAACAATAAATGTGTTTCTGGTTTGTGTTTCCATGGCAACCCTCGTATGATAAATGTGAGATTTATTTTCATATAAATAGTGAGTTATCTGGCTCATAAAAATGTACTGTCTGTCTGTACTGCGTGTTCATCTTCTGCACGTGTTCCTCGGTTCCACAGCTGAGAAAAAGAAAAATGGAAAGGACTGAAAAATCTATTTTTTTTCTGAGAAATTTAGATATAAAACAGGCAGCTGTAACAAAGAACAGGTGGCAACTGTTATGAGCAACAGTGGTCTCCCAGTTGCTTCATGTTCACCTAGTTACGAACATTGCTTGGACAATTGCATCTGACTTGCATTTGGAATCTGGGTCTGTCGTCTAGCTTTGACTGGTTGATTAGGGTGGAGTTGCTGATTGTAAGAGCCTTTATACATTCAGAGCTCACTCCATGCTAGCTGCTGGGTATAGCATTTGCTGTATGCATTTTCTTCCAGATACTTTGTACTTCATTCTGTGTTCTAGTCTAGTGAATTCTGGGATTTGTAGTTCCACTGTCTTTCTTGCTGTCTTTGGGATTAGTTTGTTGCTATGCTGTTGTATTCTCCAGGTAAGTTTGCTGACTTGAATCCAAATAGGTTCAGTTCATTATGGCTCCATTTCTGTTCACTATCATCAATTCTCCATGTACCTATATGCCATCCACTCCATTGCTAGATCATCTCTTCCTTCTGGGGCCCTCATAATTTGGTTTCTGTCAATCTATTGGGGAGTTTGTTTTAGTGCCTTGTTTTCTATATGTTTTTTTTTTTTGCAACCAGTTCTGTCCAATACGCCTGAATAATGGGTCCCTTTTATTTTGGGGGACCCTGCTGGGTAGTAGAGGCCCCCTTCTTATAATCGTTGGGAATTGCAGCAGTTGGACTCCCAGTGATCTAATAATTATCCCCTACAGCAGTGATGCTGAACCTGTGGCCCTCCAGCTGTTGTAAAACTACAACTCCCACCATGCCATTCTGAAGATAGCTGTAGGTTGTCTGAGAATTATGGGAGTTGTAGTTTTGCAACAGCTAGAGGGCCGCAGGTTGAGCATGCCTGCCCTACAGGATAAGGGATAAGTTAAAGGCTATGTACACCTTTGGAGTCAATTTTTTATGATTGCATTTAATTTTATTTTTGGCTAAAAATCATATTTTCAATTGGTCTTTATTAAAAATATTGAGCTGTTCAGTCACAAAGGGTTAACTGTTTGTCTAGCTGGGTGACTGGTACTTTCACTTTGTGCCGGTCATCTAATTACCCTTATCTGTAAACTACTGAGAGGTCATAAACATTTATTTAAGCCACATTCCTATTAGTAAGGTAAGGATTGAGCTTCAATGAGTGTTTATGATGTGAGAGAGAAGAGATAAGGAGTCCGTCTGCTCCTCAGATGACGGAATTGAGAAAAAAATCCACAGGCAGCTACTACAGCTTCTCAGCTCTGTACACAAAAAAAGGATTCCATATGGTTAATAAAGACCAATTGAAAAAGTGATTTTTAGGTCAAAATAAGTATAATGCAATAATAAAAAAAAAATTGCCCCCAAAGGTGTACATAGCCTTTAATATAACCGCAAACCCCCTTTAATTAATAATTACTCTGGAATGGAGTTCCCCTTTAATCAAAAATATTTTTTTCTAATATATTCGGAAATGGCAACAAAAATAAATTACAGATATAATTGACAGCAGTATTATTTTATAAAGTTGACAATTACAAACATCAGGCCATCACACCCATCATTCCAAGAAGAGACGGAATAAAATACAGACAAGGTACGATGACCTCATAGTAAATCAAGTCGCCTATAAATCTATGAAAAAGACAAAGCTCATAAATTAGGCGTAAAAGTACAAAGCTTCCCTGTCAGTGTTCACCTTGAGTGTCATTGACAGCTAGGAAATATGGTTTATTTAGAATGCACTTTTAGGGGTGTTGACGGGACCCCGGTCTAGAAGCTTCTGGAGAGGACCGAACATAAGAGCTTTGGTCAGTCAGTCCAGTGAGAGCCCCCACTGATGTCATCTTAACACCAATATTTCATAAGTTATTTGCTGTCACCGACTAATGCCATTTAGTTATCTCGCCTGATGTACACACTTAGTGAGCCGGCTAGAAGGTCATTTATTTATTATCTGCTTCACTCTATACTTTGCTAATGACCATAACCTGCTTAGAAAGGCCCCCTCCTTAAACACCCCCACCCCTAATAAATATGCTCCTTTACCTATCTATCTATCTATCTATCTATCTATCTATCTATCTATTATCTATCTAATTATCTATTGGTCTATCTGTCTATCTATTATCTATCTAATTACCTATCTATCGGTCTATCTATTTAATTACCTAACTATCTCATTATCTGTTGGTCTATCTATCTCATATAAATCTATCTAATTACTAATGATCTATCAGTCTATCTATCGGTCTACCCGTCTATCTTTTTATCTATCTATCTATCTATCTATCTATCTATCTATCTATCTATCTATCTATCTATCTAATACAAAAATTAATGAAAGCAGCACCACTTCAAAAAACGTAATGGTGTGCCAGCGGTATTTAAACTTGGTCACAGTCCTTATAAATAAAAATAGAAAGACCGCAGCACCACCAATCTTGTGCAAATTAAAGGTGTTTTATTTTACTAGAGCAGCGACGTTTCGGTCCACGCTATGGAACCTTTCTCAAGCAGCAATGTGATGACACATCACATCACATTGCTGCTTGAGAAAGGTTCCATAGCGTGGACCGAAACGTCGCTGCTCTGGTAAAATAAAACACCTTTAATTTGCACAAGATTGGTGGTGCTGCGGTCTTTCTATTTTTATCTATCTATCTATCTATCTATCTATCTATCTATCTATCTATCGGTCTACCCGTCTATCTTTTTATCTTTGTATCTTTCTAATTGTCTAACTAATTATCTATCTATCTAATTAACTATACTCTAATTATCTATCTATTGGTCAATCTGCCTATCTATCTATCTAATTACCTATCTATCTAATTATCTATGTATCTATGTATCGGTCTATCTATCTATCTATCTATCTATCTAATTACTTAACTATCTCATTCATCTGTCGGTCTATCTATCTCATATAAATCTAATTACTGATTATCTATCTATCTGTCTATCTATTTATCTATCTATCTATCTTTGTATCTGTCTATCTCATATATATAGCTATCAAACTATCTATCTATCTATCTATCTATCTATCTATCTCTCTATCTCATATTTCTAATCATCTATCTATCTAATTATCTATTGGTCTGTCTATCTATCTAATTACCTATCTATCTCATTATCTGACGGTCTGTCTCATATAAATCTAATCTAATTACTAAGTATCTATCAGTCTGTCTATTATCTATCTATCTATCTATCTATCTATCTATCTATCGACAATAGAAGAAATCCGCAGCACTACCAAAAATGTGCTTAAAGCAACAAGTGATTTATTTCACCAGGAGCGACGTTTCAGTCCTCACACTGGGACTTTTCTCAAGCATTCAGCAAAAGTCCCAGTGTGAGGACTGAAACGTCGCTCCTGGTGAAATAAATCACTTGTTGCTTTAAGCACATTTTTGGTAGTGCTGCGGATTTCTTCTATTGTCTACAGAAGGATTTGACCACATCCGGAACCGCTGGCACACCGTCACCTTGATTTACTTTGCAGTGCTGTTTTCATTTTATTTTTTTATCTATCTATCTATCTATCTATCTATCTATCTATCTATCTATCTATCTATTGTTCGGCATGGTAGGTAAGAATCCTGTTTCAGATTTGCACTGGAGACCAAATGGTTCAGGTTACTCCTCTGAGCTCATGTAGTGCAGCACACGGTGTCCTAATGGTTCCATCTTATGAGCTGATAATACCTCTGAGATCCATAAATATATATATATATAATGAAATCCAACATTGGTCTGTAATATCACATTATGGACCTGTAGCACACTGTTCTCTACATAATGTGTCAGACTTAGGATCCAGACTATTGAAGTCTTTCTACAGATTTTTTTATGGCTGTCCTCATGGAAATATATCAATGATGTATTACTGTTGAAAGGCCTGAATATATGTGTCTTACAAGGAACTTACAAGTGTTTTCACTTTTAGTAAGAGGCCTTCCAATCAATCTTATCCCAGTTCTTGGCAAATTGTGCCAGCGCTTGGTTTAGTAAACATAGCCTTGTAAACTGGAACCGATGCCTTGTTTACCTCTGCAGTTGACTTGTACGTGGAGTTTTGCTTACACAAAGTAATCAGCTTATTGCAATCATTTTTCAAAAAGAACAAAGTTTGTATTCTGTTCTCCTTTCCAACCTATTTCTCGAAGCCCTGATCCTATCTTTCAGGCATTGCAGCATGTAATCTCTAAAAGATTTGGACAGATGTTGCTCCGTTTCTTTGTACACCATTAGCCCACACGCATTTCTCCGTCCAATGTTTTTCAACACGCTGCATTCTTGCTTGGAGCCAGCAAAATGTGCTTTTGATATACAAGGGCTTGATCAACCCTTTCATTGTTGGCTGGGTCTGTCCGACAAGACAATATTAACCATCTCAGCTCCTCAGTCCTTGATGCACCACATGGACAAGTGAACACTATGTGACTAAAGGGGTTCCCTGTGATCAGATAAGCTAATAGAAAATCTGCAAAACATTGCCAAAGGAATATGAATTCATATTTCACTATAGATTGTTATTCAGTAGCAAGACAAGAGGCCCTGACCTCAGTTTCAGTCCAACCCAAGATGGTCTTATATAGTCGCTTATTGTTAAAAGTATTCACCAAAATTAACATATTTCAGGTGGTCCCCCTGCTGAAACCCCTTGTGATCCGAGGTAATCTGCAGAGAAACCTGTTTGGTACATGTTCAGTTTCTCTACAGCGCCACCACAGGAGAAAGTGAAACATTACATGGTGCACTGAAATCACTTAAAGGGGTATTCTCATCTTAGACAATGGGGGCATATCGCTAGGATTGGTGCGGGTCCCACTGTTATAGGTGCGGGTCCCACTGCTGGGACCCGCACCTATATCGAGATCGGAGGGGGGAGCGCTGCGCCTGGAGGACCCCAGGTTTCCCGGTGTCCGGCCACCACCAGGCACAGCCCCCCCCCGCTGCTCCCATAAAAATGAATGGGAGCGCACCGCGCATGCGCGGCCACCACTCCCATTCTTTTCTATGTAGTCGACGGAAATAGCCAAGCCAGGGCTCGGCTATTTTCGCCGGCCCCATAGAAATGAATGGAGGGCGGCTACGCATGCGCAGTGCACCCTCCTTTACTTTGGAGGCTCCGTTCTCTACATAGGTGTGGGTCCCAGCGGTGGGACCCGCCCTTATAAGACAATAGGGGCATATCCTAGCGATATGCCCCCCATTGTCTAAGATAAGAATACCCCTTTAATGCATGGTTGGGTTGAGTCCTCCACAGAGACAGTCCAGGTTGGCACCTTGCACTTCGCCAAACTGATGTCAAATTTTCACCGGATTTACTTCATGAAGGGGTTGTCTACTTTTTATATTCCCTAAAGGATCCACTAAAATGAACTGATTACAGGTGGTCCCGCTGCTGAAACCCCTAGTGATCGTAGGTAATCCGCAGAGAAATCTGTTGACACGTGTTCAATTTCTCTACAGCACCATCGCAGGAGACAGTGGAACATTACCTAGTTCCTAGTGAAATCACTTAATGCATGGTTATACTGCGTCCTCCAGAGAGACACTCCATAATTGCTTGAGTCTTGATAGATCTGGTCCACCATAGTTTTCACTGGTTTTACTTTGTGAAGGGGTTGTCCATGTTTTATACTGTAGTTTGTTTTTGTGAAAAGAGTCCACCTCTTGTAGGATAACAGGCTGAACTAGATGGACAGATGTCTTTTTTCAGCCTTATAAACTATGTTACTAAACTATGTTACCTAAACTAAGCTACTTGATGGTGGTTGTGGTGCTGAGATCCTTAGCGATCTGCTGTGATTTGCAGAGGAACCTGTGAGCAAGTGTTCAGTTTCCCTGCAGTGCCACCACAGGAGAAGTGAAGTATTACATGCATAATATTACGTCCCTAATGAAATCAATCGGCTGTTTAGTAAATGCGGGGATAAGCCAGAAAGGAAGAGGTTCTTTGTAGCCACTCTCTGCTGTGGCTGGAGGCCTAGAAAGAATTACATCTCTCTTTAAATGAAGAATTCCCTTACAGGGTATTTGAACATACAGTAGGTTTTCAATAACAGGCAACCCTTTAAATTCTGTTCCTAGAAGATCATGTTGAAACTACTTTGGTTTGCTCATGATTAGTACCAGTACTAATTCTAACTACCCAGAACAGGAGGTTCTGGTGAAACTCTAGTCGATGGGCATCCTGCAGAGGTTCTCATTACCCATTAGATAAGGCCAGTCTCAGCTGCCCCCCTCTGTTCAAGGACCCCATAGCAGGTTCGGGACCCGAACTTGACCAGAACTTCACTCCGAACCCGGATCTCATTAAAGTCAATGGGGACCTGAACTTCACTTTATTATTTTCCGTTATAACATGGCTATAACGGAACATAATAGCATTCTTTAGACAGAATGCTAAATAAAATGGCCATTCAGGGGTTAAAAATAATAATAAAAAAAACTCACCTCATCCACTTGATCACACAGCCGGTATCCTCTTCTTTCTTCTTTCAGCAGGACCTGCGATGACGTCACCACACTCACCACGTGGTGAGCCCGGTGACGTCATCGCAGGTCATTTTGCAGGTCCTGCAGAAAGAAGAAAGAAGAGGATACCAGCTGAGCGATCCAGTGGATGAGGTGAGTTTTTTTTAAATTATGTTTAACGCCTCAATGGCCATTTTATTTAGCATTCTGTTGCTAATATTTTCTGTTATAATCATGTTATAATGGAAAATAATAAAATCACCTAAACACCGAACCTGAACTTCAGTGAAAAAGTCCGGGTTCGGGTCTGGGTACCCAAACCTACAAAGTTCTGTACAAATCTGAACTTTGCAGTTCGGGTTCGCTCAACCCTAATAGTTACCTATTGGCAAAAAGGTCTTCTCATTGTTTTTGTAAACAACCTTATAAAAATACACTTCTTTCCTCACTGAGAACATACAGTATGCACGCTCAGCCAAACCATCAGTACCAACAATGTGGATGAGATGTTAATTCCTGGTATGGATTTCCACTCTGTCGTCTGTGTTCCAGCAGTCCGGACCCTCTGGCCCTCCTCTGCCCTCTGGAAGTGGGCCCAGCTGCCGGAGTCCCAGGTCATGTAGTTTGCTGCAGGCCGCAGCCTGTGCTCTCTTGCTAAGCCTCTTCTGTCTGCCCCTAAAGTGCACGCGCTCCAGCCTATGGCTGACTAACGTGGTCTATTTAAGGCACCTCTACCAGTGGGAAGGTGCCTGATCAATAGATATTTCTAGTGTGCTAATCTCTGCAATGGTTTTCTGTTCAGTTTGCCTGCCCTTCTACTGACCTCTGCCCTATTCCTGACTTTGGACCTGATTCACATGTACTCTGCCTTTTCTGACCTCGGCCTGTTCTTGACAATAAGTTTTGCCTGATCCCTGCCTCCTTGATGTTCAGCTGTCAACCAAAAAGGGACCACTCCAAGAGGTAGCAGCCTGGTGGTTCCCCTGCAGCAAAGTCCAGATCCCTGTATAGGGGGGTTGAAAGGTAAATACCAGGGGACTGCCCAGACAACACCCTTAGGATTAGCCCAAATTCAAACCTGTAGGTTGACAAAGTGGTTCCACTCCCACTGCCCATAGGACCTTGCACAGGGTGTGGTCCAATTCAAATCTGCAGCCAGATATATTTTATCCAGATTTTCTGCAGCATTTTACTTTTGGACATACGCCTCCTCTCCATTGGATTCCATTCCTGCATCTTTATTGGTTTCTCAAAGGGTCTTTCACTCCATTAAAAAAAACATTGAAGGTTCCTGGGACATTTTGTATGCTTCACTACATCCAACCCACTTGAACGCGAGGCATATTGGATCCACCGTCTACAGACACTGGAGCCATATGGACTCAATCGTGAATATGCACTAAACAGCTTTTTGTAATGCATGTTATGTTCTTTACTAAACTATGTTTGTAATAACAAAATACTATTTTCTCCACAGCGATAACCACATATATGGACTAAACGCTGATGCTGGATAGGGTACATGGACTCTCCACCAATAGGAGATTGCTTAAATTGTTTTCTATTGTTTCCATTTGTTTCTGTTTATCTGGTTGTCATGACTACATGACGTCATCACCTTGTTTGGCGGGTTATTTAAGGGGAATACACATTGGTGATGCACAGTATACAGTCTGATGAAGGCACTGTTGTGCTGAAACGCGTCACTTTGCATGTGACAATAAAATCACAGCATTATCAAGAAGTACGTGAGTGCCGTTTTCCTATTACTTTACCATTACGCGGGACGCTGGTCCAGAAACACGTGCACCACGCCATCTACAAGCGCAGTGCCGATCAATATTTTTCAAAAAACTACATCCAACCCACAGTCTGCAAGGCTGGTTCTTTGGATGGGAATCTAGAGGACAATGAATGTCACACACTTGTGTTTTTTCACTTTCTCCAGCCTTCTAAAGTTGGTGCACATTGTTCTGTCCTCTCACAAGAATCTGTTTGATGTTCATTTGAGAACTTTGATACTGCACTTGGCTGATGGATTACAGCTTAGATCTGTAGTGTTTATAGTACGACTGTAACTAATTGATCTAGGATTGCAAAGCACATTAGCCATTACCGCTTGCATGTATTATACCACAAGGTTCGTGAAGATATACTTGTCGTGACTGGAAGAAGAGGACTTTTTTCTTTTTTGCTGTTTAAATTCCTTGTGAAGAACATTCGATAAGAAAAAAAAAGTGAAATAATGAAAATTACAATTTAATAAAACACATTGGAATGCTAAGATATTGCAGCTCAGCTCCTTTGAAGTAAATTTGGCTGTGTGGCAATGCCAGAAACAACCTGTAGACAGATGTGATGCTGTTTTTGGAAGAAAGCAGTAATTTTTTTTATGATCCAGTACAACTCCCTTAACCTCTCAATAAACAGCACCTCTCCCCTCTCCGGACATGCCTGTATTAATAGCTTTATGCATTCCTCATGTAATAACAATTCTGGAGCATCTTTTCTTATGGCTCTATGTTGTGCCATTCCTTTATTATTTCTACTAGAAGTTATGAATGAATTGCTAGCAGTCTGCAGTAAGGGCACAGAGGGGAGGTAACCAGTTGGGGGTGTGTACCTGCACAGACTCACTCTATCCAATCAGTGCTGCCATTTTCAGACTGTGCAGGTACACACCCCCAACTGGTTATCACCTGCCCTCTGTACCCTTACTGCAGACTGCTAGCAACTCATTCATAACTTCTAGTAGAAATAATAAAGGAATGGCACAACATAGAGCCATAAGAATAGATGCTGCAGAATTGTTATTACATGGGGAATGCATAAAGCTATTAAAATAGGCATGTCAGGAGAGGGGAGAGGTCCTCTTTAAAGGGGGTTTCCAGGCTCCACATACTGATGACTTATTCTCTGAATAGGTCTTTTATATTAAATCAGTGGGGGCCCTACCCCATCACCAGTCAATCTGTTTCCTGCAGCCTCTGTCAGCACTTTATAGAAGCCAGAAGCACAGCTTCGTTCAAAGTGTAGTGGCCGTGCCGGGTTGCATTTAGTTGAATGGAGATGAACTGCAGAATCCCAGCATGGCTTCTACTTCCAGCTCTGCTCAAAGTGCTAGATCCAGCACTGGAGACTGAAGGTAACAGCTGGTCGTTGGGGATGCCAGTTGTCAGACCCCCCCACGATTAGATATTAATGACCTTTCCTGAGGATAGGCCTTCAATATATGGAGCCTGAAAAATCCCTTCATAGAGAATTATGAATTATTAAGAGAATCTTTCATAGTACAAAAATCAAGAAACAGGCTCTGAGACTCAAAGGATGAAGAGTTTAAAGGAGTTTCCAAGATTTAGGTTTTGATGACTTATCCTTATAATAGCAATGGAGAACTACAAGTGCAGTAGCTGCACACTGCTCCAGGCGCAAAGACACATGCAAACACTGGATAAATTGGAATAGCAGTACTGCTATACATACTATATAAAAATTAGAAGCTCTTTGCACACATTTTTTTATCAAAATTGTGTCTGGCCCATCTATCAGCGCCAAGGAGGCCTCCAACAGATGGGACCTACACTATCAGACTTGCCTCTCCTGGGCTTTTGGGCCAAAAAAATCAGGGCAATGTAGAATCCAGCTATATGATACTCTGATTAGAAGCCCTGGGCAAATGGGCAGGGATGCACGGTCTAAAAGGGGGTAGTCAACCCCCTCGCCCTAAATGTACAATGCAAAAATCAACTAAGTTAGACCAGCACCACAAACAATGTGGAAAAAAGGGGTCAGGTGTGTTCTAACACATTTCCAGTGTTTGCTGTGTCTTTGTGCATGGCAATGTGCTGCTGTTGCTGCTGCTTTTAGTCCTTGCTTGCTTTTATATTGCAGCCATGGTAGCTTAAACCTGAACCCTTGCTGGAGGACACCTAAAGGGGTGATCCCATGATTGATGTTAACAATGAAAATCAGACATAATCTAGTATACAACAACCTCTTTCTAACAAAGCTAGAACCAGCCCTGTACCTCACATAGATCCAGAGATCTCCCCATTCATTGCCCCACTTGCTCTGCTAGATGTATTTCAAGCCAGCAGCTCAGGAGGCGTGTCCTTTCAGCTGCAGCTCTCTCCCTATCACAGCTCAGAGGGCGAGTCCTTTCTGCTGCAACTGATGTCAGTTGGAGAATGGAACTGAGCATGTACTGTACGTCAACCTCAGTGAGCTGGACAGATAATGTAGAAAAAGCGCAAACAGCAGGTGGTGCTATACAGACAAATTCCACTGAATACATTTTTAATTACATGCAATTACAAATGTATTCAGATCTGGGTGCTCTTTTAAAAAATGTAGAATATTTAGGACATGTATAATTTTTCATGGGACAACCCCTTTAAGTAGTTTTTAAAAACATTGAACATTTCTCAAAAAGTGGCACAGCAACCAAACAGAATAATTTTTTTTCCCCCTAAAATTAACATATGGATTGTCATTGTGCACATTGATGATACACTATTGATAAATGAGCCCTGTCATCGTCTAAAGGATATACAACTTTTTTTCACCCCGCCATAATGCAGCACTGTATATAACAGAACTAAAAGGAACAAGTTTAGGCGGGACCAACCAGAATCAGTCCAAACCCTCTAAAGGTGCTTTAGAGAAGCATGGCGTAAAGTCTTAAATCTCCCTCTCTTGGCAGATCGCCAGGTCTAATATTTTCCTAAGGATGAACTGTTCTTTTGCAGGCTTGAAAGAAAAAGAAAATCCTCCACATTTCCTCTTTTATTCTTAATATAAAACCTTGTAGACTGATAAAAAGCAACAGGCGGCGCGGTGACACCTTATAACACTCGGTGCGGATTATGGGAACGATGGCTCGTTTGGAAATTTTCAGAAAACAAGATTTGATATTTTAATGTCACTATTGCTGGTGTGTAAGATCCAGATGGTTTTTCAAACAAGTGCAGTCAGTTCTGTCTGTGATTGCGTTCAGTGGTTCAGTTTTTTCTGGATGCAATGCAAAAATGCGGAAGCCCCATTCACAACTATGGGACCAGGGCGGCGTGAAAAATGCAGAATATAGAACTTGCTGTGATTTTCACGCAATGCAGAGATGATGCGTGAAAAAAAAACCCTGTATAGAAAACTCGTTCGTGTGAAAGGGGCCTAATAGAATGAAAATGAAAACAAATTAATTATATTAAAAACACTTGTAAAAGACAATCCCAAAATAGTACCGTAACCCACCTGACGGGGCTCTCGCTAATAGCAGCTACTTATATTAAAATCATTGTAATACTTCATAGAGAATTATGAATTATTAGTCCACATAGGTAGAATAAGGGCTCATACAGACCGCAGTATGCTGTCCGCAAAAATGCAGATCTGTTTTTTTGCGGACAGTTTACTCCTTAATGTTGGTCCAACCTGCTAATGTTAACAGGACTGGCTGACCCAGTGGCGTGCCTAGGGTGTTTTAAACCCGGGGCGGGTCCTTTCTCTGGCACCGCCCCCCCCCCCCCCCATATATATGTTAAAAAATTGTACTCCCTCACAGTAGTATTGCCCTCATTGTACAAACTTCACGGTAATTTTGTAATGCCCTCTCTGCCCACCTCCATAGTAAAAATGCCCACTGTGCACCCTCCACATTAGTAATGCCCTCTGTGCCCCCCTTCAGAGTAGTAATGCCCTCTGTGCCCCCCTCCAGAGTAGTAATGTCCTCTGTGCCCTATCTAGAGTAGGAATGCCCTCTGTGCCCCCTCCAGAGTAGTAATGCCCCCTGTGCCCCCTCCAGAGTGGTAATGCCCCCATGTGCCCTCTCCAGAGTAGTAATGCCCTCTGTGCCCCCTCCAGAGTAGTAATGCCCCCTATGCCCCCTCCAGAGTAGGAATGTCCCCTGTGCCCCCTCCAGAGCAGTAATGCCCTCTGTGCCCCCTCCACAGTAATAATGCCCCCTGTGTATTAAAAAACAAAAAACAAAAGAACACAGCAGCTACTCACCTTGTCCTGTTCCTAAAGTCCTCTCTTTTCTGCAGGCACAGATCGCGCTGCAGCAATATGTGGGCGGAGCTTATGCAGATTTCCTGTATGCAGGCTCCGCCCACACATTCCAGCAGCGCGATACGTGCCTGCAGCCTGAATGGTGGAGTGGGGAGAAGTCTCTCTGCTTCACCAGTCAAAGCGCTGCGGGCCTGTGGGAGAGGAGGAGTACGGGGAGGTGAGTGACATCAGCTCCCTGCGCCCCAGCAATGAGCGCTTCCATCTGTATTGATTCTGGCACCCCTTGAGAGCTGGCACCCAGGGCTGACCGCCCCCCCCCCCCCCATGGGGACTCAACAAACCGGAATGGAATGCATTCTTTTACGCTCCGTTCCGGTTTGTTCAGTTTTGTCCCCATTGACAATGAATGGGAACAAAACGGAAGCGTTGTGCTGCGGTTTTGAGACCTTGTGCTGGATCTCAAAACCGGACAGCATAATGCAGATGTGAAAGTAGCGTAACTACTTGATTTCCTCATGTAATAAAAATTCTTGACCATCTATTCTTATGACTCTATGTTGTGCTGTTCCTCTGTTATACTTGATAGAAGCTATGACTCAATTGCTAGCAGTTTGTAATAAAGGTCCAGATGGGTGTTACCAGTTATGGGGAGTCCTTGCACAGTCTGACATTATCCAATCAGTACTGCCAGTTTCATACTGTGAAGGGACACACCATAACAGGTAACACCCATCTGGACCTTCATTGCAAACTGCTAACAATTCATTTATAACTTCTAGCAGAAATAATAAAGGAAAGGCACAACATAAAGTAATATGAAAAGATGCTCCAGAGCAATTAGTTACTAAAACAGACATGTCGGGAGAGGTGGTAGGTCCTCTTTAAGAGTTGTAAAGGGTTGTAAGGATTTGAAAAATGTGACTGCTTTCTTCCAGAAACAGCGCCACACCTCTCCATGGGTTGTATCTAGTATTGCAGGTCAGCTCCATTGAAGTGAGTTGGATTACAATGGCCTGCAGGACCCTTGGATAGGTGTGGCGCTGTTTAAAATCATGTACAACCCCATTACTGAATATATATATATATATATATATATATATATATATATATTCATAATCTAAAACATAATCTAAAACTCCTTTTGTTAAACCTAGACATAATAAGTGATTCAGGATCTAGTTTATCAGAAGCGGATGTGTTGGCTAAGGATTGAGAATAACAGGACAATTACTCATGCTCATTTCATTTAGGCAGTTGGGCAGCTCATATAAACTAATTCCCGAAAATTACAGACGTGGGACTGATCCATTAAAAGTGGGATCACCCTCCTATGGGTCCACATTTAGTAAGTGTGGCATTAAAAAAAGTCATTGGTGGGATCTGCATCAAATTCTAAGGTGCATAAATAATAGATTTGGTGTACTTTAGGCTGTCCTATGGCCAGAAAATGAAATCTGTGGGCAGCAGCCCATAGCGGAGGTGGAGAGGATGGGAGTAGTTGGTACCCACAATGCAGGGGTGAATCTAGCCTTTCTGCTTCCTGAGGCAAAAACTGAAAGGGACTCCCACTCCCCAATTCCAATTTCTTAACCTAACCCTTTCTCTTCAGCCCATGGCCCTTTGGCTGTCCCCATCTTGTCCCTACTTGGTGCTGCCTTAGGCAATTGCCTCAGCTGGTCTCATTGATGGTGCACCCCTGCCACAATGGGGCCATGCTGTGATAAGATAAGTGCACGCTTTTTTCTCTTTGGTCTATGCTCCGGTTCTGGGGACCTCTGCCTAGTGATAATAGAGGTGCTCTTGATGTAAGTGAGTTTTGGGGGTGCAAGGCAGGGATCCCTTGAATGGTCCTTTTAAGGCAAGGATGAGACAAGCTTTAGTGTAGTTGATACTCTACAGCAGTAAGTCAGTAGATGGTTCACACAGGCACTGAATATAAGTGGAGTCTTCACAGTAGTCGTATACAGTTTCCTTAGGTTATGTATGGAGGGCGGTGATCACAGTAGAAGTTCCAGCTATGTCTTTTCCTATATAGCATGCACAATCTTCCCAAATCCACCAAGGGGTAGAACATATAGGGAGTCTTTCACATGTTTTTCACCTATATAACTAACAGCAGTGCCCCACAGAAGACACATCCCAGACATACCTGTGTGCACTGTGTGTGTGTATTACATGTCACATCCCAGACATACCTGTGTGCACTGTGTCTGTATTACATGTCACATCCCAGACATATCTGTGTGCACTCTGTGTCTGTATTACATGTCACATCCCAGACATACCTGTGTGCACTGTGTCTGTATTACATGTCACATCCCAGACATACCTGTGTGCACTGTGTCTGTGTTACATGTCACATCCCAGACATACCTGTGTGCACTGTGTGTGTATTACATGTCACATCCCAGACATACCTGTGTGCACTGTGCGTCTGTATTACATGTCACATCCCAGACATACCTGTGTGCACTGTGTGTCTGTATTACATGTCACATCCCAGACATACCTGTGTGCACTGTGTGTGTGTATTACATGTCACATCCCAGACATACCTGTGTGCACTGTGTGTCTGTATTACATGTCACATCCCAGACATACCTGTGTGCACTGTGTGTCTGTATTACATGTCACATCCCAGACATACCTATGTGCACTGTGTGTGTGTATTACATGTCACATCCCAGACATAGCTGTGTGCACTGTGTCTGTATTATATGTCACATCCCAGACATACCTGTGTGCACTGTGTGTCTGTATTATATGTCACTGGTTTGGAGCACCAGTATGCATGGTGGACCTCCATTTGAGCCATACAGTGAGATATGGGACCCCTGTTCTTCTGATCGTCTCTGATAAGACATTTGGCACAACCCCTTTAACACCCACTTCCCATATTCTGTAAAGTTACCCAAAACCAATTTGTTACATAAGGCTAATCACAAGTCATCCCATCGCTTGGACGTCCAGCGATCAGTTGTAATGTGTGGGAGAATCGGTGAGCAAGTGCTCAGTTTCCCTACAGCACCTCCGCAGGAGAAATAAAGCGTTACACCATTCCAACCAAAAGCAAGGAACTGCTCATATAATGCACGCCGGGTCCTCCAGAGCAAGAAAGACTCTTTGTGCCCGTTTTACCTGGACTATGGGTAGGCAGTCCAGTACTGCAGGTTGATTTATGAATAAATGAAAGCCAATATATATATTTTTTTACACGATAAGGAGAAATAATAAAGGAAAAACACACATCCACGGGATACATTTGCTCTTCAAAGTCAAAAGAAAGGGAAAAGAGACGTCCTTCAGTTCTAAACCAAACAGCTTTAATCAGGTTCTTATCCTGCGCAGCAAATCAACTGTGAGAACGACGGTTCCAAATCTGCCTTTGTGCACAGTACAGATAGTGCCTTGGACATGAAACAGGCCAGATGTGCTCCAGCTTTGTGGAACTAATTTTAACAAGATGTTTATACAGTTACAAAGGGCGGAATTATTTTGGCACTTCACTGTGTTCAAACACCTGGTTTTGACGGACCTTTCTTCAAACTTTCATTCTGATTGTCAAAAATCTGGCGCTGAGATATAGATCAGGGGTTGTCTCCTATAATTTAAAGGGGCACTCCATCTGGTAGACAGCATTTGCCCTCTGGGTTTACCTGGTTTACTCTGTACAAGCTCAATAACCACAGTAGTAAAAAGAACAATTTACCGAATACTGCCTATAATACCGCCAACACATTGCACAGTTCTTTCATTCCATAGTCCCCATTAGGGCTCACAATCTAAATTACAAATGAAAAGAGTATACTGGCTTCAGAATATGGATGATCTATCTTCAGGAAAGGCCAGCAATGTCTGATTGGTGGGGGTCCGACTCCCAACACTTATTCTAATCAGTTATTAGAAGGCCCACAGTGCTAGTATGAGTTCTGCTGCCTCCTCGGTGTTTAATGGCACACAGTCTACATAGTAGCTTTGCCTTGTTCACCTCAATTGGACAAAGTGAACTCCATGACCCCTTCAAACAGCTGATGGTAGGGGTGCCGGAAGCCGACTGATCTGATATTAATGACCTATATATTGCACATACTTTAACCTATCAGTATATTTTTAAAATGTGGGAAGAAAACCACACAAAAACAAGGAGAACACACACACTCCATCCAGATGTTGACCCTGGTCGGCTTTGAACCCAATGCCCAAATGCTGAACAGTAACAGTTTGAACCACTAAGCTAAAACACTACTCTGAAAGGGGCTCTCTGGTTGTATAATTACATTTTTTGTATCTGCCCAGATTACCCCAAACACCGCATATTTTTACCCCACTGTGTACCTGTTTTTCATGTCAGAACTTTCCTTCCACCCTGTTCCCTACATTTTTCATGTCAGCACTTTCCTTCCCCTATTCTCAGCATCACTGCATCCTGGCAGGATGTTAACATGCAGAACTTCCTGTTTTATCCAGCTTCCTGTTAGGTTTTCTAACCAAACTCTGTATTGTTTCTTAAAAATTGCTCCACTTGCCACACTGTTTCCTCTGCAGTAGTCGCACCCCCTATACCTCCCCTCTCCATGGAGCAAGCCCTGAAAAACTTTACAGAGCAAAGCATGCTCAACAGGAATCTGATGACAGCAGGAAGTTCTGCATGTAAACATCCTGCCAGGATGCAGTGATGCTGAGATTAGGGGAAGGAAAGTGCTGACATGAAAAATTTGTATATAGGGCAAAAATAAGTTTTTGGCATTAAATTTCATTATGAAACCATAGAATTCTACATTAGAACAACATTTTCTGCTGATTCTCTATGTCGACTATGAAGTGCTCCACTGTGTGTCTGTGGAGCTTCAGCTTTGATGCACACAGCATGAGTAAACCATCTGAACTTCTCTTACACTCTTCAGAACAGGAGCAAATTGATCACGTCCCTTGGCATAACCTTCAGCCTGCCGTAAAAGAGCAGCACGTAGTGAAGAGACCTGTGTCTGAGAGACCTAACTCTCCTTGTTTATTAAGCAGGTGTTATTGGAACCCCTGCCCATTTTCCTAGAGGACGGTACCTTTTAAGATATTCCATGCTCAACTTTTCCATCATTTTTAAGACTTAGGTCTCCGAGCAGGAAAGGAATTGAAAGGTGAAACTATTGAGATTTGTAATCTAAAGCGCTATTAATAAATTAACCATTTCAATGCAGAGTCTCTACTGAGATGTCCGCTTATACATTCCCAAAGAGGAAAGATTAAACATATCAGTGCTGCCTAAAATCAAATGAAATGCCTATTGAAAATACTAGAACAGGCAGACTCTACCACAGCTGTTCTGAAACTACCCAGAACATGTCATTCACTTCTATGGGAGTTAGGGCTCATGCACACGACCATATGTATTTTGCGGACCGCAAAAAAACGGATCCGCAAAAAATACGTATGACGTCCATATGCAATCCGTATTTTGCGGAACGGAACAGCTGGTCCCTAATAGAATAGTCCTATCCTTGTCTGTAATGCGGACAATAATAGGATATGTTCTATTTTTTTGCGGAACGAAAATATGAACATATGGAACGGAATGCACAAGGAGTACTTTCCTTTTTTTTTTTTTGCGGACCCATTGAAATGAATAGTTCCGCATAAGGCCCCCCCATAAAATGGAACGGACACGGAAAGAAAACATGTTTGTGTGCATGAGCCCTTACACCAACAGCTGAGAAAGTGTGCATGCTGGGAGTTGTAGTTTTCCAGTAGCTGGAGTGCGGAAACTTGCTGACCCCTGCTCTAGAAGAGATTGAATCTTTTCTTCTATTTTTCCCATGCCACCTCTAGAGAATAGTTCTGCTCCTGCCCTCCATCTTGAAATCAGTCTGCAAGTAGTAGCTTCAATAACAACACATGTCCCATCATGCCTTGCCCAGGAATAATATAGGGAAGTGTTGCCAACTGAAATCTATCAGAGACTATAGTTTTACAAAAGATTCCAAATTATAAGAAGAATGCTGAAGATAGAGATGTAAGGTACAGGCCGAGGCACAGGAGAGGCTGGAGACTGTGCCTTGAGCAGCTGCATTCATGTCGCAGGCAGAGAGTGGCAAAAATGATTGGTTGAGAATAGTTTTACATCATCTCTAGGAAACATGAAGCAGCCTGGACCAAATTCAGTAACAATAATTCCTTTATTGACTCAGAACATAGTAGAAAAATATTAAAACCACTATCGTTTACACATTTTGGGCAACAATTCCTTTGTTGCTGCCAAAAACATTATTTAAAGGGATTTTCTGGAACATTTCATATGGATGACCTATCCTTAGGATAGGTCATCGATAGCAGATTGGTGGGGGTTTGACTTCCGATACTCCTGTCAATCAGCTGTTTGAAGGAACAATTCATGCAGCCTGTGTCATCATGTTCATTGGTCACATGACCTTTCGGTAGCTCAATTCAATACAAGTGAATGGGACTGAGCTGCAATACCAAGCAGAGCCACTATACAATGTACGTCGCTGTGCCTGGCATACAATGAAGGGGCTGCAGCCGCATAAAAATCTTTTAAATGTGTCCCCATCTCTTAATATTTTAAAGAAGTTCAGCTATGTTTATGTATCCGCTAAAAGTAATCCGTTATCTGTTCTGGCAGAGGCACAGACGACTGGAATTAACATATTTGGCAGAGCCAGATATTACCGCGCACCGCTGGGCACTGCTGGATCCCCAATGACTATAATGAAATCAAGGTGGCTTTCCAGCATAAATGCTGACTTTGGCTGGACAAATGATGCCTTTATGCCTGAAAGCCGAAAGAGCCCCATCTGATCCCATTGTAGTCAATAGGGATCCAGTGGTGTGTGGCGGTATCCAGGTATGCTGGATACGGTAACTCCGCTAGTCTGTTCCTCTGCCAGCACTGGCCAGCGGATTATCTTTAGCAGAGATGTAAATATACACTAAGATGACAGATCCATTTAAAGAGGACCTTTCACCTCTCCTGACATGCCTGTTTTAAATTTTACGTGCATTCCCCATGTAATAACGATTCTGGAACATCTATTCTTATGGCTCTATGTTGTGCCATTCCTTTATTATTTTTACTGGAAGTTATGAATGAATTGCTAGCAGTCTGCAGTAAGGGTACAGAGGGGAGGTAACCAGTTGGGGGTGTGTACCTGCACAGTCTGACAATGGCAGCACTGATTGGATAGAGTGAGACTGTGCGGGTACACACCCCAACTGGTCACCTCCCCTCTGTACCCTTACTGCAGACTGCTAGCAATTCATTCATAACTTCTAGTAGAAATAATAAAGGAATGGCACAACATAGAGCCATAAGAATAGATGATCCAGAATTGTTATTACATGGGGAATGCATGAAGCTATTAAAACAGACATGTCAGGAGAGGGGAGAGGTCTTCTTTGAGTATTTGCTTTTGGTCCCACTCTCTCCTCTGCATACCTCCGTGTGTGATGTAGATGTCGATATTGCTTGGTTTCTTTTACTGTTGAGTTTTAGCTGTCGTATTATGCAATTTTTAGTTTAGTGCCAACCAACAGTTTAGTGAGTTACTTCTTACAAATTCCAGTGGGAGCGGAGTCAAGTAAAAATGATTTTGACCTTTTACTGGTTTCCAGTAAAGCGTAGGCAGCCTGGGCAGCTGTTGGGCAGATGGGAATATGGTTCACAGACTGGTTCCTATGTCTGAGCTTTCTTGACATTACAATGCACATGATATTGTGGCTTCGTAGAGTAATCAATATCGAGGCAATGTCCACCTTTCAACCTATTTCTTGATCGCTCAGATGTAACTGAACTATAAAGACGAATCAACTTTACAAATCTTGATGAACAAAATCTCCTACGGTTTTATATACACAGCTTGTTAGAAGGTGATTCTGCTCTGACCATCACCTTTAACATATATGCGCTTGAACTGACCCGTGTTGTGCACTGTAGGGGTATATGACATGAGACCGACAGTACAGCACAGAACCAGTGTGGATCTGTGGACAGGAGTAGAGCTCTGCCGGCATACGTCCCTGAAGAGAAGAGGCCCTGTGGGTCCTGCCGAGCGGCTGCAGACTCTTAGTTTACCTTGACCAACTGTTGATGTTACTTTGGCTGGAACGAGTGCTCCGGGACCAATGGAGCTGTCCTGTGTATCCTGCAAGTGGATATGTAGCACTTCCAGTGCGTTGCTGTGTTGAGGAAGGTGGTAGCCACACAGCCAAAGACAGGAGCAGTGCCAGGCAGTGGAGGCCTTGCACAAAATTGTACCTTGAGTTGGCCTGTGAACTAAACAGAGATCACACTGCCAAGTTATATGCCCATGAGAGACTACAACTACTGCTGTGTGCCATTACTTACAACCGTCAAGCAGAGTGCCCTTTCGAGACTGTAATCTATTATCTGGGTGCTCACCAGAGCTTGCTACCAACAACAAGTTTTATGCCCATACCCAAAGCTGAATGCCCATCATAGATTATAACCATCAAGCTGTGCATCTGACAGAGTCTGTGCTAAGCTATATGCCGTTTAGAGCTTGCTTACTTAGAACTGTCAAGCAGAGTGCCCTTTAGAGACTGTAACCACCAAGCTGAGTGCCCATCAGGGACTGTAACCTATAAACTGGATGCTCACCAGAGTTTGCTACCACCAAGCTTTATGACCAGGCTGCAATTGCATGCTATGTGGCATTACTTGTTACCACCAAGCTGAGTGCCCATCACAGACTGCTACCATCAAGCTGTATGCCCATCAGAGATCGTTACCGTCAAGTTGGGTGTCTGACAGAGACTGTAACCAGCTAAGTGAAACTGTACACATTACATTTGTTGACTCAACTGATACAGTATATACAGTACGTCTGTTTCTTTTAACCGTTCTGTGTCCTCCTCCATTACTGCTCTGTACTTGAGTGGGGTGTCATATTTTACAGGATGAACATTTCTATAGTTATATAGTGGATAAGTTATCATTCAGATAGTGAGGTATCACGGAGCACATTTGAGTGGCGTACTTTCGATGTAGGAAGACCATGTGACTATTACAAGCCCAGGGGTAGGGGAAGCCTGTTGCTGAACTCCTTCTTTTTCTGATGTGAAAAGCCACCACTAGGGGGAGTTCAGTGCAAACCAATGATTACCACTTCCATTTCAGGGAATTGTAACTGTATACATTCCTCTGCACTGAGCTCCCCCTAGTGGTGGCTGCAGGCAAAAAGCTTTGTGATAGATGGAAAGCGGAAGATTTATCACTGTATGTATGCCACTAGTCTGGTGTGAACACGGTGGGCAGAAAGGGCGCCACATTTATAAAGAACCTGTACCAGTTTACTGACATAGATTTTGGATAAAGCGGAGGCAGAGGGTGACTTTTTTATTACAATTTTTTTAATTAAAATTTTGCTATCTTAATAACAAAAAAAATTAAACGAATCAGAAATCTTGGGTGTTGCAATTTATATTCTGGGACTGATTGGCGCACGCATTCTGGGGCAGTGGGGCCCATACTAAGTTTTGCAGTGGGGCCCCATGAGATCTGTGTACTCCCTTGGTCTAAAGTAAAATTCCGATTGAAATGGGAGATGCATTTCAGTAAGTACAATGACAATCTGTGAGGGCTTCCAAGAATATTGCTTCAATATTTCCTATATTAGGCATTGCAACCGTCCAGTAATGCAGAAAATCTGCTAATTTGGCATCACACTGATCCCGGAAATGCCAGGCTATAGAAACATACAGATAACACTCCCCTACTGCACTCATAGCCGGCACTAGGGGCACAGCTCTGAGGCTGGCATCCCCTTCACTAGTGCACATCATATTTTATGACAATTTGTACAGGGCATTCCTGTAACAGATTGTCCTTGTAATTGTATCAGATTTGCAGAGAACTTGCTGTTTGTATTTGATTCGGCTACATGATCAAGCACAGGCTGTAAGGCCAATATTTCTTGGTGTCTTTACAAGTGATTTTTCATCAGTTCAGTGTTGCCGGTAATTGTTTCTTTGTGGTTTCAACGGACTTTATGCAATAAAATCAAAAGATATCAATTTACAGAATTTAACACCATCATTATTGGAAACCTCTGCACCCTGTATAAGTGGCACTGTACATGTCAGCATGGCCATCATAGCTGCACACTTCATTTATGGTTCATTATATGTGGGACGTTGATGAAAATGTAGGGAATTATAAGAATAGTACAAGTCTGCAGGAGACAAGCTTTTATAGAGGTAGTGGGATCCAAGATGATTCATAATTTTCTTAGAACTTTCTAATATGAAGTTCTGCAACAGCTAAGGTGTATTATGATGTTCTACAGCAGCTGAGGTGAGCATTATGATGTTCTGCAGCAGCTGAGGTGTGTATTATGATGTTCTACAGCAGCTGAGGTGTGTATTATGATGTTCTGCAGCAGCTGAGGTGTGTATTATGATGTTCTACAGCAGCTGAGGTGAGCATTATGATGTTCTGCAGCAGCTGAGGTGTGTATTATGAGGTTCTGCAGCAGCTGAGGTGTGTATTATGAGGTTCTGCAGCAGCTGAGGTGTGTATTATGATGTTCTGCAGTAGCTGAGGTGTGTATTATGATGTTCTGCAGCAGCTGAGGTGTGTATTATGATGTTCTGCAGCAGCTGAGATGTGTATTATGAGGTTCTGCAGCAGCTGAGGTGTGTATTATCATGTTCTGCAGCAGCTGAGATGTGTATTATGAGGTTCTGCAGCCAGCTGAGGTGTGTATTATGATGTTCTGCAGCAGCTGAGGTGTATATTATGATGTTCTGCAGCAGCTGAGGTGTGTATTTCCAGGTATTGATTCTGCAGCAGCTGAGGTGTGTATTATGATGCTCTGCAGCAGCTGAGGTGTGTATTATGAGGTTCTGCAGCAGCTGAGGTGTGTATTATGAGGTTCTGCAGCAGCTGAGGTGTGTATTATGATGTTCTGCAGCAGCTGAGGTGTGTATTATGATGTTCTGCAGCAGCTGAGGTGTGTATTATGATGTTCTGCAGCAGCTGAGGTGTGTATTATGATGTTCTGCAGCAGCTGAGGTGTGTATTATGAGGTTCTGCAGCAGCTGAGGTGTGTATTATGAGGTTCTGCAGCAGCTGAGGTGTATATTATGATGTTCTGCAGCAGCTGAGGTGTGTATTATGAGGTTCTGCAGCAGCTGAGGTGTATATTATGATGTTCTGTAGTAGCTGAGGTGTGTATTATGATGTTCTGCAGCAGCTGAGGTGAGCATTATGATGTTCTGCAGCAGCTGAGGTGTGTATTATGATGTTCTGCAGCAGCTGAGGTGTGTATTATGATGTTCTGCAGCAGCTGAGGTGTGTATTATGATGTTCTGCAGCAGCTGAGGTGTGTATTATGATGTTCTGCAGCAGCTGAGGTGTGTATTATGATGTTCTGCAGCAGCTGAGGTGTGTATTATGATGTTCTGCAGCAGCAGCTGAGGTGTGTATTATGAGGTTCTGCAGCAGCTGAGGTGTGTATTATGATGTTCTGCAGCAGCTGAGGTGTGTATTATGAGGTTCTGCAGCAGCTGAGGTGTGTATTATGATGTTCTGCAGCAGCTGAGGTGTATATTATGATGTTCTGTAGTAGCTGAGGTGTGTATTATGATGTTCTGCAGCAGCTGAGGGTGTGTATTATGATGTTCTGCAGCAGCATGTTCTGCAGCAGCTGAGGTGTGTATTATAATGTTCTGCAGCAGCAGCTGAGGTGTGTATTATGATGTTCTGCAGCAGCTGAGGTGTGTATATATGATGTTCTGCAGCAGCTGAGGTGAGGTGTGTATTATGATGTTCTGCAGCATGCTCTGCAGCAGCTGAGGTGTGTATTATGAGATGTTCTGCAGCAGCTGAGGTGTGTATTATGATGTTCTGCAGCAGCTGAGGTGTGTGATTCTTATGTATTATGAGGTTCTGCAGCAGCTGAGGTGTGTATTATGATGTTCTGCAGCAGCTGAGGTGTATATTATGATGTTCTGTAGTAGCTGAGGTGTGTATTATGATGTTCTGCAGCAGCTGAGGTGTGTATTATGATGTTCTGCAGCAGCTGAGGTGTATTATAATGTTCTGCAGCAGCTGAGGTGTGTATTATATTAGGTGTGATGTTCTGCAGCAGCTGAGGTGTATATTATGATGTTCTGCAGCAGCTGAGGTGTGTATTATATTGTTCTGCAGCAGCTGAGGTGTGTATTATGATGATGTTCTGCAGCAGCTGAGTGTGTATGATGTTCTAGCTGAGGTGTGTATTATGATGTTCTGCAGCTGTTCTGCAGCAGCTGAGGTGTGTATTATATGATGATGATGTTCTGCTGCAGCAGCTGAGGTGTGTATTATATTGATGATGATGTTCTGCAGCAGCTGAGGTGTGTATTATGATGTTCTGCAGCAGCTGAGGTGCTGTGATATTATGATTCTGCAGCAGCTGAGGTGTGTATTATGATGTTCTGCAGCAGCTGAGGTGTGTATTATGATGTTCTGCAGCAGCTGAGGTGTGTATTATGATGTTCTGCAGCAGCTGAGGTGTGTATTATGAGGTTCTGCAGCAGCTGAGGTGTGTATTATGAGGTTCTGCAGCAGCTGAGGTGTGTATTTGAGGTTCTGCAGCAGCTGAGGTGTGTATTATGATGTTCTGCAGCAGCTGAGGTGTGAATTATGAAGTTCTCCTAGCTATTGCAGACATACCTCTTCTCCCTGTCTTCTTTCTACAAGGCTATAATTTGGAATCTCTTAGAACCAGCCGTCAGGTTTTACAGCAGAATTTCACTTTAACACAGGAGTATTTGTTTCTGTGATGCTTAAATTCAGTAACAGAAATGCACGATTCCCGGATTCCCGCTGCCACATTTCACACTGCTGCACTAAATGCCACTTTGTGTGTGGGGGGGGGGGAGGGGGGGGTTAAAAAAAATAACAATTTTAGAAACACTTATTTGGGTTTCATGCGGCCGGTGACAGGCTCTGGATCCCTTCATAGTCACTTATAAAGAAATAATCTAACCGGCCGGACTCCTAATCTGTTTTGCTATCTAGACGACAGAGATTATTTTCGTAGAGTTTTTGGACCTTTCGAGGCGTAACCTGATACTGACTTGTTGTCGCTCGGCCAGCTCAAACATTGCCATGTTATTCTGTTTAATAGTGTGGCACCATAAACGTGTCTGCAAATATGTGCAACGTGGATGGATGTGACATGGTATCGCTGCGGCTGGCATTATTTCAGATTTGGAGACTTTTGGTTTCATAGCTCGCACAAATGTATCGATATCACAAGAAAGAAACATTGTATGATATTTTATATGCATTATGGGTTGTTTAATTGTTTTGTTGTCTTTTTGTGCTACAATGTATTTATATTGAGGCGACCATAGATTGCCCTGTTCCTGGAGATCTTTGCCTGGGGGAGGGGAAAGAGTACTGGAAGATTTTGCCTATCTCTGGCCATACCTAAAGCATACCATACCTATCATTAGGTACTGTAATCATCTAAAAATATATTTTTACATAAATGAATAGTGTGTGAATTCATGAAACGTTGTAATTTGTCTTCAACCTTACACCTTTACCTGTCAGCAAGTTCAATGTTTAGAATCCTACATAGTAAATAGTCTGCAGAATACAGAGGTCAGGGGAGAGGAGGGGGATGCAGCTGCAGTCTCTCAGTTAAAACAGCATGCAAGGGGGAGGAGAGGAGGACAGAAGAGGGAGGCATCAGCACACAGCACAGCTCTTATATGACATTGGGAGGATCCATCCCACCCTCAAGCGTGGACAAAGAAAACAAATGCATTTATGGAAACCATCAGAAGGTAGGAAAATAGACCCACAATATGCAGATTACATTTCTGCTTGCACTGCATTTAAAGAGGACCTTTCATGGGTCCAGACATGTGTAATAACTAGCAGCTTATGTAGGGCATAGTGCAGGGATGTAAGATTGCTTATTAGTTTGTCTGGGCGCCGCTCCGTTCGCCTGCTGTTCATTTTTCCCGCCTGGTATGCTAATGAATAGCATCGGTACAGTGAGGAGGAGACTGCCCTGCTTATCAATGGGCGTCTCCAATCACAGCAGAGAGTGTCACAGCCAAGGAGAAGGTGAGTTTTTTTTTCTCCCTGGCTGTGACGCTCTCTGCTGCAATTGGAGACGCCCATTGATAAGCAGGGCAGTCTCCTCCTCACTGTACCGATGCTATTCATTAGCATAAAAGGGGGGGAAAATGAACAGCAGGCGAACGGAGCAGCGCCCAGACAAACTAATAAGCAATCTTACATCCCTGCACTATGCCCTACATAACCTGCCAGTTACTTCATAATGTCTGGACCCATGAAAGGTCCTCTTTAATATCTACAGCTACTGCATGGACCTACTGAGACCTCCAAAGTGAAAGACAATCTTTGTAGCCTCTCTAGCTAATGGAAGAGGGTGGTGAATGACTGATGCCAGTCCATTAAGGGGGTATTCCCATCTATGAAAATGTCAGATAAGTGTGTCTCCAGAAAGGGGCCCCCAAAGTGAAGGGAGAGCAGCCATGAACACGTAGCCATCCTCTATTCACTACTAGGATAGTTCCGAAAATGGCCAAGATCTGGCTGGGCTTTTTCCGGCAGTCCTATAACGATGAATGAAGAGGTGGTGGTTCTGGAGATAGGGGTGGGACCCGCATCTAATTGACATTCACGAGGATATGCCAAAAATGTTGACAAAGGAAAACCCATCTAAGACAATGCGGGCATATCGCTAGGATATGCCCCCATTGTCTGATAGGTGTGGGTCCCTCCTGTGGAGCTCGCACCTACACCAAGAACGGAGCGGGGAAGATGGTGGCCGGAGGACCCCGGCCCACCACCAAGCACTCTCCCCATAGTAGTGAATAGGAGCGCACTGCGCTTGCACGGCCACCGCTCCCATTCATTTCTATTTAGCCAACGGAAATAGCTGAGCCAGCACTCGGCTATCTTCAGCAGCCACTTAGAAATGAATGGAGGGGCGGCTGTGCATGCTCAGTGCACCCTCCACACTTTCGGGACCCCGTTCTCGGTGTAGGTATGGGTCCCAGAGGTGGGACACGCACCTATCAGACAATGGGGGCATATCCTAGCACAATGCCCCCATTGTCTGAGATGGGAATACCCCTTTAAGCATCTAGTCAAACAGGCTACGAAATATAGCACTTTATGTGCGACATTACTACTACTCCTAGACTAAAGTCTCACTCTATAGGATTCAGTGTGAATTGCTCACTAGGCATAACAAATATAAAATCGTCAACCTTCAACTTTTTAACTACTGTAAAATTATTTAACACCCTCTAGATCACAGTCTGAGATGTCGGAGTTTTATTCAGGTTCTGCAAGACGTTGTTTTCTCAGCTGCGCTGTCGCATACCTTGTGATTATATATAATAGTTTGCCTATTCAGGTCCGGGTGACCTTGGCTATACCCTCGGAGGACTATGTGCTCAACATTGCATAACCTCTTCTCCAACTATTTCTTATACAAATTATCAAAGCCCGACTTTTGTTTAAAGTCAGGGAAGCGGATCTTCTGCTGTCACTGGCTTACTGCTCTATACACAAGTCTTGTTACCTTAGAAATGTCTCGCTCCTAGCTCCAGCAGAGTATAGTGAATGCCAGGTATGCGCTGCCATCAACTCTTTATGTTATTACTAAAACACAATGTCAAAGAATACATCGACGTAAAAGCACCTGTTGTTTATATCTGCCGAGAGCAATGGTGGCGGACATATTGTACCCTGCGCCAACAGTGGGAACCGGCTGTTAAGAAAGTGTAGCTAGAGCCTACATTGCCATAAATTTGGTAGAGGCAAGATTAACTGTGTAGGTTCCCATCTAAAGTAGTTGCAAGACTGATAGAGTAGGGTCCCATCTAAGGTAGTCACCTTGTCGTAGGTAGATGGGCCCAACGTAATTTACATTTTTTGAATTAAAACTGTGCTCAACTGTTTCATGTTTTCATGTACACAGTATATCGCCGTCATGCAATTCAGATTAACCCATGTTTGCAGTGTATCCATTTGTCTTTGCGCATGGATCAGGGTGCTGATACATATTGTGGGGGTCATTTACTAACAGAAAATTTACCTATTTTTGGCGTATTTCTGGTGCAGATTGCATCACAAAGGTTATTTGCACTGCAATCTGTGACTTTTCCCCCGCTCACGCCAGGTCTAAAAAAGGGGGTGTGGTTTGGGCAGGGAAGGGGACGGGTCGGCATTTTTACACAACTTTACATAAATCAAGCGACCACAAGAAACTTTATAATATGTTTCATCAGTGAGAAATGTCTAGTTTTAAAAATGCTTTGAATTCCATCTTGAGACAGAGCAGCTCCACAAGAGGATCATTTCTAACTGTCAATACAAGTATATGGATAGGGGAGGGGGGAGCAGTGAGCAGCAGCATGAGTGAGCCAGGACTCAAAGAATCTGTCATCCTTCTGAGAGCCTCCCATATAGGAGTCAATGTACTGACCACAGTATAGGACAGCACTATAGGGATAGATAGTTTGAGTGCATCAACCCTCTCTCAGGCTAATATCCATACTAGTAAATCTGAGCAGCAGCAGTAGACAGAGATTTTAACCATTAGCATTGAGTTTAAGTGGAAATAAAAATCAAAAGTTGAATTTGCCAAATGGATTTGTAGAAATGTGGTTTGACCTTAACCTGACATTTATCAGGTTCTATATGAATTGCATTGGAATAAAGGACTCAAAGACAGACACTAAAGAGACTGCAGAGCTACATAGGAGATTTTTTATCAGAGCTTAGGTGCTAAATTCGCAACTAATACAGGTCAATATCTCTTTGTAATGTCCTTCATGATCCTGGGGCATACTTCTCAGTCAGTAAGAGAAGCTTAGGAAGCAGCTTCTCCTCTACTTTCTGTGTGCAGTGAATGGCAGCTAGTCTCCACCCACCATGGCTGAGATATCATGGAAACTAGATGTTCAGCATGTATAGAGGAAAACTGCTTAAAATGCCAGATAAAAGTCATATAGTGGCCAGAAATTATATTCCTCATGTCCACACACTGTACTACTGATTAATGCCGAATTTGTTAAAAGTTTAGATACACTTTAAAGTTAATGGGAAAACTGTTGGTGAGTTTAGAATGTAGAGTTAGCAGCAGAAAACTCTCTGTTTCCTCTGCTGAATCAGTGGCAGATCTTAGCCGTGTGAACATACCCCAACATACTGTATATCACCTGTATTACAAAACCACCTTGACAAATGTGACACTGCCATTTCATTCATGATATCTGATCTTCTGGTCATCCTGGTCTCACATGTCTAAAAATGTCATAAAATTGTTTATAAAGGGTCTATTGTTAGGCAGATCTCAGAAAGTGAAGAGTTACAGCATGTCTGTCTAGTGTGCGGCACAATGAGGTCTCCCTATGAAATATGTACAAACCGCACTTAGTAAATGCTCCAGCAATGTACGATTTCTTTTAAAAAAAATGGGCTATTCTTTATTTTAGCCACATTGTGCTCTTCATCTGTTATTCCTCCTGGAAATTTCTGAGTAAATTGACAGATGGGTGTTACAATTCCCTGTATCATAGCGGTGTGTCTGTACAGATTGCGACACTGTCCAATCAGTGCTGGCGCACACCCTTTGGCAATATAGTAATACATTTCTGGGAGGAATAATAGAGGAATAGCACAAGGCAGAGTGATAAGAAAAGATGCTCCATAATTGTGTTAAAGGTATTTCATAAGACCGGGACACCACCATACACGTTGGCGACTTAGCCAAAATTGGAGGGTTGTATCGACATTTATCTAATGTGTATATGGCCACCTTTACAGGGTCAGTAAAATACCTACCCCCGCCAGGACCAGGTCAAGGTTACCCAGTCCTTTTGAAAAAAAAATAGGCAGACGGGTCATTAAACAGGTTACCTCTATTAGTGCTATATATTAGTAAAAGCTGCAAAAGATCCTTCTCTGCCTCATATTACACTTTTATAGTTTTATAGAGACATTTGAAAACTATTTAAAACCCCTACATATCCTTGGTTGCTGAGGCCCTTAGGCAGTTGCCATTTTTGCCCTGTTTGTAATCCAGCCCAATGATTACTAATAATATATTTTCGTATAATACATGTGTCCTGACACAAGGGTCCTTTAAATTGCCCCCATTTATTTAATCCATTGTCAACTATCTATACTGATATACTGATATTTATGGTTATTTTTTCCTCCATTTAGTGAAAAGTTCACTTAAAGGGCATCTGTCAGCAGATCTGTACCTATGACACTGGCTGACCTGTTACATGTGCGTTTGGCAACTGAAGGCATCTGTGTTGATCCCATGCTGAAATGTGCCTCATTACTGAGAAAAATTATGTTTTATTAGATGCACATGAGTCTCTAGGAGCAACGGGGGCGTTACCATTACACCTAGAGGCTCTGCTCTCTCTGCAACAGTCACACCTTCTGCACTTTGAGTGACAGGGACAGGGGTAATGATGTGTTTACTGCCTGGCCCTGTCAATCAAAATGGAAAGGGTGCGGCAGTTGCAGAGAGAGCTGAGCCTCTAGGTGTAATGGTAACGCCCCCGTTGCTCCTAGAGGCTCATTTGCATATATTAAAACATCATTTTTCTCAGCAATGCGGGCACATATGAACATGGGACCAACACAGATGTCTTCAGCTGCCACGTGCACATGTAACAGGTCAGCCAGTGTCATAGGGACAAATCTACTAACAAAAGTCCTTCAAACCATTAACGTGCAAATCAGCACTTTTCGGGGTTTGCCCCTGAGAAATCTTCCTGAAGAGCTCTGGGCTACATAAGGAAATTTCTAATCGACAAAATGCAAACCTTGGCCACAAAATCGGATTAAAGTGTTCCATCGCGCCCAATAAAAATATATCGCCATCGTAAACTGTTAGGCGACAGATCTGGAGAATGAACAAGATCTCCACTAATTGGCTTAAGCCTGGCCCGGGAACCATCTTTGATAAATGAGCTCTTCGAATTAAAGGGACTCTTAAAAGAGAACGGGGAACATTCCAATTTTAGATAAACTCCATTATTCTTTATTCGAGCCCCTGATGACTAATTTGATTTCCTTGTGTTCTACAAGTTTCGACGTTTCAATGTTTTTTTTCTTTTTTTCTCGACAGGCCTTGGGGGGGAATTGGAAGGAATTGTATGTGTTTTTTAAACTTGGCGGCTGATCCGAGGTAGGAGCCCACATGCAGGTGTGATCGTTTGTTGACTTTCCAAATGAGGCCATAGAAAACAGCTCTGTTTGTGTTCTCCTTTCATCGGCTTTTGTTTGAGGTGGTGCTTTGTTGTAGCAAAGGTGCGGAATAAAAAAAAAAAACCTGGGTATTGGCGGTGGACTCCAGGAGAGGACTAATGTTGTATTGATTGAGTGTTTACACAAGGTCATTGGAATCCTTTGTGCTCATTTCTCCACCATGGATGGAAGCCGCAGCATTCTTACCCGTCAAAGCCGTGACCTTTGACATAAGGCTTTATTCTTTTGGCTGCTACAATAGTAGCTGACATTTCACCCTGTAGGACCTCACCTGGCAAACGTGTCGATTTCAGTTAGAACACCTGCACCTCACAAAGGTGAGATCCGAACATTTCTCACATTCATAACAAACTGCATATTTGTTCCCAGATTAGTGAAAAAAATAAATAGACAAATTCTGTACAAAAGTTAAAAAAAAATATTGGATAGCCTTAGGCCATCACGGAGGTGGGTTGTCTATGTTCTCCACATGCAGTACGTACTAGTTGACTTTAATGTGTTTACTTACACATCAGCGATTTTCCACTGAACGTTGGTCAGTGGAAAAACCACTACTTTGGTCTGTGCGCCTCAAGCGCTAGAGGATGGGAGTGGTAGTGGCTCTGGCTGCAATAATCATTCACAGTGGTGATCCTCACATCGATGCTCCCTAGGGTCAGGGCAGTGGTAGGAGGGCACATTCTTTCTTCCCTCCGGGCATCCCCTGATGAAGGGGCTCCTGCCTGATTGTAGTTGGGTTGCCCTTGGTGTTATGAGAGTTGTATGGACGGGTGCAAGGCAGAAGATGTAGGTCCCATGGCCGGCGAATGGTGCTGGAGTCAGTACCCAGGCCAGATGTAGAAAATATATGTCTAAAGTGGGGAATGGGAGTTGTAGTACATTCAAGGATATAAAAACAATTGACAATGCAAATCTTCCTGTATGGATATGGGACAGGACATCTCCAACGTCTTTTTCTGCAGAATCTAATGTTGGCAACATTATTCTTGCAATGGTGGCTGTAATTCCCAGCTGAGGGGTACAGGATTAAGATATGTTGGGCCAGACCGTGTCCAGGTGTGAAGGATGTATTAACAATATCTCTCTCACTGCAGTAAAGTCTATGAGCCTTAAACAGCACATACCTTACTGACTGACTCCAGTGCTTGGCCATGCAAATTCTGGACCTTCTAGTTCTTTCCTTTCTTTGTCTCTTTTTGAAGTACTTTTGGATGACAATTACCTTTTTTTCAGAGATGATGATTCTCTGGAAACCAGGCCTAGCTATTGAGCCACTCCCTGTCATTGTACCCCCTAGATGCCTCGTTCATTGTTGATTGCGGTATCTGACTTTAATATTTAAGCCTAGAATAAAAAATAAAATATATGATATCATACCTGCCTCATCCATTTGATCGTGAAGAGCCAGCCACCGCCATCTTGACTGAAGATCCAGCGTGAAATCTCACGCGGCCTATGTCATCACGTCGGCCGACGTGGTGACATCATACCTCACCTCGCATTGGATTTTGCAGCAACTTTAATCAAAATGCTGGCAGCAGGCTCTTTGCGCTCTAACGGATGAGGTAAGTTTGATTTTATGTTATTTCTTACCCTATTTCAGGAAAAAGCAATTCGTTACCACAAAGCACGAGGAAATTCAGCTTCGTGGTGAATCAAATTTTCCCTGAAATTCGTGCACTTTGATTCGCTCAACACTAATTAAAGGGTTATTCTCATTTTAGACAATGGGGGCATATCGCTAGGTCCCCCATTGTCTTATAGGTGCGGGTCCCACCACTGGGACCCGCACCTATATCCAGAACGGAGCCCCCGAACTGAATGAGGGCGCACTGCGCATGCGCAGCTGCCCTCCATTCATTTCTATGGGGCCGCTGAAAATAGCTGAGCGCTGGCTCGGCTACTTCCGTCGGCTCCATAGAAATGAATGGGAGCGCACCGCGCATGCACGGCCCGGCTCCCATTCATTTCTATGAGCACAGCGGGGAGCTGCGCCTGGAGGTGGCCGGACCCCCGGAAACCCGGGGTCCTCCAGGCGCAGCGCTCCCTGCTCTGTTCTGGATATAGGTGCGGGTCCCAGAGTTGGGACCCGCACCTATAAAACAATGGGGGCATATCCTAGCGATGTGCCCCCATTGTCTAAGATGAGAATACCCCTTTAACATATTAAGTAACATTGAACAAGAACAGTTTACTAGCACCCTATTCTAGGGTACTGCATGTGATGCAGACCCAAAACGCCCAAAACACCAACACAACACAGATCTGTGAACTGTCAGTGGATTTTATGGACCATTGGTAGGAGGTGCTCTAGAAATAATTTTTAGCCTAGCAGTATACATGGAATACAGATGACATACAGAGGGCAAAAACGGACACATGGACCAAACACACATCCTTCATGGACATCTTCATGGATGAACCACTGACCATCTTGTCAAGGGTATCATCTCGGATATGTAAAAGAGGCCTTACAAATGGCAACTGCAGTATGGGATAACAGGACACATACTGTAGTTTCAAAAGTTTTAAACTTTCTTGCGTTGAAACTAAATGTGTTTTAACAAATTAACATAAACGGGCCAGGCCATGAAATATTACATTTTTCAGTTACATGTTTGCAAAGCCTACCAAATTTGCATTGAAAATGAGTAATGTAAGGGATGTCCCATTAATAAGTATTTATTTACTTTGTTACATCACACAAATTGTAACCATTTTTTAGTTGGAACCATTATTTTAACAATTAAGTTTCGTTCACATCATGGAGCAGGAGAACGTAAAGGACGGATTCGGCACATAATTGAGCCGAACGGAGCCTAAGGGACCCCATAAGGGACTATAATGGGGTCCGTTAGGTTTTCCGCTCAGAGGAACATTTTTGAAGCGGAGACAAAAGCCCTGCGTGCACAACTTTTGTCTCTGCTTCAAAAATCATCTTCTGAGCAGAAACCTAACTGAACCCATTATAGTCTATGGGGTCCCTTAGGCTCCGTTCGGCTCAGTTATGTGCCGAATCCGTCCTTTCCGTTCTCCTGCTCCTAAATGGAGAAGGAGAAAGGAAAGGCTGAACGGTGATGTGAACACAGCCTTACTTGCTATGGCGCCCCCTGGTGTTCCTTGGATTCCCTTTCAGAATGCCCATCTAATGTGTCTAATGCTGGTGTGGTTGATGACAAATATCCTATTCGATGTCACTGATGATATGTCCTGTCTGTACATTGATAACATCAAATATTACAAACAAATTACATGTTCTGTAAAGGTGGTGGATGGTCTTGAGAGGCATCTTCTCTGGTGCGCTTAAAGGACCCACGATGGATAAAACACATTTAGGTGATCCTACGACCAGGTCTGAGGGTTTCATAGAAACTCTTATTGAACATAAAGTCAGTCAATAAGATGGCTACCTGGGCTAACACTTAATTGTCCAACCCATCACCGATTCTCTCCAGGACAATAAACCATAATCTGGTTCCTCACTCCAGGAAACGAGTAAAATAGCCAATTTCCCTTTTTAAAAAAAAAAAAAATGAAGGGAATTTTGAGAATGTTTTTCTTCTTCTAGAGGCGCCTCCCGGGTTTTTGTGACTGCCTGAAGACATTAGTAAGAGCAGATAGGCCGCCCTTAGTTCAAGAACACTCAGCTCCCTAAAATATTTCATAAACTATCTCAGAAGCAGCTGGAAAGCAGATGAGAGCCCTTTATGAATATAACATCCTAGAAGCAAAAAATAAGATTTTTGAGTAAAACTAGATGTGATATGTGACATATTACAATGCAGTTAAAGTACAATTGCACTCATATTCTGTACCATTGTGGCAGGCGGTTAGTGATTATGTCAGGCTCCGCCCCCTCTCACCCATAGACATAATACAGGGGCTGAGGGGGTGGGGCATGGTTACCTAAGGCCAGCCGCAAGGACTGTGGAAGGAAATTCCAGGATGAAGCACTGCCATTGTACTCCCTTAAAGGAGTTATCCAATTTCTCAAACAGCCCCTCCATGTGCCGGGCCCCTCACAGGTAATATACTTACCCCGCTCCCGGTGCCGCTCCTGGTCCCCGCCCCGCCGCCATCAGTATTGTGTGGTAACACTAAGGAGAAAGCAATGCCCTAATGTTATACATTGGGATGGCTTGGTCTTACAGGCCAGCACAGCGCCCCCTGCTGGGGATTTCACAGGTACAGTCACCATCCCTTCCTTATGTGATTATTCTTTTTGCTCACCACAAGGACCTTGTTCCGGATGCAGCAAACATCACACCGATGCAAGCAACACTATGGGTTGAGGTAGGATCAGCTGGTTCTTTAATTTATTTTAAGATGTACTGGTACCGCCATGTACCCTGTGATTAATTTTATTAGGTAAGTGGGACTGGGTGGGTGTAGTTATGCACTGGGTGGAGTTAGAGGAGTGGTTCAGCGCCGCTGAACGTTTCCCTCTTTGTGCAAATTTGAGCGTCAAGTGCGGAGGGGTGCAGGGGGGGTGCCATGCTGAATCCTTGCCCCGGGTGCTGGAAGCCTAGCTACACCTCTGGAGGGTGAGTAGTGGGATACCAGCCTGGATAGCGAACCAGGTCACTAGCTACAGTCTCACACTTGTGATCAGGTTGTATATGGTAGCGCACATCAGTCCTATTCACTTCAGTGGAGCTAAGCTGCAATACCAAACCCAACCCATGGACAAGTGTGATGCTGTTTTTGAAGGATAGTAGCATTATTTTTTCTGATCGCAGACCACTCCTAATCAAAAATCACAGAAAAAGATGCAAAACATCCTGTACAATGTAATAAAAGAATATGTGGATGTGCATGGCTGCACTAACACAATAGATGCAAACATAATATATGGACTAAGATAAAATCTGAGACTCTCAACCAATATACTTTGAGCAAAACACATCTGTGCTCGCCTACCTGCGCCAAGGTGATCTCAGTCTGGCAGGACCTACTCTAAACCTATCTATGCTATTGTTTATTTCAGGGGGGCTGCAGGTGGTACGGGGCCCCCGTTCTTGTGATCGTTGGGGGTTCCAGCAGTAGGACTCCCACCGATCTAATAGTTAACGCCTAGGGATAACTTCATCTAACCGGAATTCCACTTTAATATAGTCATGACTCCCTCATGTTAAAAGTTCGCACAGCCCTATTCAGCAACTTTTTGAATGCCGTGCACTTGAATTTAGGAGCAAGCAACGTTTTTACGCCGCCTTCACCCTGTTGGGAGTGATGGGGGTGGGGGCATGATGGGGGATGGCCATGAGCCCCTGGTGTAAATAGCGATTGAAATCTACTCCAGTCAGGGGCTGGAGTAGATTGCAAACAGGGTGCACAGGCTGCCAGAGGATGCACTTAGTTTTTACCTCATCATAAATTAAAGGGGTATTCCCATCATAGTCAATGGGGGCATATCGCTAGGATATGCCCCCATTCTCTGATAGGTGCGGGTGCCACCGCTGGGATCTTCAACTATATCAAGAACGGATCAGGGAGCACTGTATCTAGAGGACCCCAGGTTTCCCAGCCACCACCAGAAGCAACTCCCCACTGCTTCCATAGAAATGAATGGGAGCACACCGTGCATGCACGGCCAGTGCTCGGCTATTTTTGGCGGCCACATAGAAATGAATGGAGGGCGGCTGCGCATGCGCAGTGCGTCCTCTGTTCGTTTCCCCACTCAGTTCTCGATATAGGTGCAGGTCCCAGAAGTGGGACCCGCACCTATCAGACAATGGGGGCATATCCTAGCGATTGTCTGAGATGGGAATAACCCTTTAAGTGCAGCACAGGGGATATCAAAGAGTAAAACACCAGTCTTTGATACATGACCCCCAATATGTAGATTTTCCTCCTCCATAGAGTAAAGGCCCTTTTAGACGGGCCGATTATTCTCCCTGCCCGAGGGCCGATCAGCGATATCGGCGCTCGGGCAGGGAGCCTTTACACGGCCCGACGAATCGAGCGCCGGGCCGCACGAGTGATCGCTGTATCGCTCGTGCGGCCGGGAAGCTCCATACTGTCAGGCGCACATCGCCTGTTTACACAAGGCGATGTGCGCCCGACAGATTGGATCTTTTGGTTTCTACAAAAGATCCAATCAGCCGACGAACGAGCGTTTAGCTCGTTCGTCGGCTGATTAGGGCCACTTTTACACGGGCCGATTATCGGCACTAGCGTTCCTAGGAACGATTTTTCGGCCGATAATCGGCCCGTGTAAAAGGACCTTAAGACATTGTATCAATTCTGCATTGTATCTCTCTGTGGTGTCAGAGAGAAAGAGGCAAGAGAAAAAGGAAAGTGAGCGCAGGGACTATACCTGTCTATGAAGCCCGGGTGACTCTGTGACAAAGTGTTAGCTCTGTAGCTACCAAAATAACTACTGTAACTTTCTAGCTATAATAGGAAGAAAAGGTTCGGAGTATAAATGGCTGATATAGGGAGAAACCAACCCTGACAGGTCATGGCACAACTAACTATTAAGATTTGGGAACATATGTGTTTTACATAAAATAGCTCAATAAATCTTTGATAATTAACGCTGCAAATAAAAACCGGGCCACAAATAAGGGACAAATTGACAACCAGGGGCCCTATTAAATTATTCATTTGTCTTTCAATTTCTCAAGGTCAATCTGTGCTGATATGAAGATGCGGATTAGTGTGAAGAGGGGAAGAAGCCGGTGACAGTCACATTAAATATTTATACTGCTTTATGTTGCCAAATTAAACGGTTAAGTAACACTCGATACATTTGCCAGTTAGTTTATGTGTCAATTGTGAGGTTTTTGCATACTTAAAGGCAGGTAAAATGTAATACAAAAAATAACAGTAACATATATGGGGAAGGGCTTAGTAAAGAGCACATTAACGGCCATCCAGTCCAACGCACCGCGCAGCGTAAGCCCGCAGCTTCCCGAGAGGTTGGTGTCATCTATTAATGAAATTTACACATGGTGAAGTGCATATTTGATGTGAAAAACACATGCCATTGAGTGTAGAATGTCGAAAGGAACTGCGAGGCTGGCTTCTTAACCCCTTCCCTCCTCTCCACCCTTGTACGTATGTTCCAGGACTCACGTATCGATCTTGTTGTGATGGAAAATAGAGAAAAAAAACAAAAAAAACATTAAAATTGGGGCTTTTTTGTTCATGTTTTTTCCATGAAATACTCCATGAAAGAGGTGAGCGAATCAATTCTACGCCAATCAAACTGGTCATGAATTTCCCCAAAAATTTAAATTCCCGAGAATCCGAAAGTTTTATGATTCACCCCCCACAGATCGCTAAAGGTGGGGGCCACCGTTTTACAGGTCAGAAGACAAAAAAAAAGAAAGCAAATACCTCCAAAAATGGCATCATTTATCAACTTTCTTTTTCAAATTAAAGAGGTTATCTCATTAATAATGTAAAAAATGGTAATCAGACGTCATATAGGACATGACAACCTCTTTCTAACAAAGCCAGAACCTGCCCTGTACTTCACGTGGTTCCAGAGATCTCCACATTCATTGTTCCAGTTGGTTTGCTAGATTTAAATCAAGCTGGCAACTCAGGGGGTGTATCCTTTCTGCTTCAGCTCAGGGGGGTGTCCTTTCTGCGGCAGCTCTATCACAGCTAAGGAGAAAGTTGAAGGATGGACCTGAGCATGTGCGTCCACCTCAGTGAGAAAGACAGAGAATGAAGGACACATGAGTGCCAAAGCATCTTCATTCCTTACACAGCCACAGCCCCCTAACCCTAGGGGCGACTTTGCTTAGTTCTGCCACTCACTCTCATTTCTGGGATAACAAATGTGTAATATATATACAGTGATATACATAGAGAAGTAAGGGCCCCATAGCAAGGATCACACCAGGCCCCCCACACAGGACAGAAGGGTTTCTGCCTAAACCCCTTTCATTGACCCTTGGGCCATTTCTCCACTGCCTCATCTGCTAAAAGTTGTTCCTTTAGAGGGTAGAGTCCTGACCAAGTTTTCACCTCCAATAAAAGAGGAGATGATTCCAACTAAGACTGGGCCCCCTCTTGCCCTGGGCCCCATAGCAGTCGCATGGTCTGCCGCTATGGTAGTTACGCCCCTGTATATATAATATATAGCCTTGAAGGACATGAGTGGTACTGTACCCCAAACCTTGTACTGGCCTTGAGCATAGACACGGCTAGCTGCTACTACTCTGACTACGTATGACCAGGGGCACAGGTATAGGAAAAGCAAGGGAAGCGGCTGCTTTGGGGCCGGAACTCAGAAGGGCCCACCCATGAGGAAGACTAAAAGATTTTATTGTCAGGCCTCCTTAACAGTGTTACAAAATGACATTATATACGCTATATAGATACTGTAGGAAATGGTCTGAGCAGCCGCCGTGCCTGGTTTGAAAGAGCGATCATGACTAGCCACAGCATTGAGGGTTGCTTAGGAGGAGGAGGTTGTGAAGAAGTTCCTTGGGGGCGGAGCTTCCTTTAAAAATTTTCTGTGGGGCCCAGTCATTTCTATTTACGCCTCTGGATATGACTATACAGAAATCTAACTCTCATCGTTTGGTTCCAGATGACAACCCACCACCACTACCACCACCTGACCTCATCCTAATACAAGAGGTGCAACATTTGTACTTGCACGGTACGTTCCTTTTATCCCTTGTGGGAGAGAAGGGCATAATGTCTGCCGAGCTGGTCCCCCTCTCCATATAGCGGTAGTAGACACCCTGCTCAAGCTGGCAGTGGGAAAGAGGGATGGGCCCAGTCTAAACTCTCCAATCTATTTTTTTTTTTTTTACAACAATTTGTCCACTAGGTGGCGGTATTTCACAGCGTGAGCTCGCCAGTTACATATCTAGGTCTGAAAAAATTACTTTTTCCCTTTAAACCTCGATAGAAAAACAAACCTTCGATAACACGTTTTTTTCTTTTGATAAAGCGGCACACATCATTAGCTGGTGCTTTTATATACATTTCAATTGGCCAGGTACGACCCGGTGCCAGGAAATGTGCTGCAGAATACTTAACACAGAGCTTTTATTTATTATGGTTGGAAGGGACGCGGCTTGTAACACATTTCATTGGACAGAGAAGGGGAAACGGGCCCAAATTTTCACATACATCATTAAGTCGAGGAGACTGCCCTTTGCTTCAGTATTTCACTCCATTTAAGAAAAGATCCTCACAAATATTTGCTAAAACCACAACACATATATTTTCCAAATGTCATTAGCGGCCATTACAAACTGGAGGAAAAATAAATGGCGGGGACGGCTTGTTTAAACAGTCTGGCAGATAGTAAATATTAAATGATCGCTAGCGTCGTAATTAGTTGTGGCAAATCCCACCTCGGGGGTGAAGGATGGAGCTGAGGACTATAGGATTCACCTAGCACGTGCTAGGTCATCCATCCCTAATATATCTATTGCTGAAATGATTCCCTACATCCCAGCAATCTTTGTTCATCCTGAGCTTCCTAGTTCATTAACAGAATGCCAAGCCAGAACTCCTATGACACTTACTAAGGCCTCAGCCACATTTACGTTTTTCACTGTCGTGTGCTGTCCACATTTTCCACATGCCAGCACACATGCCCATTGATTTACTGATTTACGTGGGTCACATTTCCGTGTCAGTGTCACGTCTGTAAAAAAAGCGTATGTGTTTCATCCGTGAAGATGTCCGTGAAGGATCTGTGGTTGGTCCGTTTTTACCATCCGTGTGTCTTCCGTAATTCACTGACGTTGCTCAGCTGAAAATAAATTTCCAAAGAATTTCCTATTAGTCATCAGTGAAAAACGGACGCAACAAGGACACAACACAGATGTGTGTCAGTGATTTTCACGTACCCATAGACTTTAATGGGAGTGCTTGGTCCGCATCACGGATAAAAGTAGTGCATGCTCCCTTGATTTTCTTACTGACCAAGGCTCAGCAAAAAATACTGAAATGTGAACAATCAATGTCCGCATCAGTGAAAAACGGAAATGTGAACTAGGCCTAAAAAAATCACGGGGAGATGCACTACTTTGATCCGTGATGCAGACCAAGCATGCCCATCGAAGTCAATGGGTCCATGAAAATCACTGACACACATCAGTGTTGTGTCCGTGTTGCGTCCGTTTTTCACTGAAAACTAATAGAAGATACTTTGGAAATTAAAAAGTACCACGGAACCACGGATCATTCACAGGCAGCTTCACGGATGAAACAAGTACAAGTATTTTTTTCACGGGCGTGTTATTGACGCGGAAATGTGAATGAGGCCTTACACAGGGGAACAATTCAAGTCAGTGTAGGTTTATTGGCCAGTCAGTCTATGCAAATCTGGTTGTAGACCCCCAAGGCCGGATCAAAACATTGTGTAGGGATGCAATCCTTTTTTTTTTTTTTAAGGAAGCTGAGAAAAACCCAACTACAGGTGAAAGATGAAAATAGATTCAGTTCCAATTTGTTACAAGCACCAGTAGCATCACAAAATAATAATAGTACCATACAGTGTGCAAATACCACCATACAGTGCACATAATGACATATAATGAGTAACACAGCAGGGCCCAATACTGCTCTGTTCACACTGGTAGAGGGTACTCCATGAGGGAAACTGGTTCCTGGGGAAAAGGGCACATGATGTGGGCAGTGTTAGTGTAAAGCAGGATCCGGTGGGCTCTGTGTGGGAAGTAAGGGAGAGAAGACTGTGGGGTAGAGTGCCTAAGAGGAGACGCAGAAATAGTGGGGGACCAGCGATAAGACAGTGGTAGCTTTCCAGTGTATATGTACTATACTCCAGAGAAGTGGAGACTGCCTCACCTAAAGGCACATAATACATCCCTAAAAACTACCACTGGTCGGCCGTGAGGAGTGCTCAGGCGGCCCCTGGGCATCGGCCCACCGGGAAATTTCCCTGTAAGGTCTATGGCCAATTCGCCCCTGCTTAAAACTGATCAGAGATTCAAAAGGGAGCAGTTAGTCAATGTTTGTAGCAGCAAAACTACTGGTGACACTGTGTGCAGGGGAGTTCAGCAAAAAGCAGGAGGCATCTGGTCAGAATGATTAAGATATCAGAGACAGCATCATGGCTTCCATTTTTTACAGGATTCGTGATGGATGTGTTATAATTAGTCATGAGTGAAGTTCTCTAAAATTCGATTTAGCTGCTTCGTCAAATTTTACAAAAAAAATTGCTGTGTCTCAAATGACTTCGTAGTGGGTGCCCTGACAGGGAGCGGCGATTGCTAAGCCCCCATCCTTGTACCCCTCAGATGCCGCGTTGATCGCGGCATCTGACATTAATATTTAAGTCTATAATAAAAAAAATAAAATAAGACTCTTCGTGCACAAATGGATGAGGTTTTTACTGCATTTGAGGGAAAATACTGTCATTTCCCATAATGTGGTCCTTCTGGAACATCTATTCCTATAACTATGCATTGTACAATCCGTCTTTTATTACTACTAGAAATGCGTGAATTAACTGCCAACTAGGTGTTACCAATAGGAGGGTGTGTCCCTTCTCATTCCAAGGGCTTATGCACACAAACAGATTTTCTTTCCATGTCCGTTCGTTTTTTTTGCGGACCATATGCAGAACCATCCATTTCAATGGGTCCGCATGAAAAACGGAAGTTACTCCATGTGCATTCCGTTTGTCTGTATTTCCGTTCCGCAAAAAATAGAACATGTCCTATTATTGTCCGCATTATGGACAAGGATAGTGCTGTTCTATTAGGGGCCAGCTGTTCCCTTCCGCAAAATAGGACCGCAAAATACATACAGTCGTGTGCATGAGCCCTAACGCTGTCCAATCACTGCTGCCAGCGGGAACACATCCTTCTGACAAGGGAAATGGTAACAGCCAGTTGTCAATATATTCTAAAATTTCTAGGAGGATTAACAGAGGAACGGCACAACGCAGAGCTATAAGAAAGGCTGCTGCAGAATTTTTATTTCATTAGGAATACAAGTATTTGCTAAATCAGCCATGTCAGGAGTATTGACACACCCTCTTAAAATGTAGTCACTTTAAAGGGGTTCTCCGGGAATTAAGAAAATGAAAATATTACTTTATTATAAATATATTCCCAAATACCTTTCATTAGTTATAATGGTTCATTTTGTATAGGGAGCAATCATTAGGAGAAATAAAATGGCCGCCATCCTATTAGTACACACAAAACCTGTCCTAATCACACAGGAGGACAAGTTACTTCACAACACTGAAGAGCTGCCTCATCCTCCTCTCTGTTCTGCTTGTCAGGAATTATGGTCCTGAATACAGATGATAAGATCTTCAGCTGAATCTCTGAAGGAACGGAGTTCATGAGGAGACATGAAGTACGAAGAGGAGGTGGGGATGTGACTGTGTGATTAGGACAGGTTCTGTGTGTAGTAAAAGGATGGCGGCCATTTTATTTCTCCTAATGATTGCTCCCCAGCCATTATAATTAATGAAAGATATTTGAGAATATATTTATAATAAAGTAATATTTAAGTATTTTCATTTTCTTAATTCCTGGAGAACCCCTTTAAGAACCAATTCATGCTAGCAGTCCCTATTAATAATATAGCAAGTTGATTGACCAAGCCAGAAAACCAAAAAGGGCTGAAACAGCAGGAAATCTTCTATTTGGGATTTTTTTTTATAGAGCTGTCCGTAGTTAAAGGGGTTGTCCGAGTTATGAAAAAAAATGTATAGTACTGTAAATCTGATGGGCAGCAATATATAACTAAGTTAAGCAAGTTGTAGGCAAAATAAAATCAACATTTCCACATTTCCCTGGTTCTCTTCTGGTCTTTGTTTACATGCAGTAATAACAATCTCTGCCCCTCCCCCTTCCTGCTATGCAAAGGCAGTGAATACAAGAGCTGGCCTGAGTGACATGTCTGCTGGAATACTCTGCAGCATGTTGTATGTGTACAACTACAAGTGCCAGCTGTACAATGACACTGCTGATACACACAGGGTCTTCCCCCTACCTGTTCTTGTACAATAAAATACTCTCCAGATCAGCTCCAGTATCAGCTCTGTGTCTGTAGGGTTAGAAGGGCAGATCCTGTGTCTCATTACATCTGAAGCTGCTGTTGTAAAGCCTCCAGTGTGTTCTGGCTGAAGGGGTTAATGTTTTATCTGAAAGAATCCAGGGAGAGAGCAGATAGCAGCCCCGGCAAAGCAGAGGGGCGTGGCCAGCACAGTGACGTTTCGTGTACAGGCTCTAATCTGCTGGTGCACGAATGCAAGATTAGCAGAGAGGCAAGCTGACATCACAAGTCATGTGACCCTTATTGAAACCTGAGAAACCAGCAGCTTTAGAAGCAGAAACTGTATGGAAAAGCTGTTGTATTTGACAAGTTAGAAACATACAAAGGACAAAAAAATAACTCGGACAACCCCTTTAAAGTCCCACTTTCTGATCATGGCCCTTTAAGAAATAAATTTATACTTTGTATAATTTTGGCAGATAGTGAAGTCATTGAGGGCGTTATGAGACATTTCCTGTGTGAAGTTTTCCGCAAAGGTCTTTTCTTACTATGTTTTTTAGCAAAAATACAAAAGAAAAAAAAACTATTACAGTATTTCACGAGCAGTCAGCATAACATATTTTTGTGCACACAGGGACGGGCCCGGTTGCCAGGGAAAAATCACAAGTAACAGCCAATATATTGTCCAAAAGGACAACTGTGGCCCATATTAAATACAACCCGTGTGTGTAAAATCTAATAGTGGTACCAAAAGGCCATTACTCTTCACGTGTGAGACTCAGCTTTTTTTGTACGTCCCTCCTGACATGTAAGGGTGTGTCTGCTCACGTATGTATTACTGAAACTGGTACTCATACTTGTGCATTTAAAGGAGAACTTTTCAAAAAGCCTTAAAGGCTATGGACACCTTTTTATGACTGCATTTTACTCATTTTGGGCCAAAAATAAGTTTTTTCAATAGGTCTTTATTAAAAATGTTGAGCAGTTTCTGAGATACAGGGTTAAAAATCAGTCTGTAGGCCATTGATTTCTGTTTTCTTTGAATCCTGCCGTCTGACAGCTCATGTGTAGCTCTTATCTCTGATCTTCTGACATCATAAACACTCATTAAAGCTCAATTCTTTTCAAACTGATAGCTGATAGCTGATAATGGCTCTAACAATATGAAGTGTTTTGCAGTGGTCTCCCTCAGACTGTTGCTCCCTAGGGCTGTGCAGCTTATGGAGGGGGCACCCTTTCTTCCCTGGGGGCTTCTGCCTGATGGTAGCTGGGGTGCCAATGATGGGAGGTGTTTGACTGGGTGCAAGGCAGGGTATGTAGTGCAATGACCGGCATACGGTGTGGCAGGAGTCAGAAAACCAGGCCAGAGGTGGAAGATAATCTAATATATAAAGCTGAGTGTATGTATGTGTGTATGTCTGCTAAAGGAATCCGCACTATCACAAAATTTGGCATACAGGTACATCAGATGTCTAGGAAGGTTTAAGAGTGGGTCTCATCTCTCCAGGACGTACCGTTCCTGAGATATTCCCAAAAAATGCATTAGCCAACAGAAGCTTGGTCACATGACCCTTATCAGCCAATAGAAGCTCACAGGCAGTTTGTCTCCACACACACAACAGGTTTCCATAACAACACAGCCAGTTTACTGCTGTAGGTCTGCTTTAAAGGGGCAGAGCGCTGTGGATGACACTGTTAAAGGGATATTCCGTTACCATAAATATAACTTATGTTTTAGACTAAATCATCATCAATCATTACCTAATATAATGTAAATATCACATATTTACCGTTCAGTAGTAACAAAAGATGTTTTCTTCCACTGCTACCCACTGTGTTTCCTCATAAATTACCATGGCATCAACCTGTAATTCACACCACCCTCAAAAGAAGGACTTAAAAGCCCCACCCGCAGGTCCAGCTAAGACACGCCCCCAACTTGGTCAGGCCATGCCCCCTTCCACTCCGCGGCCGACAGGGATTGAAAAAATGAAGCTAAAAATCAACTTCTGTTGGCTGCAGGGGTGGGGGGAGGGTGACTTTCTCCCTGCAGCTCATGCTTAGACTGTACAGTGCTGCCATCTGAGAGAGAGCTGTTCAAAACGAATTCCCTGTGTCCGTCCAGGCCCTGTGCATGACGGAGGACAGGTAGTCTGAAAGCCGGACTGTCCAGCCTAAAGCTGGACCTCTAGCCACCCTAGGGGCAGGCTGATGTTAGTTCGGTTTTCTGGCTCCCTGTCCTCCGTCCGGCGCAGTGCCTGGACAGACGCAGGGATCTCCACCCTTTTAGTAGCTCACGCTCAGACAGCTTCTCCTCTGTGTCTTCACTAAGTCAGGGGGCGTGGCCTCGTGTTTAGGGTTGTGGTTTCATGGGGACCGGGGGAGTGGTTTTACGTTTGGTGGCATGGTCGGTGAGGTCTGGCTCTCTGGGGTGAAGACAGTGGCCATCCCAACTGCTGTGGAGGTCAAAGGAAAGGGCATTGTAGAGGTCACTCTCGATATCTTTTATCGACACACACACAAACATTAAATTAAATAGATGAAATATACCCGGGCGAAGCCAGATCCTTCTGCTAGTCTGTACATAGAGTCTGTACATACATTCTTTCTCCAGAATATGGAGGCTGGCAAAGAGTCAGATAATAACACTTTGTATATTATATTGATAATGTCTCTCTTACTTGAATCTCTGGTACGTAACTGTAATCTGGCAGTTATGGTTGAAGTGTCCACTGTGGAGTACAAGTTTTAGAGGCGTGTCTGCCTAGGACATGGCTTAGTGTGATAGATGCCTTAACTGTAGACCCTCACAAGCAGCAAAGTCTGGATAGCTGTAGTTGCAGGTTACCTTGCTGACTCCTATGCTTGGCCATGTAGATTATACGTTTTCTTTGTTTCTTTCTGGATCCTGAGGCCTAAGGAGAAGGAACACGTGGACTTGCTTCCTTCTTCTCACATTCTAGTCTCTGTCTCTAGTCAGAAAGTAGGACCAGCGCCCTCCTGGACCTCCTGAAAGGGTTGGAACAGGGAGATTAACCCTGTCTTAACCATATCAGGCCATGTCGGGTGTACATTACATACAAACCATTTGCAGATACCCACTGTACTGCATATGTATGTCACACTTGTCAACATTCAGAAGTGTGGACAAGCTGTTTTTTTTTTAGACCCCATCTTTTCTTGGTAGGCTGCACCCCTTTCATGATGCACCAGGTCCTTTTTCCGGATGCATCACACCCCCTCTGAACAAGCATGGGTGCTGCATACAATTAGAGCTCATGGAGGCTGGTTTCTGGGAGAAAGCAGTCCCTAATGAGATGCACAGGAGATCTGTTAATTCTTCTAAGAGGTCTTCTGTTTTTCTAGGAGCTTCAAAAGTTGCCAAGTACAAGGCATGGTACGTGTAAGCCTGTGTTCACATTTGCATTGTGGTTTCTCTTGATGACAGACATGATGACACAGTACTTAATATGTCAAGCAACAGATACCACCGGTGCCCAACGGACCCTTTCACCTCGAATGGGGTCTGTTGGGTTCCTCTTTGGTGTGTGTTTTTTATCACATGCAGCACTAATCCCGACGGAATACTTGACAGAGTGTCCAACGCAAATATGAAGAGAGCCATGTGTTTTACCAGGCTTTGTTCTGCGGTTCTCTCTGCCATACCATTATAGGTACATGCAGGGTTGGACCGGGCCACCAGAGAACCAGAGGATACTCTAATATCATAGTGGGCCCCAAAGGTCCGGTAGAAAAAAGCATTTGGCACAAGGGCACGAGGGTTTATTTCTATGATTCAAAACCTCTTAGACATGATTGATGATATAGAGGTTGGGCCCCCAGAATTATTTCCTCTGGTGGGCCCAACGAACCACAGTCCAACACTGGGTACATGTGGACATTCTTGCCAACGGTTCCAGACCAAAAGAGGGGTGTGTTTACTCAAATTAGCATTGATTGTCATTTTTTGGGGGCATTTTCAGTGAAATAGAGAAGGGTCTTAGGTAAGTAAGCCCCCTAAACCCATGGATCATCATCTAATTTAGTCATAGCTTTCAGACCTGGCCTATCTTATCTTTTCTCTCTAACCTATTGCAGGTACTGTTCCAACTTGGGCACAGACAGATTTATTGTCCTTTAGTCTGTATTTGTGTTTTTTCTTTTTTTTCTATACATAGGTTTATTGTTTAAGGCTGGAAATTGTCTGATTTGTGTAAGAGTCACAGCTCGGTTGCTTCGCGTCTGTGACGTACCAACGGTGATTGACGGCAATTCATTCCAGCCAGTCACCCGTCCTGTCGACAACGGGCGTGTTTTGTTTCCCGTGTTTTTGTCCAACATTTTCTTTTTTACGTCTTGCAAAAACTTTTTCTTCATTCAGTGCAGATTATACCTGTTGTCTGAGGGCTTACGTGAGGCCTCTGATGTGATCACTAAGCTGCTCTTTCCTGAACGCCTCTGAGCCATGACCGCTCTCTGACTCAGAGGTATTTGTTATTTGGTTTTCAGGCTTTGCAGACTTCAGCGACTTGTCATTTCGGTGTCAGCTTAGGCCCGTATGCCGCACCACTCACGTGTCAGGATAATCTCATTTTAACATGTTATAAATTGGACAGGTAATCGCATGATTACATTTAGGGTGCAAGTCAGGATTCTTTTGTGTTTCCCCACAGTAGTCTTGGGTGGTATATTTGTAAAGAGAAATGTTTTTGGTTGTTTTTGTAATGTAATTTTTCAAAAATACTTTTTAATGGAATTTTTTGATTTACCTATTGAAAGGGTTGTGTCCATTAAGACAACTTATCACCTATCCACAGTGTCTGATCATAGTGGGTTCGACCGATCAGGCCCCGCCAATCACGAGAAATGGGGCTGGTGTCCCCCCATTTGAATGGAGTGGCAGACAAGCATACATGTCCACCACTTCATTCATCTCTATGGGACAGGTGGGTGATTGTACTCTACTATATCCGGTACCCAGCTCGTATGCATGACTGTCGCTGCATTCAAATTTTGGGAGTACATGCCCTAATTCTCGTGATTTGTGGAGGTCCCAGCGGTTGGACCCCCATCAATCAAACACTTAACCCCTATTCTGTGGAAAATTAGATTAGTTGTCCTAATGTGACAACCCCTTTAAAGCAACTGTTTATAGAAGGATGGTAACTTAAAGGGGTTGTCCTAACAAGAATTTTAAAAAAAAGGTCAGAATGGCGTAAAAAAAGAATCGATACTCACCTTACTGATTCTCCACTAACAAGAATTTTTAAAAAGTGTCAGAATATCATAAAAAAAGAATCAATACTCACCTTACTGATTCCCCATCCTGATGTTAGCTGGGTCTCTACCTCCTGGTCTCTATCAACACACAGGAAGTGACTGCTCAACCAATCACTGGCCATAGGAGTGACCCGCCTCAGCCGATGATTGGCTGAGCAGTCATTTCCTGTATGTTTGAGTAGAAGCAGGAAGTAAAGACAAGCAGAGACCTGGGAAATATCAAAATGGGAGTGGCGCAGGATCAGCAAGGTTAGCTTAATTTCTTTTGCTTTTTTTAATGCAATTCTGAACATTAAAAAAAACTTGATAACCAAGGCCATGACTACCAGGGTAGCACTTATAGCAGGCCTATGCGGGTCAGAAGTTACAGTAAGGGGGCCCATCTATACTCAGTTTGTAGTAGCTGTGAATGGAGCTGCAGGGAGAGTGTATGGGGCTATAGGCAACTGGATATAAAGCATTTAGATATTAAGAAAAAGAGGAACCGACACAGCAGAGACCAACATAATCAGTAAATTTCATGTCCTAACCCCATTTGATGTTGGATATGTTGGAGAAGGGCATCAGTCTAGGCTTTAATATGGGGCACCATGGTTGCATGTTACTGGTTTGTTGGTTGCCTACAAAAGTGAATGTTTGAAGGTTCACGCTACTACTGGAGCCCATGAGACCTGTTCTAGATGGGCCTTACTATTGTCTGGATATCAGAAAGGTTGAGAATACTGAGTTACTACATGGCAGTTCTACATGAGGCCTTCATCAATTATCCAAAGTGGAGTTAAGATATAAAGAACTTCTTGGTCTCCAGAGGACCCATATGATCAATGTCTAAAACGTTTTGTCTGAGATATTCATATTTATGGCATATCCTAGTGATAGCTCATCAATAATTAACATCTGATTGATAGGGGTATGGCTCCTAGCACTCCTGCCCATTAGTTGTTTGAAGACGCCGCAGCTCTGTGGCCTTCTCACAGCTTCCCAAGCACAGCGCCATCAGTGGTATAGTGGCTGTGCTCAGTATTGCAGCTCAGGCCCTTTCACTTGAATGGGATTAAGCTGGGCCTAGGCCTTGCTCCTCAGAAATGAAATGTCACTTGGCCTAGGAAGAGGCCACAGCGCTCACCAGAGTGCCACAACCAGTTGATTGGTGAGGGTTCTGGGAATCAGACACCAACCGATGAGATATTGATGACCTATACTGAGGATAGGCCATCAATATGAAAACCTCAGACAACCCCTTTAAGTGAAAAGTCATTAAAAGGGTATTGGACTGGAATATCAGGCAGCCAATCAGTAAACATAAACACTCATGAACAAGCAGAAACTCACAGCAGGAAAGCTAAGGATTGTGGGAATTGTAGTTTTGTGATGGAAGATCAGGAGTCATGATACTCAGTGTGCTGCAGGCTCACAAATAGATTGCAATGTAAACTGAAGCTCTGGTTATATGTATAGATATGGGTTCTGGTTGGGTCACAGCTTGCAGTCTTAATACAGTTTTTCAAAAATTAAGTTACTTTACCGGACTATCCCTTTAATTTCAATGGATAACATGTAATACTTTATTTCCCCTGTGGTGGCGCTGCAGAGCAATCAATCATTTGCTGCCAGATTTCCCACTGATTACAGTTGATCGCTTGGGGTTACAGTAACAAGATTCCCTGTGATCAGCTTATTTTTGGGGGACTATTGTGGCAAAAAAAAAATGTCTAAAGGGAACAACCTGTATAACAAGGAGGCAGGGGTGATATTAGAAAAAAGTCTAAAAAAAGGGTTATCAGTGAACTTTTTCTTATTGCAGAGATCAAAATTAGGAGGAAATTTTTTTCTGATATCAGTCAACTAGAGAGGGGGAGACTCCTTTCCTGACATAAGGGTCTAAGTGGGACAAATACTTTGACGCCATTTCCAGTTCAGTTCAGTTCTTGGACATTGTGTTCCTAGAGGCCATTGCAGTGCACAGTCAGTAATTGGCTGTATAGCTGGCAGCCACCACCAGATCCTAGATGTTGGAAGCAGAACTGCCAAGAAAAGAGAAAATAAGGCGTAGGGCTAGTAAATATGTCAGTAGCGAGGGTATGAATGATCATCAGGATGCAGATCTCAAGTATGGAAATAAAACATTGAAACTCTTGACATTTACCACTTATTGCAGTGCTTTCAATGAGCAGAAGACAAGTAGAGAGCGGAGAGGATTATAAACAGATTTCTGTGGCTAAGAAGTGGACCTGTCAACCACTCCCAAAGAAGCCATGTTGGTGTCTAAAGCTAATAGTTATGGTTTTATAATATAAAGCAGCTTTTATGTCTTACCTGATTACAAACAGTATTAAAAATTGTTACGGACAGTCAAGGTAGACCTACTGTGCCCACCAACTGTTTTGACTTTGGGCTAGTCTTGAGTAGGTCTCCTGGTCTTCTCTCTTTAACAACTATACAGGGATCAGGCCGTCGCTGCAGGGGAACCACCAGGCCGCCACATCTTGGTCCCGGTGTGGTTGGTTGCTGATCAATTGGGTTCAGAGACACTAGTGCCAAGCACAGAGGGAACAACCAATACAGGCATCCAGGAAACAGGCAGAAGCCAGGTCAAGAAGAGTATGTGTGAATTTGCAAAACAGTCCAGAGGTCAGGGCAGGCGGGTCATGGTCAGTACAATGAACAGACAAGGGTTAGCTCAGATGGATCCAGGAAACAGACAGAAGTTGGTACGCAGACAGACAAGCGGATTATAGCTCTTTTGCAGGGCCTACAAGCAAGTGAAACCAAAAGGAATCTAAAGGCCCTCGGACATCTTTCCTGCCTGTCAACAAAATGCTCAGGCATAATAAAATCCAGTATGCAAGACCCTTCTTTCCCCCGATTTCCTTGAGTGAATCAAGAGGCCTCCATACACATTTGATGGTCGCCTGGTCCCGGCCAAATTTGGCAGATTTTCTTGAGATAAATATAGACCCGCTTTAAATTGTAGTGCCTGAATGCAGCCATAATGTACGCATCCACTGCTAGCTATGCCCCTGTCAAAAACTGCCTCACCTGAAGTTATGTACCCAGGACAAAAAGCAAAAACCAATGAAATTTATTACACTTTTGACTTTTACTATACCTTTTTGCAACTCAGTCCTAAAGTTTGGGTTGTACTTACCTACAGGGCCTGGGCCAGCAAACATTATGGAGGCAGAGCTATCTATAGGCCGAATTATAAATTCGATCAAGATTCTAGAAGGTAGGAAATACGGCAATGTATCCATTAATGTTATCAGGGGAAATAATAAGAGGACCTTTTAAAGTTAATCTCATTAGATATTGTTGTGTCTTGTCCCTAATGCCTTCCATTACAGTTGGTGACAAACACAGATATGATTACAAAACTGCAGTCTCTGAAAGTCACTTAGAACCTTTTAAATTATTCACGATATTCTTGTCCCACTACCAAAAATAGCTAAAAGTGTAATTCTTCTGAAATTATAGCTAAGTAACAAATCCATCCACTGGCTTCTAGACAAGTCTCCGGCACATGGTGTTCCTCGTCCAGTCTGTATGTTCATGGAAAAAGGAGCTAAGTGGTTTTTTTTTGTAATTGTGAAAATGCTCCTTTTTTGACCTTCTTGCACTCGTCATGGTTCACATATACACTCACCGGCCACTTTATTAGGTACACCATGCTAGTAACGGGTTGGACCCCCTTTTGCCTTCAGAACTGCCTCAATTCTTCGTGGCATAGATTCAACAAGGTGCTGGAAGCATTCCTCAGAGATTTTGGTCCATATTGACATGATGGCATCACACAGTTGCCGCAGATTTGTCGGCTGCACATCCATGATGCGAATCTCCCGTTCCACCACATCCCAAAGATGCTCTATTGGATTGAGATCTGGTGACTGTGGAGGCCATTTGAGTACAGTGAACTCATTGTCATGTTCAAGAAACCAGTCTGAGATGATTCCAGCTTTATGACATGGCGCATTATCCTGCTGAAAGTAGCCATCAGATGTTGGGTACATTGTGGTCATAAAGGGATGGACATGGTCAGCAACAATACTCAGGTAGGCTGTGGCGTTGCAACGATGCTCAATTGGTACCAAGGGGCCCAAAGAGTGCCAAGAAAATATTCCCCACACCATGACACCACCACCACCAGCTTGAACCGTTGATACAAGGCAGGATGGATCCATGCTTTCATGTTGTTGATGCCAAATTCTGACCCTACCATCCGAATGTCGCAGCAGAAATCGAGACTCATCAGACCAGGCAACGTTTTTCCAATCTTCTACTGTCCAATTTCGATGAGCTTGTGCCAAATTGTAGCCTCAGTTTCCTGTTCTTAGCTGAAAGGAGTGGCACCCGGTGTGGTCTTCTGCTGCTGTAGCCCATCTGCCTCAAAGTTCGACGTACTGTGCGTTCAGAGATGCTCTCTGCCTACCTTGGTTGTAACGGGTGGCAATTTGAGTCACTGTTGCCTTTCTATCAGCTCGAACCAGTCTGCCCATTCTCCTCTGACCTCTGGCATCAACAAGGCATTTCCGCCCACAGAACTGCCGCTCACTGGATGTTTTTTCTTTTTCGGACCATTCTCTGTAAACCCTAGAGATGGTTGTGCATGAAAATCCCAGTAGATCAGCAGTTTCTGAAATACTCAGACCAGCCCTTCTGGCACCAACAACCATGCCACGTTCAAAGGCACTCAAATCACCTTTCTTCCCCATACTGATGCTCGGTTTGAACTGCAGGAGATTGTCTTGACCATGTCTACATGCCTAAATGCACTGAGTTGCCGCCATGTGATTGGCTGATTAGAAATTAAGTGTTAACGAGCAGTTGGACAGGTGTACCTAATAAAGTGGCCGGTGGGTGTAGATTCTGCTTCTGGATATTGCCCCTGAAAAGTCATATTGAGTAGCCATCTAGGATTTTAAAAAAGTCAAATTTCCACAAAAAAGTATATTGTATAGGGATGAACTATAGTAAACATTGGTCGGAAGATGACCCTACTTGGATCTCAATGAGGGTTACCAAACCACTAGATCCTATTGGCATTGCTTGAACACGACTTGAATTTTTTTCTAGAATAAAAGCTTAACAAAGCAACGGTCATGACGAGACATTGTCTAGTCAAGACAATCAAGTCTAGTCTTGTCTTGTCAAGCCAATCAATACCATCAAGAACCTATTCCATCTGGACAGATGTCTTGAGGAGCATTCTTCATACCTACTAGGCATCCGCTAACCTGTGCCTCTTAAAGATACCCTAGTTAAAGTTATCCTGTTCTAGGATAGGTGCATAGATACCCAAACTTTTACTTCCCCAATACTTCCCCAAAAACCTCCACTGGCCGGCCCTCTGGGTGTGGGCCCACTAGGAAATTTCCCTGTAAGGCCTATGGCCAATCCGCCCCTGGCTATGAGTACCTACTGCTGATCTCCTGGGTGGCATGACCGTGTCCATTAGCTCAATATGATGTATATATCCTTCAGAGAGCACAAACGAGACCTCGCTCATGATCCATATATACGTCATAGAGTGTTAAGGGGTTAAAAGTGGACATGTACATGTTCTGTATAGATAGAAGGTGGCCCTCAGAGTCATATCCTCCGGAGGGCCCATGGAACGCAGACATTGCACCTGCGTTGCACATCACACACTTTGACAATAATTATGTCAGACATGAATTATTCGATGCCGTTCCATGACTACAGTGCTGACAATGAGTCCACGTACGTGGTATTATTTTAGGTTTCTGGTGTGTACTGGAGATGCCTCTTTATAGAAATCTAAAGTAAACTCACAAAGTTTAGGTCACACTTTGTAGGCTTTGAACAAAGAAAGAATTCAGCTGCAAATGTGGGTAGCAGAGCTGTATGCAGGAAATGCTGACAGCTACTATTTGATGTTTAATGCCATTTTCTCTGGGGTGTGACTGCTGGAAACATTAACAGGCAAATAGCCAACAAACCAGGGTCTACAGGAGAGGGTTAACCCATTAAGGTTTCATTCTTCCCAAACTGGACTGCATGATTATTGGGGTAACAGAATTTTATTCAGGCTTCATTTGAACAAATAAAATGCAATGCATAGGTATCGTAATAAAAGAAAATATATAGTAAACTGCAACCTATGACAAAATCGGTGAAACAAAAACTTAAAGGGGTTGTCTGGTTTGGAAATATAAAGTAAAGAGGGTTAGAATGGCTTTAAAAAGGTAACGTTCACCTTACTGATTACCTGCCGCTCCCGTTTCAATGCTTACCGGGGCCCTTACTGGTCTCTATTTCCTGATTCCTTGTGAAACAAGAATTGTGATCATTCAGCCAATCACTGGTCACAGTGGTGACCCGCCCCACCCAGTCTTTGGCTGAGTGGTTACAATTCCTGTGTCGAGAGGGACCAGGGTGTTGATATCGGCAGGGGTCCCATGAAGCATCGGAACAGGAGTGGTGGGGATCAGTAAGGCGCGTATTACTTTATTTATTTATTTATTTTATTTATTTTATTTCATTATTTTACTTTTTAAGTTATTCTGATCCTTTATGAGGTTGTTTGCTTTGGACAATCCCTTTTTTTACTAGAAAGGTCCTATGGTAATAAGTTGGTAGAGTATTTTGATGCCCACATGGCCAGTGAACAGCTGTGATCTGTTGGCAAACCTGGTAGCAGCTGGTAAGTTTTCCTGCAGTGCCCCCACAAGGAAAATTAAGTATTGCATGTTGCCTATGTGAAGTCAGTATAATGCATGGATAGGCTAGGTCCTCCAGAGGTAGAATTGACTTTGCAGCCTCTCCCCTTCATGGTTAAAGAGGTTGTCTGAGTGTTTAATATTAATGGTCTATCCTCAGAGTAGGTCATCGGTATCTGATTGATGAGGGTCCAACTCCTGGCACGCCTGACGTCCAGTTGTTTGAAGAGACTGCAGCGCTCTGTGAGTGCCGTGGCCTATTTCTAGGCCAGTGACATCACGTTCATTGGTCACATGGCCTAGGCGAAGCTCAGTTGTGTTCATGTGATTGGGGCCAAGCTGTAATACCAACCACAGCCGCTATTGAATGGACGGCGCTGCGCTTAGTAAGCTGTGAGGAGGCTGCAGCACTCACTGGAGCACTGCAGCCTCTTCAAACAGCTGACTGGCCAGGGTGCCAGGATTTGGACCTCCACTGATCAGATACACTCAAGAATCCTCTTTAACTTGTGGAGGTCACAAATCAGGAGCCTTATTACATTAACTAAGACTTCCCCAATGGGGGGTTGAAAATGTGTTTCTAAGCCAGACAACCCTTTTAATGTGCAGTCCAGAGGAATGACTCAGACCACCTTGCCTTCATTTTCATGGGTGACACCTTCAGTTCTTGTTTGCACCATTTTCATACATTTGTATATAGAGTTTTGCTGTTTCCATAACTCCTATAGACGGTGAATAGAAAATTTGCTTCTCATGGGGTTAACATATTGACCTGGGTGTGGTCACTAGGTGCTTTATTCTGTTGTTGCTAGCCTGGTGGGCTGTAGTTGTGCTCCAGCCTCCGTTGGTGCTGGAGCTATGCACCTTTCCTGGGATTCCATCTGCCCAGTCCTTGTGGGCCACTTAATATGTTCATCGAGGTCTTTCCGAGGTCCTCTCATCCCCCTTCCCTTATTCCTGTTGTGTGTTTTTATGTACGGGTGGGTGTTTGGTCTGTGACTGCCATGTGTCTTCTGACATGGAGTCCAGACATTCCCTGTATGTATGTGCCTTCGGTGAGAGGGCTCCAGGGTTCCCCGGAGGCGGGAACAGCGATACTGTGAGTTGTTGCTGGTGAGCTGGTTCCTGGGTGTGTTGTGTGTACTGAGTCCTGTTAGGTGTTCGGTTCCAGTACATGTGCCTGGGCTCAGTCTTTGGTGTATGGACTCTGGTGCTTCTATCAGCAGTATCAGCAGGTAAGGTTGCCAGGTGCACCGGGACCTTCCTGGTACTTGTAGTATCTACCATGTATAAAATACAGTATAAGATCATAAGTCAATTACACATTGGACAGATGGCAACGATGGAAGCAGGGACGTAATTACCATAGCGGCAGACCATGCGACTACTATGGGGCCCAGGACAAGAGGGGGCCCAGTCTTAGTTGAGATTATCTCCTCTTTTACTGGAGGTGAAAACTTGGTCAGGACTCTACTCTCTAAAGCAGGGGCGCACAACCTTTTTTTTGTCTGAGGGCCACATTGTCACATCGCTCTATTTCAAGGGGCCGCAAAGAAAAAAAAAAGTTGATCGGCGCTCATCGGCCTATTACACAGGCCAATGTAAAGTGACTTGGGAGGAATGGTCACTATCACAGTCATTCCTCCTTTATTTAGTTATATTGATTATCAGTATCACATCCCTGATTACACAGATAATACCGATGATTATACCGGCCAGTTATCATGAATGAGCGTTCCTATGAACACTTGTTCACAGCAATTGACCTGAATATCTCGCAGTTTAATAGGGGCTTAGAGATTTACCCAGTAAAAATGAATTTTTAACAAGTTCTTGCAGCCTAGCCCATGAAACCGAAGAGCACTGTTTTCACCTGTCAGTGCATGGCCATGGTCACATGCACCTCTCCAGCCAATCACTGGCTTCAGCGGTAATGTAGCCACACATGAAGCCAGACTAGAGCAGTGTATGTGACCATGGCCATGACAGGTGTAATAGTGCAGGAACCGGATGATGAAGGCAGAGGCGGCCAGGGCGCCATGGAGCAGGTAAGTATGAATCTTCTGTTTCAGGGGCCATGCTGTAGGAAGTCATTTTTGCAGGAAAAGTGGTGACATCTCCTTCCTGCCTTCTATTCATAAATCAGCGCTTTCCTTCACTGCAGAAAATGGCACTCACTGGTTATTACCACCTCCTGCCAGTTACAGGCGCCATGTAATAACCAGTAAGCATTTTCCCTTACTAGTGGGGAAAGCGCTTATTGGTTAACAATTTAATCACCAGGCCTGAAGACACTTTTTTTGTGATTTAGCGCAGGTGGTGGTTCAGACGGTTGTTGGGACTACCAAAATAATTTCTGCAACAATTTTTCACTTGACACATAGGGCCTTATCATTTATTTTTTAGTTTTATTTGAGGGAAAATGTACAAAACATTTTTTAAAAGTATTTTTTTCAAACTATACCTCTTTATTCTTTAAATATGCAAACTGACACCACTACAAATTAGTTCCCTATTTTGTTTCGATCGTTATGTTATATAATATGTATAGTTTCACGTGAATGGGGTGATACTGGCTATGTTTTTTTTTTATCTTTTCTTTATATTTTATTCATATTTTATTGTATTATTTTTTTTTTTATAATTGGTTTATTACTTAATATTTAAATATATTTTTGCCACATAATATGTCCCCTAAGAGGTCATAAAAAGACTGTTGGAGGACAATGAACAATCTACTATTTTGCACTTTTTATTTTTTATTTGTATTTTATTATTTTTATTTGTTTTATTTTCAGAACACTTTTAAATTTGTTGAACACTTTTATTTTGCAATTTTTCCTTTTATTTTTTTTCATTTGTATTTTATTTTTTAATTTTCTATTTTTTGCCACATATTTTTTCTTTTTTTATTTTATTTGTGTTTTACTATATTTTTTTGTTTTCAAATTTTTTAAAATATTTTTTTAACTTATTTTTTTAATATATTTTTTTCCACAAAATTTTTTTCCTCTGCGCTCCGGGACCCGTCCTGCTCCTGCTACAGCGCAGGAGCAGTAGCTGCAATCCCCTATCGTGCAGCGCTGTGGGCAGAAACACAGCTGATCTCACGATCAGCTGTGTTTCTGTCTAGGAGGACGGGGGCCGCAATCTTTGGCTCTGGGGGCCGCATGCGGCCCGCGGGCCGCGGGTTGTGCACCCCTGCTCTAAAGGAACAACTTTTTGCAAATGAGGCAGTGGAAAAATGGCCCAAGGGTCATTGAAAGGGGTTTAGGCAGAAACCCTTCAGACCTGTTTGGGGGGCCTGGTTTGATACTTGCCATGGGGCCCTCACTTCTCTATGTATGCCGCCACTGGCTGGAAGGATGCCGGTTAATTTTTTCTCCTGCCATAGCTCCTATATACAGCCATGTTTCACGTTTATCACTTTCCATTTGATTCTGACCTTGCTAAACTTTGTCCTAGAGCATCTCCATCTTAATTTACTCTTGGTGCAAGTCCATCTGTAACATATTCAAGATGAGAGCAGCTGATTCAATTAGCTCAGACACTGTCTGAAAAGTCCATGCTTAATCTTCATGCCGTCCAACCTTCTTTGGACAGCGGCCTACCTAGCAATTTTTTCATTAATTTTTAACAGTGAGCTACACACAAGCCGCTTATCTTCAATGGAACGTTCAGTCAATAAGAAGCAGAAGAAGCCTTTAACCCAGTTGCACCTGGATAGAGGTCAGGGTTGAAAATATTGTGCTAATTCACACATGGCTGATGGTTTTAGGGAAAGCCTCAGATTTGCATTCTAGAACGTTTGCCTTTTCCAACCTGTTGAAGTCTTTGAAAGCCAAAACAAAGTCGAATTCATAGCACATCCCAAATCTCTTACCAGGCAACTGGTTCTAAATGAAAGGGATTTAAGGCTTCTGTTAGGACATTCGGAAGAAAACTTGGACGTTGTTTGAAATTCTCTTGCAATTCATGGAGTCGGCTTGATGAAAGATTATACTGGCCCAATAGATAAGTCGAAAGGTGAAAAGTTGTTTCTTTGATAAAAGTGGGTGTAACTAGATAATCCCTCCCATATCCTTCATGTCCGGGGTCTTCTTCTAGTGTATCCAGGGAGCTAAGTAACCTCTTTAGAAACTTCAAGGCCCTTTTATCCACCAACAAAAGATCTGCATCTGGTAGAATAAAGGGCCTCCTACATAATGTAGACCAAATCTAAAGGAGCGAAGCATCTTTACTAATTGGAGCTCAAGATCATTTGTCTGAAAATATTCTTAAAATGGGAAACGTTCTTATGAATAGACCCTCGAAGGAACAGATGGGAATCCTGATGTGGACCATGAGTGAAGAGCTGCAAGGAAAAGGTTTTGTAGTTGCTTTACATGTTTTCCTCCAATAAATATGATATCTAGAAGTACCTAGAGTCAATCAATTGCGATAGTGGTGACCCACCTCTGCCAATGATTGGCTGAGCTGACCTTTTCTGGTACTTCCTGTATGTCAAGCCTGAACCAGGAAGTGGAGATAAGCAGAGGCTGGAGCAGCGCTGAAATGGTAGCAGTGAGGAATCGGTGAGGGTGAGTATGATCTTCTTTTCTAACCAAATATAAAAAAAATTATATCACTGGATAGCCAATTGAAATGAAGTGGCAATGTGCATGCTCAACCATTATCCCATCTGAATGCAGTCAAGAGGAATGAAGGACTCTGGACTAGGTGATAAATATTGATAGTGGAAACCCCCTTTAAGGAGTCAACTTAGAGGGATGAAGGACTCGGGACCCTTACTGAAGGGTAGGTGATAAATATTCATAGTGAAAACCTCCTTTAAGGAGTCAGCTTAGAGGGATGGACTCGGGACCCTTACTGAAGGGTAGGTGATAAATATTGATAGTGGAAACCCCCTTAAGGAGTCAACTTTTTTGAGTTTTCAAACATTATGTGTAGATTATATCCAGGGCTGTGGAGTCGGAGTCAGAGTCGTGGAGTCGGAGTCGGTGTCCATTTTGGTGGAGTCGGAGTTGGAGTCGGTATGAAATGGACCGACTCCAACTCCTAAAATATATAATAAATTGGTACAGTTAGTTCAATGCAATATGTGCTGAATATATTTTCATAAGAATTTGGGAAAATGATGAAATGTCCTATAAATGTCTGTTCTATTCCTGATGTAAGGATCTAGGCTTTCAGTTGGGATGACTGTGTGCTGCCCTTCATGTAGATGCTCAGAAGTGAAACTCCTCTGCTACAGATCAGAGGAAAAAGGCACTGGGAAGGAATGGCTGCAGTCATCTCAGATCTGCTAGAGAAAACAGGATTAAAGGGGTTTATCACTAGTTACAAAGATTAGCTTTCATCATAAAGGGACAGTTAAAAGAAGACATTTTCTAAATACATCGGTCAGTCATGAACTATAGACAGTTCAGCAGGTCTCTCACTGTACACAGGTTTCTATGATAACCTGCACACCAGAAAGACTGTTATCTGATTGGCTGAGAGCAGTGAAGAATTATGGGACTGAGCTCTGAGTGAGATTACCTGCAGTAAGTAAAAGGTCCAAGTGTTGTGAGGAATGAGAAGCTTTACCTGTAATTGTGTTAGCGATCACAATCTCCTGCTCTGTCAGAGTAAGTTAATATATGCTAATAACTGCTGGAGACCCACCCACAGCCTGAGGAGACAGAGTGAGTGCAAACTGCCTGTCAGCCAGTGAATCAATGTGCTGAGAAAACCCCTTTAAGTCAAGTACTTCTTAGTATATCTAAACTTTCAATAAACTGTGCATAAATCAATTGTCCAGTGCATGTTCTCTCTGTATGCTTTATGTTTTAGTTTGTTTTTCCACTGATGCAAAATACCTAGGGCCTTATGTGTGAAAACTGTCTAGGTGTAGAAGTTTCTTTGTTGCCCATAGAAACCAATTAGAGCTCCCCTTTCATTTCATATAGTTCTCTGGAGAAATGAAGGGGAGCTCTGATTGGTTGCTATGGGCAACAAAGAAATTCTTAGACCTAGACAGTTTTCATACATCAGGCCCTTAGTGAGCTGTACCCAGAGAAAAGCCTGATACTGGAAGTTCAGAGTAAAGATATCCAGTAAAACATATGTCATGACAAAAAAGTTTGTAATATACCTGTACTATTGATTTATGCAAAGTTTGTTTAAAGTTATCACCTAAACATGCGCCATGTATGAGGGAGTCGGAGTTGGATTGGGAGTCGGAGTTAGGGGAAATTGAGGAGTCGGAGTTGGAGTTGGAGTCGGGGCTTTGGCTTACCGACTCCACAGCCCTGATTACATCTAGAACCTGCCCTTCAAGTAATTATTTCCAATCTATTACATGATCTAGGGGTCTACTTAATATGAACCGTAAATTATTCTCAATGAACATGTCACTTGGCCATAATTACGGCAATGTTTACGTGGGATATAAAGCTTTCGTTATATTGCATGTGCTGATTTAACGACCTGGCTCTCATTGTAACAGGATACATTACAGAGTCAGAAGAGTCAGAAGCTTCTGTCTTCCTCCGCAGCAGCTATATATTTCGTATAAACAGCAGAGGTGACGCTGGCTCCACTGTGTTTGTATAAGTGTGCAACGAGGATGGCAAATTCTTACGGGGGAAAGAAACAGATCTGGAGCTTTTATTGTAATGACCACTCCGTGCACGATATACAGACAATTATTAGTCTCGCCAAAGGAAACGTCTTCACGTCATATAATCGAGAGCAATCTGGAAGGATAAACCGGGAGAACGAGAGGAAGGCTGCCACCCATTGCTTTATGTGCCATGGAGACTCCGTCAGGGCACTCGCACTAGAATTTATTTAGCTTACAAGTCAGTTCAGTTAAACAGATATGGAATGTTAAAGGTCCCAGTGGCAGACATGAAGGCAACAAGGCAGCGCGCAGGAATGGAAAAGAAAAATGCCAGATCTGAAATTCACTTGGGCTAATCTAGAAAATGCTACAAAATACCGATTCATCAAACCTGCCTTCTGAAGCCCTCTACCAATAATTGCTTCTAATGCTCCATTCACACGTCCTGTTTTTCTTTCCTGATTCGATCCTGATCCTTATCTGGATCCATTCATTTCAATGGGTCCTGAAAAAATCAGGATCAAATCAGGAAAGAAAAACAGGACGTGTGAATGGAGCATAAATGAAAGGAAGGGATAGAAACCTGTCACGTCTAAACTGCTGGCACCGTGCCTTAGAGCAGAAGGAGCTGAGCAGATTGATATATACAGTGTACTTTTGTAGCAAAATATTCAGTATAACGTGTAATTTATTTATTTACAGAGAAACTCTCTCTTCTCCTGATATGTTTGTTTTACTAAATACCTGCATTCCCCATGTAATAACAATTCTGGATCATCTATTCCTATGACTCTTTGTTGTGCTGTTACTCTATTATGCGTGCTAGAAGCTATGCATGAATTGCTAGCAGTCTGCAATGAAGGTCCAGCTGGGTGTTACTAGTGGGGGGGGGGTCCCTGCACAGTCCCTGTATCCAATCAGTGCTACCAGTGTTAAACTATGCAGAGACAACCCCCTTCCCCAATGCTAACACCCTTCTGGACCTTCATTGCAAACTGCTAATAGATCCTTTAGAACTTCTAGCAAGAATAATGAAGGAATTGTACAACATAGAGTCATAAGAATAGATGTTCCAGAATTGTTATTATATGGGGGATGCAAGTCGTTACTAAACCTGACATGTCAGGAAAGGTGACAGCTCCTCTTTAAATCCCTGCTCATTCTGGGCTTTGGAGTCCATTGGGTGGTCCTATCAATGATTCTCCCAGCATCGACGTGCATGCAGACAGCTGTCAGTCACTATGTTGGACAACCCACTGGACACCTAAGCCAAGAATCGATAGGGTTTCAAGCTAAATAGGTCAAAATTTCTGTGTTAAAATTTTTTTGGAGCTCTAGATCCACCACTTCACACTTTAAGGGGTTATCCAATATCATAAACTGCCCCCCCCTTCCCCCATGTGCCGGGTCCCTCACAGGGAATATACTTACCTGGCTCCTCGCTCCCTGCACTGCACTGCCATTGGCTGTTCCCCCGACACCAGATGTTTTCATCCGCGTGAAGGGAGAAGCAGCAGCGGCAGTGCTGGGAGCGGTACATGGAGCGGGGAGCCAGGTATGTATATACCCTGTGAGGGTCCCAGCACATGGGGGGGGGCAGTTTATTATATTGGATAACCCCTTTAAAGGGTTTTCCAGTAACCTAGGAGGTTCCACATAGCTACCTTAATTATACAGAACACATCGGTAGAAGAAAGTTTGGGATGTACTTCAGTTCCTAAGTTACTTGGATTGGCCTGAGAGCCCAGTCACGTGATCTTGTGCTTCTGAAAGTCCTGTTTCCGCCAACTCCTTTCCTTGGTGCATGCCCAGATGAGGTTGGTTTCACAACTTTACACATGCGCCAGGACAAAAACTTGGTAAAGGACCTGAGCTAAGTTTTCAGAAAAGGAGCATCATGTGAACAGCTTCTTGGTAGACTGATCCACTGCAGAATGGTAAGTATATTACAAACGTTCTCCTACATCTGTACAACATGCATAAAATAAATAAATAAATAAATAAATAAATAAATAAATATAATTAAAGGGAACCTGTCAGCTCCAAAACAGCCCCCAAACTGGAGTAAGCAGTATGTAAGGTAGGTGACATTGAGTCCAATTGTGTAATTTTTATTTTCATACTCACTTGCAGTTCGACACTGAACCGACAGACCAGCAGTAAAATACATTGAAAGGACTCCTCTGCATTATGTGTGTGAGCTCAGGAGTCCTCTCAATGCATTTTACTGCTGGTTTGTCATAGCACAGCATTGGAACAGAAGTGAATATGAAGATAAAAAGTACCTAACCGAACTCGGCACCACTTACGCTATCCACCTCTTACTCTAGTTTGTGGGCTGTTTCGGAACTGACTGATTCCCTTTAAGGTCCTGTAAAACCCCTTTAAATTCTCCAATTATGGCTACTTTCAGAAAAGCAAGCTGCATGTTATAATACAGGAGGAACTGAGACATCTTATATAATAGGGTTATGGAAAAAGATTCAGTATAACTTCCCTGTATGCAGGGGTGCACCTAGAGGCGAAAACTGAAATGGCGCCCCTCCCTCCCCCAATGCCAATTTCTTAACCTAAACCTTTCCCTTCAGCCCATGGACCGTTGGCTGCCCCTCTCTTTCCCCTATCCGGTGCTGCCTGAGGCGATCACCTGGCCTCACCTGGCCTCATTGGTGGTGCACCCCTGCCTGTACAGAGATCGCTGTCAGTCACTGATTAGGACCGCCCACTGGACTCCTAAGCATAGAAGGAGCAGAGTTTAAAATTAATAAATTACGAGTGATACTAAATCTTTTCCCATAAAGCTATATATCAATCTGCTCAGCTCCTCCTGATCTATAACATGCTGCCTGCAGATAGGACTTCATGGACAGGTTCCCTTCAAAGGAACTATTGTAAAATGCGCTATTTGTAAAATTTCTAGGTTGTTCCATTAATATGAGCAATTACCAGCCCGGTAGAGACCCCTGGTATGAAAGCCACTGTCAAAATGTGTCATATGTCAATGGTGACACCTCGAAGTCAGGAGATCAGATGAAATCGTGGGCCGGCCAACGTAGATGATATCTGGACAGGGACCTGTGTACATGTTAAAGGTCACATTGTTAGCCATGAGGTAAGGCATCTCAATCTCACAGGGAGATCTCAGCTAGGTCATAGTTCCCTGGAGTTTATTCAGAGATGGATCTAACGTTACAGGCAGTCACCAGCCTTCCCAATTTGTTCTCTGAGAAGGTCTCTGTCCGATGTAGGATAAAGGGTCTCATTATTCCCAGTAACATCTGAAATCACAAGCTCGGCTGCAGTAACCGTATACTTGAAGCTGCAGTCGCCTTTCGATAAGGTGGATGATATTTGGTCTAATCCTCTGAGTGCCGATCGGTTGCAGAGCAGGTGTCTGATTTTCATTAAAATTTCAAATTCAAGCGAAGCTCGATCAGATAACAAGGGCGGCATTGAAACGCCGTGTCTTCCTCCAGTAGCTCGGGAAGGGGACACGAGTCAGCAGGCAGAGGTGGCACTATGTGGGAAAGCTATGATAGATATGCAGATCCCAGCAAGACAAGGAGCACAATTACTGTGTTGAAGCTGGACGTAGATGTCACCGCATTTCTCCACTACTATCGGATAGTCATTGAGATCCAATAAGCCCAATGATTAACCTCTTGGTAATTTTACTTTGGCCTTGACCCAAAATATTTTTTTTTTCCGTCTTTCTCTTTTTTTTTTAGCCTTTTGCATTCTGGTAGACATAGTCAAGGCATTTTCAAATACATAGACTCTACATTTCCAATTTATTCATATTATAGGGTAAATGCAGCATAGGGGGGTCCAAAAAATGGTGGCAAAATTGGGGAAAAATGTCAATGTGTCTTAGGAAGTGAATACTAGTTTGTGCTTCCATTATAGAAGTGCTCACTAGTAGGACTAGAGAGTGGTGAATATAGCGTTCCTTGTGCTGGCTGTACTCACCGCTCCCTGGTTTTCTCCTGGTGTTGCAGTGCACTATGTCTTCACTGGGTACAGCGTCAGAACATAGTGCACTATGACCTGACGCTGTGCAATATCAAATCCCAGTGCAGCTCAGGACTGGCAAAAGACCAAGGAGCGGTGAGTGCAGTAAGAGCACACTGGATCTCTCGAGTGGTGGCGCCGTAGGGGCAGGAGAGGTAAGTTGATTTCAACGAGACAAAAAACATGGATCGCACATCCACAAGCTGGACATTGATCTGTTGCTTCTCAGCACAATTTACATTGCTTTTCAGTATAATTCCTAGTATACAAGGCCATAGTCTACTTAATGTACAGTGCATAAGTCTACTCCCCACATCAAGGTTGCCTCTTTCGGGTGGGACCTAGTCTAATTTGGTACAGCAACACGTGGCAACCAGCACCACCAAAAAACAGCAACCACAGGCGGCGAGACCTAGCAGTCCAACAGCACTCCTTCTGTCAGACTGGGCCCTCTTGGCACTGGGCCCCCCCACCCACAGGGACAGCATAAAAGCCACAGCAGCAACCAGGTAGTACAGCACTATGTGTGCTTCCATTATAGAAGTGTTTACTAGTAAACAATAGGACCGTGGAGTGCTGTAAACAGTGCTCCTTGTGCTGGTGGTACTCACCGCTCCCTGGCCTTCTCCAGGTGCCACTCTGCATTGTGTCCTGACTGTGTGCAGCATAAGGACGTAGTGCACTATGATAAGACGCTGTGTGACGTCAAGTCACAGTGCAGCGCAGGGCCGGCAGAAGACCAGGGAGAGGTGAGTTCAGGAAGAGCGTGCTGGATCTCTCGAGTGCTGGCGTCATCTGGAGCAGGAGATGTAAGTTTATTTATTTTATGTCTGATGGGGTCTCATCTGAGGTCTAATGTGGAATGGGGGTCTGATCTTAGGTTTGATGGGCGTCTGATAAGGGTCTGATCTTAGGTTTGATGGGCGTCTGATAAGGGTCTTTTCTGAGGTATGATGAGGGTCTGATCTGAGGTCTGATGAGGAATGGGGGTCTGATCTGAGGTCTGATGAGGAATGGGGGTCTGATGAAGATTGGGGGTCTGATCTGAGGTCTGATGAAAAATATTTTTTCTTATTTTCCTCCTCTAAATCCTACGTGCATCTTATGCATCGAAAAATATGGTAAATGGTGTTTTGCAACAAATATTTAATTAACTTCATTTACTGTCAAAAAAAATTTAGGGGAATTTATTAAAACTGCCATACAATAAGAGATAAAGTGGTGAGAAGTCGTTTTGTAGAGAAAGATCATAGCCTTTGGTTGAGAAATGTAGCATCCCCTGGCAATCATAGATGTGGGAATTGTTCATTCTGTAGGTATAATCCACAATATAAATGTCTGGAGTTTGGAGGCATATCTTATAAAGTGCGAGATTGTATCACCTGTAGGAGTAAATATGTGGTGTATCTGGTGTTGTGCCGATGTGGTCGCTTCTACATCGGCAAAACAATCAGATGCCTTTTTGAAAGGTTCAGAGAACATGTCAACTCTATAAGCTCTGGGAAAGGTTGTCCTAGATTAATTGAACACGTACAAAGGGAACATCAGGGAGACACAAAAGTTCTTAGTTTTGCTGGAATTGAAATAGTAGCCCCATTGGTATATGGTGGAAATAGGCAAAAATTACTTTTGCAAAGAGAGGCCAAATGGATTATCCGCTCCAATGCTCTAGGAGATTTAGGTCTAAATGATAGGAACGATTTGAGCGTTTTTATAGGTGAATAATGTGGGCTCATCGTGATGTGCTATTATGATTATTTTTTGTCATCTGTAGAATATGCAACGTAGTTGCGGGCGAATGTTCGCGACTGGTGAGTATATACTCGTTCGCTGAACAGTCGCTCGGCACTCGCTGAAGTGTTGGTACTATGTGTTGGGAGCTGCAGGGTATAAAATCACATGATTAGTTTGGATCATGTGATAGAGTGGCCAGAAGAGGCGCGTGAGCGCGAAACGGCCGTCGCTGCTACTTGTTGCCTGTGTGATTTGGATACATCTGCCCCGTGTTCCTGTTTTGCCATATGGAAAATTTGTTTCAATAAAGGTATGGAAGATTTTTAAGAAGATTGGTGAGTGCCGTCCTTCATTCTATTCTTACTTCATATAAGTTTATTAAAACTGCTGTTTCATATGGCATTCAATAAAAAAAATAATAGGATGCATCAAACTTATAAAAATTTGGGGCAGGGTCTGGCAGTCTGCGCTGGTGTACATTTGCAATATAATTTCCATCAATTTCTGGTGAAAATTATAGTACATCTGTCAAGATACTAGAGGATAAGCCTGCCCACCAAACCCCACCAACCTTTTAAAAAAGTGTTGTAAATAATAACATAAAAAGTCACAAAACTTTTGCACAAATTATGCTTGCTGAAAAATGTGTGAATTGTTCCGAAAAAGTTAATTGGTGGGGATTGCTGGGTGTCGGACCCCCACTGATCTGATATTGATGACTTATCCTGCGGATCTAAGGAAACCCCTTTTAAAGAGGCTCTGTCACTAGGTTGTAACCTATGTATTTAAATACATAGGTTACAAGTCCTAGTGACAACTTTTAAAATCATACCTTTCATGCAGAGTTCTGCGCAGCGGTCGCGTAGAAATCTAAACTTTAAAACATATGCAAATGAGCCATCGGAGCACCGGGGGGCAGCCTCTTTCCTCTGGAGCACCACTCCTTCACCGCCCCCCCTGGCCCAAGGCACGTCCCCTGTCTCTAATCACGCCCCCTCCTGTATTTGATAGACAGAGCTAGACTGGTAAGTCTTGTAACCTATGTATTTAAAGGGAACCTGTCGGCTCTAAAACACCCTCCAAACTACAGTAAGCGGTGTATATTGTAAGTAACATTGAGTCCGGTTATGTAATTTTTATCTTCATACTCACTTCCATTCCGTCGCTGTGCTGTGGCAAACCTGCAGTAAAATGCACTCAGTGGACTCCAGTGCTCACTCACATAATGGAGAGGACTCAAAGAAGAGTCCAGTGAGTGCATTTTACTGCAGGTTTGTGGGAGCACAGCGTCAGAATGGAAGTGAGTATGAAGATAAAGCTTACATATTCGGATTCAGCATCACTTACACTATACACTGCTTACTCTAGTTCAGGGGGTGTTTCGGAGATGACAGGTTCCCTTTAAATACATAGGTTACAACCTAGTGACAGAGCCTCTTTAAAGTAGTTGTCCAGGATTGGAAAAGGGATTAGAAACAGCCCACTCTTGTTCTTTGGCTGAATATGGTATTGCATCCAATCCCATTCGCTGAAATGGGGATGAACTGCAGTACCAGACACAGTCCAAAGAGAAGAGTGACAATGTTTCTGGAACCATTTTTTCTAGTCCTGGACCACTGCTTCAAATTTTTTTCTTTGTGGCCCCCAGTCTTCTGAACTCTCCCTTAAAGGGAACCTGTCATCAACTTTATGCTGACCTCACTGAGGGCAGCTAACATTAGTGACAGAAATGCTGATTTTAGCGGTGTATCACTTATGAGCTAAAAGTAAGTGGTTGCTGAGAACCAACATCATAATCATTGCAGCTCAGGCCTTGAAAAGAGTCAAATCTACCAGAGAAGAGTCCTGGTTATTCATAATCTCCTGCTCTCCCCGCCATCTGCTGATGATTGGCAGTTCTTTCCTACAGAGAAAGGGAGAAAGCTAGGTAGAAGACTGACATCATCAAATCATCAGCAGATGGGCAGGAGAGCAGGAATTCATGAATAACCAGGACTCTTCTCAGGTAGATTTGACTCTTTTCCAGGCCTGGGCTGCAATGATTATGGTTCTGGTTCTCAGCAACCACTTACGTTTAGCTCATGAGTGACACACCGCTGAAATCAGCATGTTTGTCACTATTTTATGCTGCCCTCAGTGAGGTCAACATAAAGTTGATGACAGGTTCCCTTTAAAATATGCACTATACAGTCGAAAGTTTAATTTGAAGCTCCTGGGACCCAATATTTGTAACAGGACCCCCTACTGACCATGTACCACTTATAATATTGTTGTCTTCTTGTGGCAGAGAAGCTTTAGGGATCCCTTAGGTAGCAGGGACAGGTTTGTTTGCTCCCCCTTGGAACACCCTTGTGTTTAGCATAAATTTTAAAAAGGATGGAATTGCCCTTTAAATGATTCCCTTGCAGTCAGCTCATGATATGAGTCATGCACTTTAAATATACGATCATGGTGATGGCACTTTTCTTAGCCTAATTAAGTCTAACTCATTGGGCAAACTTCCCCTTTAATGCATTAGTCACGGACCAGACATGAATGACCATTCTGAGCAAACTTGCAGCTGTTCGGGGGGAAAAGTTTTTTTTTTTCCCCCTTGTTGCTTTTGTAGTTTGAGGGATTGTGATTGAACGCTTCAGACTTCCTTTAAAGTTATATGACAAAAGCAACATATTTCAAGCAACAAATGTAAAACACATCTGAGGAACGACCCTAGCAGATGCACCGCGCTGCATCACTACGTGGAAGGCTGCAAATCATTCTCCGGGATTCAAGCATCGCATCAATCACAGGTTTTATGTCTTTTTTTTTTTTTTACTGTTTTTTTTTTTTTTTTTACTTTAGTTGGGAAAGTTTGTGAAAGTACGGAACGTTTTTTAAAGGGACAGTGCAACGTAAGATGAATATATTCTGGACAAATCAAATTTCAAAAAGTTTTTGAATTGAATGAATCCAAAACTTCTGTGATTCGTCCCACACAAATTGCTCAAGATGGCGGCCATCATTTTCTAGATGAGAAGACAGAAGGGAAGGAAGGCATCCACCACCAAAAGAGGATCATTTTGGATCATTTTTTAAATAAAAACATCAAACAATGCAGTGTGTTATTACACAGGTGGTTTGTTGCACATGTCGCTGTCACTTTGACATTAATGATGTCTTGGCGTTAAAGAGCTTGAAAGGGATTGGATACAGTCCTAAGAGACCTCAGAGTGTCATACATGACATTTCAGGATAATTGTTGCCTCAGGTCAAATTTTTTCCGGCCAAATCAAATCTGACAGCCAATTGAACCAAACTTGGACCCAAAATGAATTTAGGGAAATTCTCCTATCTCTAGTTCCAACGGCTTGGGTACCTATAGTCCACCATAAAGCAGGATTTAAAAAAATGTAGTTAGGGTCGGCTCACACCTCTGTTTAAAGGTGTTATCCAGGAAATGATAATGATTACCTATTTTCTGGATAGGTCATCATTATTATCACAGTGGTGGGGGTTCCAGTCCCAGCAACCACACCGATCAGCTATTTCAGGGACCCACCATGCTCACCGGAGCTATGGTGAGTGCTGCAGATTCCCAGCAGCTTTCCAAGTACAGCGCCGTACATTGTATAGTGGCTGGGATTGGTATTGCAGCTCAGCCCTATTCACTTCCATGGGACTGAGCTGCAATTAGGCCATGTGACTGATGTACGGTGACGTCACTGGCCTAGGAAGAGACCATATCACTCCCTCTGCACCTGACTTCTTGTAACAGCTGATCGGCAGGGGACCCAGGTTTTGGACCCCTGACGATCTGATGTTGATGACCTATCCTGAGCACAGGTCATCAATATTAATTACTGAATAACCCCTTTAAAGGGGTTAACCGAGTTATATTTATTGATGACCTATCCTCAGGACAATGGGGCGGTTAGGTGCATTACTCACCACTACCCATGTTACGGAAAGGACGAACAATGAAGAGGAGGCAGCGCTAGCACGGTGTGCGCCTCCTCTTCATACAGCTGATTGGCGGGGGTGCCGGGTGTCAGACCCCCGCCGATCTCATATTGATGACCTATCCTGAGGATAGGTCAACAATAAATATAACTCGGAAAACCCCTTTAACTGAACTGTTCTTTGCAATACAGCTTGCTGCAGATCTCTGGATCCGGCCTAGATGGAAACTGCCGTTTACCACCGGACTCCATTGAGTATCATGGGAACCAGTGGGAATCTGCCAGATCCTATTATAGTCAATAGGGTCTGGTGGTGAACGGCAGTCTCTGGCTAGAGGCTATTTATCGCATACTGACAATACAGTATGTATCATAGACATACATGTCTGTTACCAGAAGGTTGGAGACTGCACAGAATGTTTTCAAGGGCCACATGTGCAGGTTGTGCACCCCTCATACAAACAATCACATGGGTAGGAAACATGAAGTAGCAATGGCGCCCTCTCCTGGTGTATTCCGTAGTCTTCAGTATTCCCCATATTTGGATGGGGCGGTGCCCTTAAAGTTCGGGTTCTTTCACATGAGTAGATAGATTGCCGGGCGACGATATAGAAAGTAATTTGGGGCTCGTATTTTCATTAATCAGATCACCAGATATCGGAGGCTGGGGGTCATCCTGAGATTACCACTTTCATAGAGGGAGCCCCTCCTCCCGATTAAGGACCCTCATCTATCACAAGGTACAAGACCACTCGCTCTGAAGGGCTGAACATGCCCATGCATTAGGCTTAATTCACACGTCTGTATGTGTTTTGTAGTCCGCAAATTGCGGATCTGCAAAAAAAATGGATGACGTTCTGTATGTCATCCGTTTTTCCATTTTTTTTTGCGGATCCATTGTAACAATACCTATCCTTGTCAGCAAAACGGACAAGAATAGGACTTGTTCTATCTTTTTTGTTTGTGGAACGGAAATACGAACATACGGAGATGGAATGCACACGGAGTACCTTCCGTTTTGAAATGAATGGTTCCACATACGGTCCGCAAAAAAAACTAAACGGACATGGAAACAAAATACGGTTGTGTGAATGACAGTCCATTGATTTCAATAGGAAACATGTAATGCTTCTGGTTTTATGTATGGTAAATATCATTATTTTATAATGAAAAGTTCTGCTGTGGCCACTTTCAAGATCTCTGCTTGCTGTGTATGACTGGAAATTATCAGGTACACCCGTGTGTTGGAGGTGAAAGCTCAGATGTAATTATCCAGCGTCAGCAGGACTTTAATTACGACGGGTTTTCGAACAGAGGAAACACCTACATTCAATGACAGCAAGCACAGACTTTGAAAAAGTTGCAGAATTGAAACAAAGTGCAGGAGAATGTTGCAGAATTCATCATTATATCATATGTTGTTGATGATGATAATATAATTGCAGCAGGGGCGTAACTACCATAGCGGCAGACCATGTGACTGCTATGGGGCCCAGGACAAGAGGGGGCCAGTCTTAGTTGGGATTATCTCCTCTTCTACTGGAGGTGAAAACTTGGTCAGGACTCTACCTTCTAAAGGAACAACTTTTAGCAAATGAGGCAGTGGAAAAAATGGCCCAAGGGTCATTGAAAGGGGTTTAGGCAGAAACCCTTCTGTCCTGTGTGGGGGCCTGGTGTGATCCTTGCTAGGGGGCCCTTACTTCTCTATGTACGCCACTGAATTGCAGTTGCTTTTCTTGCTTGTGTTGTATTATTTGCAGACACCGGCAGTAATAAACACGTTCTGGGGGATCATAAATGTCAGTGGTGGCTGTAATACAGAGCGCAGTCCATTAATTGTGGATTTGCACAGATAAGATGGAATTGGGGATCTACATAATAGCATCATATGTACTGTACAGCGATTCAACAAGTGCTCTGCTGCCACCTATTGGTGAAGTCACCTCACTGCAATACCGAGTCTAACATGGGATCTGAATACCTTGTGGGCGACTAGCAGCGGCTGATTGCTCTTATTGTACCCTCCAGACCAATATCAAATCTACATAGGAAAATTTTCTTATATATGTGCCTCAGAAGAAGTGTAATTTGATGCTCCCTATGATAAAATCCCTTTACATCTACCATGTGTCATTCACAATACTGTAGTCTACTTAAGGGCCCTCCCAGGTATCAGGGCCCAATAATTAGTTAGATTTAGAAGTCTGGGAAAGCTGAGTGCCAGGTATGAGCTCTAAAAGACAAGGCGAACACAAGCAAATAGGCTGGGTCTCCATGCTGCAGCAGCTGCGTGCACCTGAAGCCACACCCCTATAATGTGGGCGGGGTTTTCAGACAGACAGTAGCCTTAAAATGAATGGTTCGGCATACGGTCCGCAAAATAACAGACATGGAAAGAAAATATGTTTGTGTGCATGAGCCCTAAAACTTTGATACTACCACCAAAGTTGTACCGTCAAATATAAGCAGTGATTAACTCAAATTGCATTGTTTTAAAAACTTTTTTTTTTTTTTGGGTGGGGAGGAGGGTTTAGTGGTCCTATTTACTTTCACATTCCCCTTATGTTTAAAGGGTCTGCTGATTATAATCTGATCACAAGTGATCGGCTGTAATCTATAGAAGAATCCATCAGCAAGTGTTTAATTTCCCTACACTGCCTCCACAGGGGAAAAGAAGTGTTACATTGTCCTCACAGAAATTAATTTGGTAGTCCCACGGGTTTGGTGGGTCCCAACTCAATGCTGTTTCCCTGAGATACTGTTGAGGTGTCACCACGTATTGCTGCTCTCTGGAAAGGATGGTAAGGCGCTGTGACTCCAGAGAGTCAGGGTTTTCATCAAAGGCTATTGGTGTCAATTTTACGAAAGTGAAAGTACACTTCTCATAGCTAGGTAGAAGTTAACCCTTTCTGACAAAATTGCTATTTTTATTAAATTGAAAAAATTATTTTAAGCCCAAAATGAGTAAAATGCAATCTTAAAAAAAATGTCCCTGAAGGTGTAGGCATTTAAACCTTCTCCAGTCTCCTCCCAGGCAGAATAAAGTTTCATGCTGAGGGAAGGCTTGAGCTGTCCCTTTCTCTCTCAGAAGGCTGGCTCTCTGGCCAAAAGCTGGTAGCCCAGGGTCTGTGGCTCAGTCATCTGGGTGGCTCCCTGGTCACCAGGCTTGTAAACTGGGCCATGTGGATCAGCATCCCCATCTCAGCGTCTTCTGGTCACTTATGCAGTCTGCAGAGTCTCTCCTACTAAACACTGGTCCCTACCTGCAGACTGGCCGAGTCTCTCCTACTAAACACTGGTCCCTACCTGCAGACTGGCAGAGTTTCTCCTACTAAACACTGGACTCTACCTGTAGGCAACTAAGGGTTCTGACTGTTCTCCGTAAATATACTTTCCAGCTGAACTAGAACCTTTTAGCGGGAGGAATGTGGTGGAGAAGCACAGCCTAAGCAGAAACATTGTTACAATTTCTGTCTGTCATTGAAATGTATGTAGTTTCAATGCAACTCTATGGGAATGAATAAGCAGTTAATCCAGACATAAACAGCAGAGCTAAACCAGATAATCAGAAAGTTAGTGTGTCTCTTTTTTTCCTTCCAAAATATTGCATAGGTAGAAAGTCATAAAGTCTCTCAGTATCAGCTAGCTGTGCATTAACCCTTTCCACAGTGCAGTGCAGATATAGTGAAATAACAGTGCAAATGTACAGGGTATATTAACATAAACATATAAATGCAGTTTAACAATATGAAACAGTATAAGCGCACACAACAGCGTAAATCATAGTGCAAGTTAACCCTTAAAGTGCAATAAAGTAGGGAGTTGATGGCTTTGCGTAGTAGCAGTAGGGGCAAATGTCATAATTGGCATGGGGGGGGGGCGTTTTAGTTTTCTTCTCAGGCAGGAGAAAGGCTAGGTGCACCCCTGGGCCCTGAAGGAGAAACCCATGTCTAATAAAAAGAGTTTTCTAACCCAGAAAAAAGACAAATATACCTGAACTTCTCATGGAATAACCTGATGGAGCTGATATTGTAAATATGAACTGAATGTATAGATTAATATGTGGTCTTTCAATTTCATAAAAGAAGAATGATCTAATCTGTGGGTCACAGGACAATTTGGCCCTATGTGTTACCATGACACAGATCCTGCCCCCTGAATTATGGCGCTTTTCTATATTATGTGCGTCAGTGAAAGGGGTCACCGGGGGTTTCCTTTACATAACAAAGCACAATTCTCCTAAATTAAATGATTAATTCCTGCCATTACAGATCAAACAGAAGAGCCACAAAACATGATTGTGCGCTTTCACATTTCTGCGCCGTGCACCGCCATTCGCATTTCCAATCATTCTTTCAACAAAAGACTTAACTCTAGCATTTGATAGCAAAGGAATTTATGAATGGAAGTGAGTAGGCCGGCATCTACGTGTGAAATATGCAGCACAAGTGTTGGGGAAGGACCAAGACAACAGCCTCTAAGAAAAGTTTCCTACGGTCCCAGGACCACAGTTTGTTGAAAAATGCCGGGACGCACAAAGAGCCCATTGTGGTCCCTCGGATTCACTTGTCGCACAAGATGGAGATTGTAGAACAAACGCTAAAGTAATGAAAATCTGTCAGCGTACTGCTAGACTCAAATCTGGACATAGTAGTCGTCAAGACACCAATTTCACTTATTTCATTACCTCTTAAGTGCACAGATCGTTTAGATTTCGCTAAATAGGTCCAAAATTCTGCAGTGATTGATTTCATGATACATCTTTACAGCACCTCTACTTATACAGGGATCCAGATCTCCTGCATAGGCACAGAGTTAAAGGGCATCTGTCAGCAGTTTTGTACCTATGACACTGGCTGACCTGTTACATGTGCGCTTGGCGGCTGAAGGCATCTGTGTTGGTCCCATGTTCATATGTGCCCACATTGCTGAGAAAGATAATGTTTTATTATATGTAAATTAACCTCTAGGAGCAACGGGGGCGTTGCAATTACTCCTAGAGGCTCTGCTCTCTCTGCAACTGCCACGCCCCTTGCACTTTGATTGACAGGGCCAGGCAGTGTCAACGTGATAATCACACCAGGGGCTTCTGTATCCGGCACCGGTGCAGTACAGGAAAGAGGCTCACAGTACAGAAGAGAGCTGCCAGTGAGCTTCTTTCCTGTACTGCTCCTGCACCAAATACTGACGTGTGGACACATGAGAATATCGGACCAACACAGATGCTTTCAGCTGCCAAGCGCACATTTAACAGGTCAGCCAGTTTCATTGGTAAAAATCTGCTGACAGATGCCCTTTAATTGGTAAAATGCTTGCTGTCTGTTTCCACCACTAGGTGGAGCTTGTGGAAGATGGATTTGGACATATAATGTCCATATAATGCGCCTTTTGGACATTATATTGGTAATTCTATGGTTGTGTAAAGGGTAGCAGGGATTTAGAGCTCTGGAATAGAATAATGAAGGTTGGTGGCCTTAAGGGCAATTGTGGCAGTTGAAGATTTCAACTGAGTTCTTGCTACCCCTCACTGAGGTGGACAAGGGAATAAGGAAAAGAACAAACAGTAGGTGGCGCCAAAAAGATACATTTTATTGAATAACTCACTGACTATACTCAATTTTTAATTCCATGCAATTACAAAAGTATTCTGAACCAGATTCTGGTTTAAAAAATGTAGAATATGTCTCATGGCACAACTCCTTTAACGGGCTGTATCGGACTAAAAAAAACATGTCTGCTCCTTCCCAAAATAGCGCAACCCCTGCCCATGAGTTATATATTGCAACTGAGCCTCCTTCTGCATGGGGCTACATGTATAATGGTTCTATGTTTTCTGGCATAGAAAAAAATTGCAAATTTTGTTGCAAGTGCCAACAGAATTTGCAACTTTTTAGCTTTCTTCAATACCCTCACCACTTGTGTGGGTGGAAGGAGGCAGGGTGTGGATGGGACCTCCGCTGCCCAACTCATTTAGCGCCTGGCTGGAGTAGACTTCGGTATCTGGTGCGCGTACCGCAGAAGACAGGACAAATTTATTAAGGAGTGTGCTTTTCATAAATTAGTTGGATTTTCCTCCAGTAGGGTTTTTACTTAAACTGCTGTGTAAAGCTCTGGTCTGTAGTCAATGACCCCAGTGTCTTGCCACTTTAAATGCTAAATCTCCACCATGTCCCATCTCAAACAGTAATTGATTTCCTTGCTGCTGCCTGCAGAAACCACTAGAGGGAGCTTGGGAGCCTACTGAACTGTATAATAACACAGAGTAGTAAGCTGATGAGCTCCCTCTGGTGGTGATCACAGGAAGCTACAATTTTATTTTTTCACTCTATGTCAATGCAGAATATGGTGCCCCATGTCATAATCATATGATCCCTGCAGAAAAGGTAGGGTGTCTCAATCTAACACACAATATCAATGTATTTCATGGCTGACAATGTTATATACAACTTACAGTAGTTTCATGATTTCTGCTCGTGCTCAGGGACCAGTAATTCCGCAGTATGGCTATAACACGACATTGCATGGGAAGGATTGTCAGTCAGAGTCAGCCGGGAGTTACAGAAGAATGAAAAGCATTTCATTTAGTTATTTCTGGCCGCCTTCTGCGCTATTTACCATCATGTGCAGCGGCCATAAAGAATATTTCCAAAAGCAGAGCATTCCTTTCTAGACGTCTGTTTTTATTTACTCCGATGCAATTAAATCAGGCTTACACGGTGACATACTTGGCCTGAAACGTTCTCATATGTAATCTGCCTGGAAGCCTTACTGTACCAGTGGAGGGGTGCCAGCAGTGGTGTAAGTATAGGCCAATAGCCAATGGGATGGAGTATTCTACAGAGTATTCAAAAGAGATTACACTTATGGAGGTTATTGCGCTTTCCACCATGCTTTATATAGCATTTCATCTTTAAAGAGTTCCAGGACATAAAGAACATCTGTGGAATACTTACATTGAAGCCAAATGTACTAAGCCAGAGCCTCAGGTGGCAGCTCCCCTGCATGCTAGCAGATTCCAGGAGGACCCCCTCTTCATGAGCATCCGGCTACTGTAATAGGACAAAAACAGTAATAACTCAGGACACCCCAGGGACTGCTCTTCAGTTACATCCGACACATTTCAGGCTATAGACTGGTTATGATAAGGCTTCTATAAGTGTGGACTGGCCATTTGGCCTATAATCTAGCACTAGGACTAGAGATGAGCGAAGTATTGAAAAATTAAATTTGACTGCTTCGCTGAATTTTATAAAAAAATTTGCCTTGTGACGAATCACTTGTCACGAAGTGCATTTCTTTGTAAGTAGTGGGTGCAATGACAGGAAGCAGCGATTGCGCCGCCACCCGTCATTGTTCCCCTCAGGATGCTGTGTTTATAGCTGATCGCGGCATCTGACATTAACATTAAAGTGTAGAAAATTAAAAAATCATACTTACCTCATCCATTTGATCGCTAAGAGCCGGCCACCACCATCTTGATTGAAGATACGGCACAAAATCTCACGTGGCCCGTGATGACATCATATGTCACTGCGTACGGGATTTCGTGTGAGATGTTCAATCAAGATGGCGGCGGCCGGCTCTTCACGCTCAAACAGATGAGATAAGTATGATTTTTTTTTACCACCATTTAGGGAAAATCGATTCGCTACTACAAAGAACGAGGAAATTCGGCTTTGCAGCGAATTGAACGTTCGCTGAAGCGCCCAACACTAAGGCCTCATTCACAAGGTCAGTGTTCAGTCAGTGATTTCGATCACTGATGGAAATCACTGATCGAACAATGACATGTGAATGAGGCATAACTAGCACTCCAAGTAGCCTACCTATTCTCTCCACCACATCCTTAAAGGGGTTATCCGATGAATAATGTAAAAAATGAATATCAGACATCATATAGTACATGACAACCTCTTTCTAACAAAGCTAGAACCAGCCCTGTACCTTACATGGATCCAGAGATCTCCACATTCATTGCTCTCCTAGATTTATATCAAGCTGACAGCTCAAGGGGAGTGTCTTTTCTGCTGCAACTCAGGGGAGGTGTCCATGTTCTCCCTATCACAGCTCAGGGGGCGTGTCCATGTTCTCCCTATCACAGCTCAGGAGGCGTGTCCATGTTCTCCCTATCACAGCTCAGGAGGCGTGTCCATGTTCTCCCTATGACAGCTCAGGAGGAAGTTGAAGGATGAAACTTAGCATGTGTGGCCTTCTTAATGACCAGTACAAGAAATAAGAAATCAAGTGGCACTATACAGATACATTTTATTGAATAACTTAGTAGCTACACAACATTTTTAATTACATGCAATTAGAAAAGTATTCAGATCCAGATGCTGGTTTGAAAACTGTAGAATATTTTTCGTGGGACAACCTTGTTAAGCCTCGTTCACACGTCACTGTTATGGTGAGTGATTTCCATCAGTGATTGTGAGCCAAAACCAGGATTGAAGCCTCCACAGACATAAGGCATAAGTGAAGGATCTGCACTTCTTCTGTGTTTAGAGCCGCACCTGGTTTTGGCTCAAAATCACTGATGGACATCACTGACCGAACTCTGACGTGTGAATGAGGCATTAAACTTCAGCTAACCCATCCACCCATTATTCATTAGCCATTAAAGGGGTTGTGCCAAGTTTGAAAGTAGGATAGGGGATAACTAACTGATTACTGGGGGTCTGACCACTGGGACCCCACTGATTGTTGTTCCCCAGATCTGTTGTACCAGCAGGTCAAGCATACGCCCTGAAGCTCCATTCATTCTCTATGGTACTGCTGGAAATAGCTGAGTGCTGTACTCTGGCAGTCCCACAGAGAATAAATAGTGCCTGCCTGACCTGCCGCTTCAACAGGTCCAGGGAACAGGACCCCCGTAACCAGGATCAGTGGGTCGGACCCCCAGTGATCAGGTTGGAGATAACTTGCAAACCTGGCACAACCCCTTTAAGGTAACTTATTAAAGGGCCTTTTACCTGGTCCGATTATCGGCTGAATTAAAGTTTGTAGGAACGTTTTCGATCATTGCCCCAGGCAGGGGCGTAACTACCATAGCAGCAGACCATGTGACTGCTATGGGGCCCAGGACAAGAGGGGGCCCAGTCTTAGTTGGGATCATCTCCTCTTCTACTGGAGGTGAAAACTTGATTAGGACTTTACCCTCTAAAGGAACAACTTTTAGTAAATGAGGCAGTGGAAAAAAATGGTCCAAGGGTCATTGAAAGGGGTTTAGGCAGAAACCCTTCTGTCCTATGTGGGGGGCCTGGTTTGATCCTTGCTATGGGGCCCTTACTTCTATATGTACACCACTGGCCCCAGGTATAAAGCCCAGTGATCAATAGACAAATGAGCAGCTGAACGCATCTGTTCATAGCAGCCCCTGAAGATGCAGCTTGGCGGCAAAACATGTCGTGGTTGTATTACATTTTATATACTGAGACTGTAAAGCCGAATTTGTTGACATCGGTGGAGGGTACCGCAGACTCTTCCACTGATCAGAGACTAAGCGCAGTGCAGCATGCTGTGCAGACACTATAGACAGGCCAGGAGCAGTGAATGGCAGCACTACGTGTTTATGGAGGTGGTCACCCCGGCTCAGTATTGTGAGATCAGTGTGTGATACATAGCAGCAGGGGAACTCTGTAGGTTTAGTGGTTTGGTGATATAATATTTAGGAATTCATATGAAACATTGTAGCAGTCACACTAGGAAATGGCTGGGCTAGTGAGCTCAACCTGGTGTGATAGACACATTAAATACAGAAATGGTGATATGTTGCATAATCATAAGAAGGAGATGACAAGCACATAAAGGGTGTGACCACACGGTCATGCTTAGGCCTTGTTCACGTATCAGTTATTTGATCAGTTATTTCCATCAGTTATTGTAAGCCAAAACCAGGAGTGGACACTACACAGAGATCAGGTATAATGGAAAGATCTGCATCTGTTCTGTGTTTCTGACCCGCACCTGGTTTTGGCTCACAATAACTGATGGAAATAACTGATCAAATAACTGACGTGTGAACAAGGCCTTACTGATTCAGCTTTGGAAACCAAAACTAGGAGTGAATTAAAAAAAAGAAGTCATATCTGTCCTTTAGGCCGCTTTCACATGAGCGAGTTGCACCGTCCGGACTGGGAGCGTGAGTATAACACAGCACCCGTCCTGAACTTCTAGTACTGCAGGGTCGCATAGCATTATATTGATTTATGATGCTATGTAACCCTTACGGTTCTGGAATGTATTGGATAACACTGACATAATGCTGTCACTGCGGCCTTACACTTTCTCTCCCTTTATGATCATGATTTTGGCTTCAAAAACTGCATCAGGAATCCTGATCGTGTCGCCGGACCTTATATGCACTGTTCTGGGTGAGGATTTTGGTTAGTAGCATCATTTTAGAGGGAGGGGGTGTTATAGGGATAATAATGTCCTCTTTTATTCAGCAATTTAAAAAAAATTTGGTGGCAATCTCCCTGAGCTGCTCACAATCGTCTGCATGGTCGTGCATTTACATTATTACTGTCAGCAGCTCATCCCCTGTGTACATGAGGCAAAGCGCTGCCAACAAATGGACATTATTGCTGGCTAAGCGCTGGGCGCTCTCATTTCTCTCTCTTAGGCTACTTTCATACTAGCGTTTACATTTTCCAGTACTGAGATCCGTCATAGGGTCTCAATACCGGGAAAAAACATTTCCGTTTTGTCCCCATTCATTGTCAATGGGGACAAAATGGAACTGAACAGAACGGAGTGCTCCAAAATACATTCAGTTCTCATACCGGAGAGCAGAATGCTGCGGTTTGCTTTCTGTCCTGGGATGCGGAGCAAGACGAATCCGTCATGACCCACAATGCAAGTCAATGGGGACGGATCCGTTTTCTCTGACACAATAGAAAACAGATCCGTCCCCATTAACTTTCAATGAAGTTCATGACGGATCAGTCCCAGCAATGTTAAAGATGATACAACTGGATCCTTTCATAACAGATGCAGACGATTGTATTATCAGTAACGGAAGCGTTTTTGCTAACCCTGCCGGATCCAGCAAAAACACTGGTGTGAAAGTAACCTAACACTTTCTTTCTCGCTTTGTTTTTTCTCTCTCTTTCTCTCTCTCATTCTTCTCTGTCTTTCTCTCTTTCTCTCTTTCCTTCGTTCTTTCTCCCTCTCTCTCTTTTTCTCTATCTCTCCATCCTGCTATCTCTTGCATTATTTCTCCATCTCCCAGGGGTGGACTGTGAACTCAAAGTGGCCCTGGAAAAAATACTAAAAGTGGCCCCATTTTGTAGTCGGGTACAAATTGATGGAAGGCAGGGCCAGCAATACCATATTGTGGCACATTATACCCCCCCCCCCCCCAACAGAGCCAAACACCACAGTCCATCACTAAATACTGCCAGCAGCACCAAATACATCCCCAAAAACTTCCACTGGCCGGCCGTGAGGAGGGCTCAGGTGGCTCCCTGGGCATCGGCCCACCGGGAAATGTCCCTGTGAGGTCTATGGCCCATCCGCCCCTACCATCTCCCTCTTTCTCTCACTCTCACATCTCTCTATTTCTCTTTCTCCCTCATTCACTCTCTCTCTCCCTTTTGTTCTCTCTCTCCATCTCTCTTTTTCTTTCTTCCTCCTTCAGTTTGTTTCTCTAGCTCTCCTTTTCCCTTTCTCTTTCTTTATCTTTGTCTTTGTCTCTTTATTCCTCTATTTCCCTTTCTCGCTCTTTCTTTCTTTCTTTCTTTCTTTTTCTTTCTTTCTTTCTTTCTTTCTTGAGACAGTTTTCATCCAAAGGCCACTTTCACGCCACATTAATTTAGTTTACATCTGTATTTATAAGCCAAATAGAAGAAGCACAGACAGAACGTACAATAGAAACACTTGCGCCTCTTCTGTATTTAGGACCTGCTCCTGGTATACAATTACTAAGTAAAAATATCCCTATGTGAAAGTGGCCTAAGGCTCAGCTTCATGAATGTGAATACACTGCCCTCTAGTGGCTATTTTAACAAACACGCATTAAATGTGACTTAAAGCATTTAGCCGCAAGCACCTGAACTGAATGGATATGTGAACAACAACAAGTATTCTGTAGATATATAGCTATACTATACATAATACCATATTGTAATATGGGGCAGTATAAACTTAATCACTTATAACTTGACCCAATTAGTAAAGTCTTTGTCAAGTGGGTTCTATCATAATCAGCAGAAAGCAAGATCAAGGAATTCTGTTCCAGTGTAATTAATGACCCCATCAAGTCTCAGATGCTACTTATATTTTTACAGTGCCCATCCAGAAGAAAGCAAAAACCGATATGAGAAGCCAAATGCTCCATATTACGGGAGAAAATCATCCCCGACTACAAATATGGCGATCAGAATAAATCCCTAGGTCTCTGCCCTGTCTATACACATATTTCTACATTGTAATTAGGTTGCCCCTAAGACATCATTTTTTGATCCTCCCTTCCCATAATTACCTTGGTCGCCCTTCTCTGCACCCACTCTAGTTCAGCTGTATCCCTCTTATACACAGGTGCTTAAATGTTCACATGACTCCACGTGTGGTCCGATTTGTATAGCGGCAGAATGATGTTCTTGAGTATCCGTCTCTTTTGGTGCATCCATTGGCTTCATTTGCCTTGGCAGCAGCTGCCTGGCATTGGTTGTTAAAGTTACATGGACGTTACACCAATATGCCTAAGTCTTTTTCAGTGGCAGTTACCAACATGTCAGTGATTCAATGGTTGCCCAAATAATAATGGAATGGCTATTTCTACGGCTGATAATCTCTGTACAGCTACATGCCATCTGAAATACTTTAAGGGGTTGGACCATTTGGGACATTGATGGCACGTCAATAGGATATGCCATCACTGTCCCACCAGTGTCTCACCTCTGGGCTCCTATATAGAGAATGGGGCTCCTGAAGTGAAGGAGAATGTACTGCGCATGTGCGGCTTTCTTTCCATTCATGCCTATGGGAGTTCCGAAAATAGCTGAGCGAGCGCACTTGGCTATTTTTGGAGGTCCCCAAAAAACGGTGAATCTCACAAGTGCACTCACCTCTTCATACACCGTTATTGGACTTCCTTAACTAGACATGCCAGAGCGCTGCTATCTTCAAAACTCCCATAGCGGTGAACAGGGGGTGGCCGGTATGCTGGGTTCTCCTCTGCTAATTTTGGGGGTCCAATTCCCAGAATAGGGTAACTTCAAAAAGATACAATTGTCAGAATATTGTATTTATACGTAAAATGTTTTAACTGTGTTTGTGAACTCAGTAGTATTGTATGGATAAGTTGGAGTTAACACCCTGACTCAACCCCTTACTACGCCCGTAGAAGGACCTGGGTCCGCCCCTTATTAGAGTAGTTTGTTGTTGTTCTGGGTTAGCTGAGGAAGAAAGAGAATCTAGATGTGCTTACTCCTCAGAATTAGGCCTGAGAGAACCACCACCTCTGATTTCTATAGCTAAAAAACAACTGCTGCATTAAAGTGTTCCAGAGAGAGAAAAAGCTAGAAGATCCAGATTCTACAGGGTGGTGCATTGGAGTCAGTCTGCAAGGTATTGTGCCAGATTATGACCGAGATAAAGAGACTGCTGCTGTGAGAGGGAATACCGTTGATGCACCCTCCCGCACTTTGAGACGGTCTGGTCAACCGCAACTAAATTCTGTTTACTAAGAGCCTCAACTGCATGCCTAAGGTGTTTCAGGGTGACTTTAGAAAGACAGAGAGGGCGGAGTACCACAACCCCCATCATTGCTGTTATCTATACATTGCCACTGGGGAACAACAGCACTGTGAACTGCCTGGAACTGTGCCTTGATACCAATGTACTACTACTCCTACCATGCACTTTAGTAAATAGATACATTAATCTACTACCACAGGCCTGGTTACTGGCTCCTCCATCATCCGCCAGCCCCTACATCCACAATCCTGCCTTGCACTTTGCCAAGACACCCCAATCACCACTAGGCAAGAGGCCCAACATCAGGGTGTGCCCCCAGGGAACAAAGGGCTGTGCCCTCCATTCACTGGACAACCCTAAGAAGTATCGGTATGAGGGTTGTCTCTGTGATCTGTGAGTACAACTACCTTTGTCAGAGATACTACCACTCCTATCCTCCACTCGCTTCCCTTGGGCTCGTTGCTAAAGGAGTGAGTCCCAGAAGTGGGATCTGACATTACTGGGACAAACCCTTTAAAGATTTCGACAAATTATATATTAAATATTATATTAACTAGTCCATAATGGCTTTATATCTGGTATGAATCCCGGGGGATAATGAGGGCTATTAGGGAACTTGTACTCTAAATTTGAGAAATCCGCTCACATAACTTACAAACTTTACCTCTCAGCATAAGCGCTCAGTCCACTGGAGCGGGCACAATGAAATTACTTAGAACTGCTTCAGCTAATGAAGGGAAGCAGCCGCCTATGTTAAAATTTAATAGTATAATAAGGGCACATAATCCTAAGAATACAACCAAAATATTACTCAGAAATTTAAAGAGGCACTCCAGGATTTTCATATTGATGTCCTATTGCAGTGCCGCCAGTCTCCCGCGTCTACACAGGAGCAAGGACACGGCCTGCGTTCTCATCTCCATGGCTATGAAGAGGGAGGAGGAGTTGGCCGCATCCTTGTATCCCTAGCAACCCAGGGGAAGGGAGGACCCGGCGACGCACCCTCCAGAAGCGTGGTCGGCGTCCTCTATCCCCTGGGCAACGCTCAGGTGCATTGAGGTTTCTGATGTGGGTCACATGACGCTGGCCACATCACATGACCCATCTTCTGGGCCTATTTAAACAGGCAGCCTGATGGCCACAGGTTGCCTGTGATTGGTCCTATTACCTTCACCAGCCTTTGAGTACCATTGCGACTTCTGTTATTTGACCTCGGCTTTGAACTTGACCTCGTCCTTATTTTTCCTCTTGTACTACGTTACCTCTCGGCTTCTGACCTCGACTCGTGTTTTGACGTTGCTCCTGCCTTATCCCTCAGTATCGACGTGACCTCCTGGCTTTTGACCTCGGTTTGGTGGTATTCTCTTTCTGTGTGTTCTGTCTTTGTCTGTTGTTTTCTCCCGTTGTTCCCCTCCCTGTAAGCCTCAGCACATACGTAAGCTAGGGACTGCTATCCAGTTGCGCACCGTCGATTAGGATGGACTGTGCAAGTAGTGCAGGGATAGTGGTGTGGGTTTGAGCTCAGGGCTGCACTATTCCCTGAACCTTGACACCTATCCTCAGGATAGATTATCAATATCAGATCAGTGGGGATCCGACAACCTGCAACCGTGCCAACTGGCTGTTCGGAAGTTGCTCTGGAGCTGGAAATAGGTGCATGAACTACACACTATGAGCTCTAACCATTGTGTGGAAAAACAAAAAGTTATAGCTCTGGGAAGGTGATAAATAAAATACAGAAATGCAAAAAGAGAAAATCCTCCAGGGCTGAAAGGGTTAAATGAGTTTTCCAGGATTTTTATATTAAAGCATCTCTGTCACCAGGATCAACCCTATTAAACCTTTAACAGGATTATGCCATGATTGATGTAAAAAATGAAAATCAGACATCATATAGAGTACATGAAAATACCTTTCTAACAAAGCTAGAACCAGCCCTGTATCTCATATGGATCCAGAGATCTCCCCATTCATTGCTCCAATTGTTCTGTTAGACTCTATTCAGCCTGGCAGCTCAGTGGACTTGTCCTTTCTGCAGCAGCTCTCTCTGTAACTGTCACAGCTTCTAACAGAACAAATGGCTGGTGGCAGTTGAAGATTTAAACTGAGCATGTGCGACCATCTCAGTGAGCTGAACAAGAAATAAGGAAAAGAACAAACAGCAGGTGGCGCTATACAGATACATTTTATTGAATAACTCAGTGGCTATAATACATTTTTAATTACATGCAATTACAAAAGTATTCAGATCCAGGGCTGGTTTGAAAAAAAATATAGCATATGCTTTGTGACATAACCCCTTTAAGGGATACACTGGAGCTTTACCCAGCATATGGGTTAGGTTAAGCGCACACAGACAGGCTCTTAGGCCTTTATTACACCAACAGATTTTCTGACCAATTATTGGTCAGATGTCCTATTACACAGACAGAACTTTTATTATACACACCAACTATTGGTCTAATTGGGCAGATATTGGTCAGATAATCTGTTTTCCTGCATCAGTTTTCTTCAGTTATACATTATTTTTTAACTATTTAATAGCTTTGTAAATAAAACAATGGAGTTCAGGTGCAGAGCAAATATTAGATATTCTTAGCGCAGTCGTTATGGCCATCACTTTCTACTTTGTACATTCAAGGTCATATGTGGCGGAATAATAGGCTGGGGTGTTAGGCTCACTTGTAGTGTAACACGGAGATGATTTATTGCGCCCCCAGAAGAGGATGCTTGACATTTTGAAAATGTAATGTAGTGCAACAGTAATTAAGGAAAAGTAGACCGCTGAACAATTGATTACTACTGTCAGAAAAAGCTGATTAACTCAGATGCTTGAGAAAGTGAGACTGCCACCTACAAATTAAAACTTTGTAATTAAATTGATGGCTCTCGCTTCCCTTCCCGAGCTTCTGCCTCTCTTCTTGTTTAATAAAATTTATACTTGCACCTCTTTTAATTTCCAATTATCGTTTGGAGGGGTTGCAAAAAAAAATCAAAAAACAAAAAAATGAAGGGATTCTGAATATAGAGATGAGGATAAGGCCTCTTGCACACGGCCGTTCCGTGCATTGGGGACCGCAATTTCCCCAATGCACGGGCACCATCCATGCGGCTGCCATGACAGATCCAGACCCATTCAACTTGATCCGGGTCAATGATCCGTCCGCACCATAAAAAGTTCTATTTTTTGGCGGTCGGAGGCACGTACAGAAACACCACAGAAGTGGTTCCGTGCCTCCGTTCCGCACTGCAGCTCCGGATTGCGGACCCATTAAAGTGAATGGATCCACATCCGTGATGCGAGGAGCCCACTGCTTGCCTGCCGCAATACGGGCCACGTCCGGCAACAGCCGCGTGCATGAGGCCTTAGACTAAGGACGGGTTCTCATCAGCGTAATAAATACCGTTATAGGTGCCCATAGACGTATTCGGAATTGTGATGTCATGATTTATATAAGTGTTGCTTTTTAGCGTCAATCTCCAAATTAATTTGGGGAAGGGTATGATCTGCATTTGGCTGGTATTGATGACGCCTAGTGTAATGACAAGGAAGCAGCACTCGCATGGAGCGCCGCCTCCTCTTCAAACAGCTGATCAGTGGGGGTGCCGGATGTCGGATGCCCGCCGATCAGATATTGATCACCTATCCTGACGATAGGTCATCAATATAGGGCAGGATAACCCCTTTAACTAGCCACCTAATGCACAGAACAGTATCTGTTTTGCGGTTGTGTTGCATCCGCATTTTTTTGCGGACCCATTGACTTCAATGGGTCCGTGGTCCGCATTTTGCAGACAAGTTCTATCTTTTTATGCAAGGGACATACAGAAAGCACACAGATGATCCATGTGCTTTCCGCATCCGTATGTCTGCAAAATGCAAAACACGGATCCATTGATAGCAATGGGTCCACAAATAAAATGCAAAACGGATACGGTCGTGTGCATGAGGCTTTAAACTTATTCACATCACCGTTTATTTTTCCGTTCTTCTGATCATTCAGAAGAACAGAAAAATAAAGATAAAAAACGGATCCTGTATTTTAACAATCCCTTATGCTCAGTTATGCACTTTGGGCATTCATTTTAGCAATTTCCTTCTGAGATCCGTTATTTTAGATGGAAAAAATGTCCTGCAGGCACTGCCCAAATACTGGAAAGATCAGTTCACCCCCTGGCTTGGAGGACACACCCAGGAACTGGATTTCGTCGTCATGCAGTTCTCCATGATGCATTAGACCCCTTTCACACGAGCGAGTTTTCCGCGCAGGTGCGATGAGTGACGTGAACGCATAGCACCCTCACTGAATCCTGACCCATTCATTTCAATACATTTTTACATTTTACATTGTACATTTTTTTCACGCATCAGTTCTGCGTTGCGTGAAAATTGCAGCATGTTCTATATTCAGCGTTTTTCACGCAGCCCTGGCCCTATATAAGTGAATGGGGCTTCAGTGAAAAATGCATTGTATCCTGAAGCAAGTCCAGATGCAATGCGTTTTTCACTGATGGTTGCTAAAAGATGTTGTTTGTAAACCTTCAGTTTTTTATCACGCGCGTGAAAAACGCATCAAAATGCATTGCACCCACACGGAAAAAACTGAACAACTGAACGCAATCGCAGACAAAACTGACTGAACTTGCTTGCAAAATGGTGCGAGTTTCCCTGAACGCACCCTGAACGCATCCGGACCTAATCCGTCACGCTCGTGTGAAAGGGGCCTAATATCAGTGGTGTCTTAAACTGGCTTCACAGGTGGTGCTGTAGTGCAAATTCAGGCTGATATTAAATCGTGTTTCACCCCCTTGTCCTTAGAATACATAATAAATGACATTGTGAGGGTCCCCCGGTGGCTCTTGAGGGCAGCCCTCTGTTTTGCACTGAGATGACTGTATAAACTTACTTTCCTATTCAGAAATCCAGCGGTCTGTAAAATTAATTTGGAGTTTGTGTCTCCCCTGAATCTCCAGAGAGAGTTATCAGTGTCCTTCGCTTCTGTAATAAATCTGCCAGGTACTAATTATTAAGCCTCATCAACTGCTGGCCGCGCACACGGCGCTGAATATCAATGGAGAGACGTGATGCTGAATGTCTTCAGGTGTCGCTCCCTCCCTGAGAACACCATGGGATCACAGATCGGAGCCCGTGATATAGGAGGGATATGACAGGGTGACAGGGGCGCTGATTTATTATCCCTCCTTGTAGAGAACTTGGACGGTTCTACTAGGCATAACAGCTGCTATGGGGCCCAACAACTCAGGGGGCCACTTCTGCTCACACGTAAGGTTCAGTTAGTAATGACTATGGAAAGGGGCGTGTAAAATGAATGTCGCCCCCTTCTCAGTTGTACTATGGCGCTCCATGTTTACCCTGCTGTGTGCGTTGTCCCTTCTCTTCAGCAGTACTTTTTTGCATTTATTTCTGTACTGTGAACAGGGACGAGCGAACTTCTTGAAAATTTGATTTGGCTGCTTCGCCAAATTTAAAAAAAAAAAAAACGCTTTGTGACAAATTACTTCGCCACCAAGTGCATTTCTTTGTAATTAGAGGGCGCAATGACAGGGAAGGCCCCCCTCCCCCCCACTGTGTTTATTATCCTGTACTGTGACATCACTGTGTTTATTATCCCTGTACTGTGACATCACTGTGTTTATTATCCCAGTACTGTGACATCACTGTGTTTATTATCTCTGTACTGTGATATCACTGTGTTTATTATCCCTGTACTGTGACATCACTGTGCTTATTATCCCTGTACTGTGACATTACTGTGTATATTATCTCTGTACTGTGACATCATTGTGTTTATTATCTCTGTACTGTGACATCACTGTGTTTATTATCCCAGTACTGTGACATCACTGTGTTTATGATCTCTGTACTGTGATATCACTGTGTTTATTATCCCTGTACTGTGACATTACTGTGTATATTATCCCTGTACTGTGACATCACTGTGTTTATTATCTCTGTACTGTGACATCACTGTGTTTATGATTTCTGCACTGTGACATCACTGTACTGTTATTATCCCTGTACTGTGACATCACTGTGTTTATTACCCCTGTACTGTGACATCACTGTGTTTATTATCTCTGTACAGTGACATCACTGTACTGTTATTATCCCTGTACTGTGACATCACTGTGTTTATTATCCCTGTACTGTGACATCACTGTGTTTATTATCTCTGTACTGTGACATCACTGTGTTTATTATCCCTGTACTGTGACATCACTATGTTTATTATTTCTGCACTGTGACATCACTGTAATTATTATCTCTGTACTGTGACATCACTATGTTTATCATCCCTGTACTGTGACATCACTGTGTTTATTATCCCTGTACTGTGACATCACTATGTTTATTATCCTGTACTGTGACATCACTGTGTATATTATCTCTGTACTGTGACATCACTATGTTTATTATCTCTGTACGGTGACATCACTATTTATTATCCCTGTAATGTGACATCACTGTGTTTATTATCCCTGTACTGTAACATCACTGTGTTTATTATCTCTGTACTGTGACATCACTGTGTTTATTATCCCTGTACTCTGACATCACTGTGTTTATTATCTCTGTAATGTGACATCACTGTGTTTATTATCCCTGTTCTGTGACATCACTATGTTTATTATTTCTGCACTGTGACATCACTGTAATTATTATCTCTGTACTGTGACATCACTGTGTTTATTATCCCTGTACTGTGACATCACTGTGTTTATTATCCCTGTACTGTGACATCACTATGTTTATTATCCTGTACTGTGACATCACTGAGTATATTATCTCTGTACTGTGACATCACTATGTTTATTATCTCTGTACGGTGACATCACTATTTATTATCCCTGTAATGTGACATCACTGTGTTTATTATCCTTGTATTGTAACGTCACTGTGTTTATTATCTCTGTACTGTGACATCACTGTGTTTATTATCCCTGTACTGTGACATCACTGTGTTTATTATCTCTGTAATGTGACATCACTGTGTTTATTATCCCTGTTCTGTGACATCACTATGTTTATTATCTCTGTATTGTGACATCACTGTGTTTATTATCTCTGTACTGTGACATCACTGTGTTTATTATCCCTGTACTGTGACATCACTATGTTTATTATCTCTGTACTGTGACATCACTGTGTTTATTATCCCTGTACTGTGACATCACTGTGTTTATTATCTCTGTACTGTGACATCACTATGTTTATTATCTCTGTACTGTGACATCACTGTGTTTATTATCCCTGTACTGTGACATCACTGTGTTTATTATCTCTGTAATGTGACATCACTGTGTTTATTATCCCTGTTCTGTGACATCACTATGTTTATTATCCCTGTACTGTGACATCACTGTGTTTATTATCTCTGTACTGTGACATCACTGTGTTTATTATCCCTGTACTGTGACATCACTATGTTTATTATCTCTGTACTGTGACATCACTGTGTTTATTATCCCTGTACTGTGACATCACTGTGTTTATTATCTCTGTACTGTGACATCACTATGTTTATTATCTCTGTACTGTGACATCACTGTGTTTATTATCCCTGTACTGTGACATCACTGTGTTTATTATCTCTGTACTGTGACATCACTGTGTTTATTATCTCTGTACTGTGACATCACTGTGTTTATTATCCCTGTACTGTGACATCGCTATGTTTATTATCTCTGTAATGTGACATCACTGTGTTTATTATCCCTGTTCTGTGACATCACTATGTTTATTATCTCTGTACTGTGACATCACTGTGTTTATTATCCCGGTACTGTGACAATGTTTATCCCTACTGGAATCGTATGTTTATTATCCTGTACTGGGACATCACTGTGTTTATTATCCCTATAATGTGACATCACTGTGTTTATTATCCCTGTACTGGGACATCACTGTGTTTATTATCCTGTACTGTGACATCACAGTGTTTATTATCCCTGTACAGTGACATCACTGTGTTTATTATCTCTGTACTGTGACATCACTGTGTTTATTATCCCTGCTCTTAAAGGCATTCTGTTATGCATTCCATCATAGAATTCCGTTATGGCCCATGGCAACGGAATCCATATTGGAATTGTAATAAAACCTGAACTCCAAACTTGAACTTGTAAAACACGTATGAAGTTTGCTTATCCCTAATCACCACTAAGCCACCCTAGACCTCTGGGGATATTACATATTATCATTCTAGTCCAACATTTAAAATGTATATCAATATTAAAGGGATTGTGCAGCACGAAAAAAATGGTGGCAGTGGGCTCGCAATGGCTTATAAACATAAAAGAACCTGCACCTCACTGCCGTTTACAGCGCTGCCCAGGTGACCTGCTGCCCTTTACTTCCTGCTCCTGGCTCTACACACAGAAAGAAAGAAAAATCCAGAGAAGAGGGGGGAAGCAGAGAAGTACATCAAAGCACTAGAAAACACCCCCCCCCCAAAAAAAAAAAAAAATAATAATAATTTCTTCTCTTTGCCCCAATATGGACATTAAATATGGCCGATATTATGTTTGATATAGTAAATGAAATAAAATTAATTTCTCACCCCACGTTATAAGGGATGAATGACAAATATTTTTTTAAGGTAACCCCTTTGGTGCCCGGCAGTCTATATATACTTGGGAAATTCTCATGCTCACAGTAGTGTCATACATCATGTGTATGTCAGGCCGATCATTTCTTGAGATCTCTTCTGTGGGAAGCCAGGTGTTGATATTTCAGGAGTGAACTGTTCCGGTGACAGCTGCTTAAGCAGATTTTGATTTTCAAGCCAATTTGGCTGTGGGAAAGTTCTGCCAGTACAAATGAAGGAGCTCCAGATAAGCAGTCTCTGCGTCTATGCATAATCATGGAGCGTTTGCAATGACCTTTGCTGGAGAGGATCTCAATAGACTTTGCCCCGATGACACAAGGCATTTACTGTAAAAATAGCCCAGTGTCTGCGAAGCATTGGATGCTGATGGGAAGGGGGCACTTAATGCACGATATGCCAGAGCAGATCTGCATCATTGTGTCACCTGTGGTAATGATGCCATTCTCCTGATATTTCATGGTATAATTATCGTTAGTTTGCGCATTAAGGAGTTTGTTCAGTTCACTAATTATTTCTTATGCTGGAAAAGATGCCAGGGTCCTAGACAGGACCACGTTCTTATCGTCATGTTGCGTTCCAGATATCTGATTCCAACAAGGAGCAAAGAGAAAGAGCTCAGAACCAAGTTCTTAATCAGGTCCAACTGGAATTTAGGTACAGTCTGTTGTTTCATCCCCTCCATTGCCTGGTGCCCTCCCAGCTGTCGCTATAACTCTGTATCTCCGTAATGACAGGTAGGTAACAGTGCAGCCCTGAACTCCACCCACACCGCTTTCTGTACCTACTTGTACAATACAACCTATAAGATGGCCCACAACTTAGCGATGGTCCCGGACTTGACTAAGTGTAGGGGCCTAAACCCAGTGGGGTAATGGAACCTGCTCTGCTCTTCCCCATGTGAAAAAACACAGCATTTTCACACAGCCAATGCAACGGCACACTGTCAACCAGATAAAGCACAAAATGCCATAGTGATATGAAGTATTCTGAAGCTAATGCTATGCTTTTTCAGTAAATTAGAGATTCTTGGGAAATATATTTTGTACAAAATTATCTCGGCCCATCCACAAAATCGTCAAGGTGTTCTCTGTAGGACAGGAACCTAACACTATTTCCTACCTGTTATGTGCCAACCTTGGCTTCCGTATAATCAGGGGGTGTTGGTTCCTCATGCATGCTGGATCCACTCTGCCTTTTGCCATTTCTGGTGCTTCAAAGGCCTCCACTAATTCAGGGATGCAGGTACCAACATGCATGCCGAGTCCACTCGGCTTTATAGTTACACTAAATAAAATCAGCCTATGGAGCAGGCGGAGCTAGTCAGGAGTGCATGACCAAATGGAGTAGCCACACCTCCAGTACAAACTTACAAAGAAAAAAAGGGGGATTTCAGTCAGCCCGTCTGCCCCATAGGCTGATTTTAATTAGTGTAACTATAAAGCCGAGTGGACTCGGCATGCATGTTGGTACCTGCATCCCTGAATTAGTGGAGTGCATCCAGCATGCATGTGGAACCAACACCCCCTGATTATACGGAAGCCAAGGTTAGCACATAACAGAAGGAAATAGTGTTAGGTTCCTGTCCTACAGAGATCACCTTGACGATTTGGCCGACGGGTTTAGATAATTTTGTACAAAATATATTTGCCAAGAATCTCTAATTTACTAAACAAGCATAGCATTAGCTTCAGAATACTTCATATCACTATGGTATTTTGTGCTTTATCTGGTTGGCAGTGTGCCGTTGCATTGTATGTATTTTCCTTTCCTTGTGCATTTAGCCATAGCAACGTGCACCTGCGCACTAGGATGTGCTGACTGAAATCCCCCTTTTTTTCTTTGAAATCCCCCTTATTTTCACACAGCCACCACTAGGGGAGCTCAACGCAATGAGATTATTACAGCTTTTATTGTAGTTGCATTAATTCCTATTCACTGAGCTCCCCCTAGTGGTGGCTGCAGGCAAAAAACATTGTCATAGAAGGGAAATCTGGTGTAAAGACATTGAGAAATATGGTGTTCCGAATGAACGCCATATATTTGAAGTACCTATTCCACTTTTTCCAACATAAAAGTCAGATAAAGTGGGTGAGTTTGTTTTTTTTTTTAAATTTGTATCAAATTAAAAAATTTTCAACCTAAATTAATCAGAAATCTGGGGCTTTGCACATGTTCTGCAAGGCCTGGGAGTGACTGATGTATGCACACTGGGAAACTAGGTTCAAGGGGGCCCATACAATGCTGCTATGGGGCCCTATGAGATCTGTATACGCCCCTGACTTTAAAGGGGTTGTCCTATCATAGACAATGGGGGCATATCGCTAGGATATGCCCCCATTGTCTGATAGGTGTGGGTCCCACCTCAGGGACCCACACCTATGTGGAGAACAGAGCGGGAAAAGTTGAGGAGGGCGCACTGTGCATGCGCAGCTTCCCTCCATTCAATTCTATGGGGCTGACGAAAATAGCCGAGCGCTTGTTTGTCTATTTCTGTCGGCCACACAGAAATGAATGGGAGCGGTGGCCGCACATGCGCAGTGCGCTCCCATTCATTTCTACGGGAGCAGTGGGGAGCTGTGTCCGGTGGTGGCCGGAGTCGGGCCGGCCGGGGTCCAACAGCCACAACTCTCCCCGCTCTGTTCTTGTTGTAGGTGCGGGTCCTACAGCTTGGACCCGCACCTATCAGACAATGGGGGTATATCCTAGTGATATGCCCCCCTTGTCTGTGATGAGAATACCCCTTTAAGTTTTACTAAATACTAGAAAACCCCTTAAAGACTTGCACGTCGGCCATTATTTTTTTCTTCAATAAACTGGAATGAAATACCCCGCAACTACGAAGGCTTCAGAAATAAACTGCGCTTCCATCTTCAGCTCTGGGAAGGTCAGCTCTCCCCTGTACATCACAGATTTGTATCCTATCTCTGATTGTCATGATTTGTTAGGAAATGCTTTAGTTGATGAAAAAAACACCCATCCTTTTTGCCTCTCTGCTGATTGTTTCCCCTTCTCCTCATTTCTTTCGGATGTTTTAATCTGAATATGTTTTCATGTTTTAATGGAATCGTTAAATTAGCCCAGGAAGAGAAGAATAATGAGAGCCGTCCGCATATCAACGGCGGCACAATTTACTGGTGGGCCGTACCCCGTGAGCGCTCGCAATTATTGTTAGGCTTTTTTTTTTTTTTTACCTTTTATTTTATGTTTTAATCCCAGGGAGATGGCTGAATGTCGAGAAAACGAACTAATATGAATTTATGAAAACAGTAAAATGAGAAATGTTAAATACTATTTAAGTCTGGCAGATGGATTGGAATTGAAAACGGAGTCTTAAATGGGTTCCGGCATATCTATTACTGAGCGCTAGCGCTAATGGGGAAGGTGATTACCGAGGTCTTTCATTGCAGTCTTTGCATTTGCACCGGCTGCAGATAAAGTGCCAGCATTGTGTCTTCCCCTTTGTCTATTTTAAGAAAATACGGTGTGAAACTTCATAAGACCTGAATATTTAATGGGTGGGAAGAGAAGAGGAAGTCAATGTTGCTATTAGAGTTGTATTAATTGAATATTTCATTTGTATTTTCCTTCTAGTGTATGCACAACTTGATGCCTGGGGGTGGGCAGGGGTCCACATGTAGCCCCAACCATCTGGTCACAGGCATGCTTGTAATTTCCCATCAGACATTCATGGCATAGACTTTCGACGTGTCATAAATATTTCAGATGGGAGTACCCCTTTAAATATTTTTTGTGGCCCTTGGGAATGGTTCAGTCTAAAAACTCAAAAAAAGTGGTGCATCTCTGCTCTACACCAAGGCTGACAATACACTTTAAAACCCTCAAAACGCATGGATGCTGGACTTCCTGAGCATGCATGTGTTCTGAATGGGGAGAAGAGGGGGAACCTGTTACCAGACACCTCATCTCCTGCATGCGTTTTGAACAGCAGAGACCCAAGGTTAAAATGTCTGTGATCGTCGATAATGCCAATCACAGACATTTAACTTGTCAGATGTTGTGGTCAAATGTCACCACGAGATCTGAGTGGTGAAAATACATAAACCGCTGTGCTCCTGCGTTGGCAACAGCTTCTCCTTTCATGAGATTGGGGAAGCTGTTACTCAGTGGCGTACATAGAGAAGTAAGGGCCTCATAGCAAGGATCACACCAGGCCTCCACACAGGACAGAAAGGTTTCCACCTAGACCCCTTTCAATGACCCTTGGGCCATTTTTTCTACTGCCTCGTTTGCTTAAAGTTCTTTCTTTAGATGGTAGAGACCTGACCAAGTTTTCACCCCCAGTAGAAGAGGAGATGATCCTAACTGGGCCCCTTCTTGTCCTGGGCCCCATAGCAGTCGCATGGTCTGCCACTATGGTAGTTACGCCCCTGCTGTTACTCGGTAATGATAGACCACAGCCTGTTGGAGACTTGGATGCCTATCACATGGATAATTAATTCAGGCCTGCAGGTGGCAGTACTGCACTGGAATATACTGAATCAAATTACTGAATAGAAATGGTAATCTAAGGATTGCTTGTTATAGTCACCTAGTGTGACTTTAAAAAAGGGGGAGGGAGTTTTTAAAAATCTAAAAAAAAAATTTAAAATATAAAAATTTAAATTGCCCCCTTTCCCCAAAATTAAAATAAACAATCAAAAAATAAACATCATAGGCAAAAACGCCCAAACTATTAACATATAAAAATATGGTGAACGGCATAACAGAAAAAAATTGCCAATTTTTTCATCGCTTCACCTCCCAAAAAATTGTATCTAAAGTGATCAAAAAGTCATACACATGCCACAATGATATGAATACAAAGACACCCGCACAAAATGAGCCCCCACAAAGCGCTACACAGAGGTAAAAAAAGTTATGGGGCTCAGAATATGTCAATGAAAAGTTTTCTTTTTCTTTCAGTATTAAAACATAAGGAAAACCATATAAATGTGGTATCGCTGTAATTGGAGAATGAAGACCATGGGTCAGCTTTGCTGCATAGGGAACGCCGTAAAAACAAAACCAGTAAAACTATGGCGGAATTGTGTTTTTTTTTTTCCTATTCCGCCCCATTCCAGCTTCTCACTACATCATATATAACATTATATGGTGCCATTAGAAAGTACAACTTGTTCTTCAAATAAACAAGCCCTCATATGGCTATATGAAGTGAAAAGTAAAAAAGTTATGGTTTGATGGTTTGATAGAAAGTTATGATTTTGTTAAGAAACAAGATTCTTTTTGTATTCTTTTTTTTATCACAAATGTTCACATGAATCTGCAAATTTGTGACAGGTATAGAAGTGTCTACGGCTCCTGCTCTTTTTTAGGACACATCTCACCATCTCTTCATGGAATGTACAGATGTGATTCCAGTTGTTGCAGCACATACCAGCGTGTAGAGGAGTGTGGGAACTGGCCCTGTGCCCGTCGCTGATGCCAAGACTAGATTTTATTGTCTTAAATAATTTAGATCCCTTAGTGTGACTGCGGAGGGTGTTTTCGAATGGGCTCTGCGTAATAACAATGATATATGGTTCATATATAATATTAGGACTATAATAGGGCATGTTCTTATGTGTCTGCATTGCTGAAAAAAATGATGTTTTAATATATACAAATGAGCCTCTAGGAGCAACGGGGGCGTTTCCGTTACACTTAGAGGCTCTGCTCTCTTTGTAACTGCTGCATCCTCTGCACTTTGATTGATAGGTCTGGGCGAGATGACGTTTTTTACTGCCTGGCCCTATCAATCAAAGTGTAGAGGGTGTGGCAGTTGCAGAGAGAGCTGAGCCTCTAGGTGTAATGGTAACGCCCCCGTTGCTCCTAGAGCCTCATTTGCATATATTAAAACCTCATCTTTCTCAGCAATGCGGACACATATGAACATGGGACCAACACAGATGTCTTCAGCTGCCAAGCGCACATGAAACAGGTCAGCCAGTGTCATGGTACAAAACTGCTGACAGATGCCCCTTAATGCAAATCCGCAGCACAAATACGAAGGTCAGTTTCAGGCTTCCATACCCTCTACATACCGGCAATACGATTGGAAATATCCCCTTCACTCTGCCTGCTTTTTGAGCAGAATGTGTCTACGGCTTGTGTTCCTGCCATTTTCAGCTTTACCAATGTTAGTTTTCCTTAATTACAGGCGGATAACGACACGGCGGACGTCGGCAGATGTCAGCCATATACACAGCTTAGGGCTGACAGAGAGGGATGCACGCGGGACTTTAAATTGATTGGCACTATAGGGTCATCTTGAGTCTAATGGCTGCAGATCTGGAGAGCAGCACCAGGTGCAGAAAGCCGGCTTCATTCCTTTAACAACGCAGAGGTAATTGTTGCATCGAGTGAGGCACTAGATCATTTTGGAGAGTGCCAGGGGATATTTAGGAACATTAATTAGGTGACTGTATCCAGATGTCTCACCAAATCTCTACTGTCTGCTATCCATCACAGCGAATATCATTTATATCCAACTCGACGGAAACGAGACAAGGTGCTTTAAAAGCTATCCTGATTTATAATCAGCTTCTGTTGTGTGCTGGCTGAGACCGGAGAGAGGAAAGCGGCACAGTATACGGCCCATTGTGCGTAAGGGTCCCGTCGGTGCGCAGGTCTGTTGTGCCAAAGGGGGCGACACATGTTAAATAGTACAAGATCCTGTAATGAGAAGAACAGTCAGAGCCCAGGTGTCATTGATACTAGTGATGAACGAAGTATTCAAAAATTTGATTTGTCTGCTTCGCCAAATTTTACAAATAAATTTTCTTTGTAAGCGATTGTGCCGCCCCCCGTTAGATGTCGCGTTCATAGCTAATCGCGGCATCTGACAGCAATAATACAGTGAAAAATAAAAAAATAAAATAAAATCATACCAATCTCATGCCATCTTGATTGAAGATGAAGCATGAAATCTCACGCGGCCCGTGATGACGTAGTCACATCAGCTGCCGCGGTGATGTTATACGTCACCATGCACAGGCTTTTGTGCAAGATCTTCAATCAAGATGGCGGCAGCTGGCTCTTCCTGCCAGTTACGTACATAGAGAAGTAAGGGCCCCATAGCAAGGATAAAACCAGGCCCCCCCACACAGGACAGAAGGGTTTCTGCCTAAACCCTTTTCAATGACCCTTGGGCCATTTTTTCACTGCCTCATTTGCTGCTTTACAGCAACAATGCTCAATCTGCGGCCCTCTAGCTGTTGCAAAACTACAACTCCCAGCATGCTCTAATAGCTGTAGGCTGTCCAGGCATGCTGGGAGTTGTAGTTTTGCAACTGCTGGAGGGCCTCAGGTTGGGCATGCCTGCTTTAGAGGGTAGAGTCCTGACCCAGTTTTCACCTCCAGTAGAAGAGGAGATGATCCCAACTAAGACTGGGCCCCCTCTTGCCCTGGGCCCCATAGCAGTCACATAGTCTGCCACTATGGTAGTTACGCCCCTGCTTCCTGCTCTATAATTTTTTACCGCCATTCAGGAAATCGATTTCGCTACCTCGAAAGCACAAGGAAATTCGGCTTCATGGCGAATTGAATTTTTCCTGAAATTCGGATCGAATTCCACTTTGCGGAGTTCGACTTGCTCAACATGAATTAGTACGTCTGACAGAGGGGGCGGTGTACGAGAAGCTTTCCAGTTGCGAAGACAAGGAGTCCTCGGTATTTCCGTTGTGTGATACAAGCTGGAGACAAAGGAAAGAAATTCAGGCTGAGAATTCAGAAAGGAGCGCCAATTGTCTCTCTGTCGTAAAAGGATTTTCCAGGATTTAGGGAGTCGAGCAGACCTACCCTAGTTACACATAACATGTCTTTAGAAGAGAGTTTACAACTGGGTTCCACACGTTCCAAGGTCGTGTGGAACCCAGTTATGTGATGCTCGTCTTCTGAAGATCCAGCTTCCATGGATGTCACATCCTTTACCTAGTTTCCGATGAGGCCAGAACTACTCCTCTCCCTGGCACATGCGCAGATAAGGTGGATTCAGGAGTTTGTGCATGCACCAATGGGAGAGGAAAAGTTCAGACCCCATCCACAGCAGAAGTGATGTGATGTCCATAGCTCTGGCCAGACACGTGGTAAAGGACAGGACATCAGCAGAAGCAGGGTTTTCAGAAGAGGAATGTCACATAACTGGGTTACACACAAATTTGGAATGGTAAGTATATTACAGACTTTCTTATGTCTAATTAAAGGGGATTTAATTAATGATCTATTTTCTGAATAGGTTATCAGTATCTGATCAGTGGGGATCAGACACGCGGGACCGCCAATGATCAGCTGTTTGAGAAGCCACGGCTTTCTCTCAGACCAGTGATGTCATGTTCGTTAGTCACAAGGCCTAGGGTTGAGCACGATACCAAGCACGGCCACTATACAATGTACGGTGCTGTGCTTGGTGAGCTGAGAGAAGGCTCACATGAGCACCACTGCCAGCTCAAACAGTTGATCGGTGGGGCTCTCAGGTATTGGACCCCAACGATCAGATACTGGTGACCTATCCAGAGAACAGTTCAATGTAAACAAAAGGACGGCAGCATCCCAATTCCAAAAAGGCTTTTCTTTATTCAAGTGGGTTCCATAAAAAATGTACAAAAAGTGTGGCCATTAGGAAGGCCAATGCAACGTTTCAGCTAATATCTAGCCTTTATTATGTAACCCACTTGAATAAAGAAAAGCCTTTTTGGAATTGGGATGCTGCCGTCCATTTGTTTACATTGAACTGTTCGATGGACTGATTGGATCATAGGTCCTGGACGTGCTGGTGCATCTGTAGAGGCTGTGTAAAGGCCGAGTTGATGCTGCTCTCAAATTAATAATTTGCTATCCAGAGAATAGGTCATCAGTTAGGAGTCAGAAAACCCCTTTAAGGTGGGTTTGCAGGACCTGGATCCCTGAACTCCTTTAATGAACAGGAACTTTATACCAGATGCACCTTTTTGCATCAGTAAGGGTGCTAGTAATCTATTTTGTCATGCCATTTTAATTTGCCTAGAAAAAACATCTACAAATGCCTGACTTGTGCAGTGTTTTGTTTCTGGTGTTTTATAGGCAAATAGTGTGCTTGAGTACCTAGCATTTTTAATAATGGTATTTTTTTATATGCCTTGTATTTTGATACAGGAAAGTATGTACCCCTCCCGCTTCCCTCTGATATCACTAACTTTTAGAGCAGTATGGGGAAAGGGAGAATACAACATACACTACATAAAACTGCAATCAGCTCCCTCTAGTGGTGGCTGCCGGTAGCTGACATTTTATAATTTAACTCTTTTTATATAAAACAGAGCTCTAACTCCACATAAAAATATATGGTGCCATTTTTAAGTGCTGGTTTGTGAACCTCAGTAATGCACAAGTGGTCAGCCGTCACCTTCTTCTCTCTTTCCTCTTTGTATAGATCCTCTTAGGTTTTGCATTGTCTCTAAAGCAGTCTTGGAAGCAAAAAACTGGAAAAACAATAAAACCTATGGTGTTTTACTACAACATTCAGTAGGTCATTTACATACAGATCTAATAGTTGTAAGAAGGGGTGGATTGGCCATACACCTTATAGGGAAATTTCCCGGTGGGCCGATGCCCAGGGGGCCGCCTGAGCCTTCCTCACAGCCGGCCAGTGGAAGTTTTTGGGGATGTATTTTGTGCTGCTGGCAGTATTTTGTAATGGACTGTGCTATTTGGCTCTATTGGGGTGGTATAATGTGCCACAATATGGTATTGCTGGGCCTGCCTTCCATCAGTTTGGACCCAATTACAAAACGGGGCCACTATTAGTATTTTTTCCAGGGCCACTTTATGTTCCCAGTCCGTCCCTGGTTGGGGGCCCAACTATATGGGGTGCAGAGGTAGTTGTCACACTGGAGACCTAGAGCCTAAGGTGGTCCTATAAGAATACACCAGTATTATAAATGGCAGATGGTTGGTGGGGTCCTTCTGCAGATTTTGCACTGGGGCTCTGTCTATAGGACTCATCACTCATTTTGGATCATTATATTGCGGCAAGCTTGACAAATAAAAAGTACATGAATCAGTAATATCAGAGCAGAATAACCAGCCAGCATATGTTCAGGTACACGACACAGAGATATGCAGCAGAAACAAATGCTGAAGTGATTAATCTTACATTGTAAACATCAAGGGTCTACATTATGGATATTTAGTGTGAATTAATGACCTCGCGGCGGACTCTCTGAATGTTGGGGAATGGTATTTTACAGCAAATAGAAGAAAACAAGATTAATTTGAGCAGATACGAGATCCACTATTCGTACGGTCAACATATTAATATTAACCTTTCCAAGTACATTCTTGTATCTGCTATGTCCATCCGGGAGGTTATCTACTAAAGGTCATATTTAAGGGAGAATGAAATCTATGAATCACAGGATCCATCCTCTGTTCATTACTCAAAATTACATGAAATGTAGAATTTCTGTAAGACAAATATATGGGTGAGGTAAAGGGGAGTCAGTATAAAAGTCCTGAGGTTCTGTATTATAGAACTTCAGGCACTGCGTGTGCACCGTGTGGCGCTTCTATAAGGCAGGGTATTCACCTGTACTATCAGTGCTTCTATGAGACAATACCTCCATGATATCATATCAGATAAAGCATGACACAATAGATAGTCCATGAGAAAAAAAAAAGTTTTGAGTTCCTCGGAGGCGGTACCATATGGACCGCTGCAGGCTATGAGCATAGAATTACAAGATACATACAATGTGGGTCCATAATATGTCTAGTTGTTTTCAGCGACTGAATCTTTGGCCAGTCACAAGCTGACTTGCAAACTTCTTAAAGGGGTTGTGTTTTCATATACCCTTAAATCCCTTTTATTTCTGGTCCAGATAGAAGAGGAAGCTACTAAAATAGAGCAGAGAGCTTTCAGTATTACCAGCGTTATATGCAGGGGGCGGGCAAAACAGGAAGTCTGTGATCTGCAGTTCCAGCCAATAACTGCAGAGCAGGAAGTGATGTTACAGAATGGGGCGTTGTTTTGGCGATGCCTTCTGTTCAGCGCTGTAGCATGCAGCCATTTGGCAGGGGATTAGTAAGCTCGTTTTGTTATTTTAGACTATCATAAAAAAATGTCATGGGGTTGGACAGCCCTTTTTAAAAGTTCTAGGCAGCCATGTCCACCATTATATTTTCAATACGTTACATAATTAATACGGTCCATCAAGTTAACGATCAAGGTAATATCTCCCAGCTTAGGACTCATGCACACAGGCATATTATGGATCCATATTGAATCCATCTATGGGCCCTCTACTGTAAATGGCGGGTTTCCTTACACATTTATATGTAATCAGTGAAAAATAAAATGTGTCATGTTCTATCACATGCCGTATTACAGAAGTATTCTCTGAGTTCCTAGAAGAGTATACTGTGCCAGGGACACAGCTGTATTTTGGGTGCCAGGGTGTGCCAAAGAGCCACAGTGGCTTATTGGTTAGTGGATATTTAATAAAGCAGTTCTGAATTCTGAAGAAGGTCCAGTTAGAACCGAAGTGTAAACCATTTTTATATTCAATGAAAAGATAATCATGAAAACTGAAGTAAAGTGTGTGTAGAAGTTTTTCTTTATGGAATACTATACCATTCACTGTCCTCGGTGACAATTAGACCCTGGTCGGGCTAAATTTAGAAATAAATAATGGATTTCTGTCTGATTTCATTATCTTGGGCGGCTTTTTACCTGTCAGGGACATTTAATGTCTATCCATTGAGAAAGCATTAATTTCCCCCCGTCGTAATCTCACCTGTCCATATTAATAATGAGAGATTAATTGCCACTGAATTATTAGTGTGTCAGTTTTCTTTGTATGCCAGTCTGTTATGTGGGGGCCTATCATAATATTGTGTTTTATATGCCCTTTGTCCATGGATCCTATATGGTACTGGACCATCAACTTTTGGGCGTAAGTGCAGTAACATTGAAAAAAGTATATTGTAGTCAGAACCCCTTCACTTTCTTTTACAATGGTCTATTCCAAAACACACAGCACATCTTTCCCCAACTAACTGTATGATAACGGAACAGACCACTTCACAAGGAGGGGTCCTGACTACACTAAAAATGAGAACTTTATCCTTTCTCTGCTGTGGAGTGTAAAGCAAAGTGACAGCAACAGATGAGTAATGGATATTATTTTTTAAAAAAAAACTTCTATTATACTGTACATTAACCTAATATTGTGTAAAAGATTACCCAACTCATTAGGGGTTGTCTGCCATATTTAAGATATATAGATATGTTAGAGGTGGATATCTCATTTAGTATCTCCCTGTATTAGAACTAAAAGGGGTGAAGAAGTAGCAGTCACCCCAAGGTCTCGGTGCATGCTTCAAAGAACCCTTTTAAAAACCCTTTTAAGTAAAACTGCAGCTCTACGTCCTTTCTCCGTCCTTACTTCTCAGGTTCACCCCAGACACAGGGTGACATTCTAAGATCAGCACAAAGCCTGATGTAATTTAATTTATCTAACACCAGAAAATATGTCTTAGTGTCTAAGACACTACAAAGGTCATTGTCTTCCTTAGGTCTGAATATCCTGCGCATCCACTACCTGCCAACAGATGGCACTGTCGCACTTCCAACATTTTTCCACCACGGCGTCCGATAAACACACAAAACACCTTCATTTTAATCACCTGCCCGTTTTCAGAAAAAGATCCATCGCATCTCTTATTTCTGTAATAGAAGTTAGCATGTAATTCATATTTTCTGCTATCAACATTATTAAATGCTATGTCGTAAAAAGCCTCATTACCTTCCTAAAGAAAGCTCTAGAAAACCGCCAGCCCGGTGCAGTCAATGGCATCTCTACTGAAAATATTGCATTTCTGAATTTTTATGATGACACCAAATGATTCTGTTTTCATATGTAATGCAAATAATATACACATTCTATAAATCTGTCCCACGTGGAGCTATAAGGCCGGGGTCACACAAAGTGTTTTTTGCTGGGTTACTCTGGTACATAGCAAGTTGGCATTTAAAATTGGGAAAATTCTGAATTTTCATGCATACTGTGCTTTAGTTTTTGTATTATTTGTGCTTATCTTTCATTTGTTATTTGACATTTTTTGCTTTAGTTTTTGCTTACTTCACTATCTCATTGACTTGCTTCCAATAGGTGGCGCTAAAGAGACAATGCTTTTCCCCTCCTGGAGAACTAATTTGCATACATTTTTCCAAGAAGCATTGCACAGCTAATTTATGTTTAAAATTGTCGAAATTAGGAATTTCCATGTATAATTTACTTTAGTTTTTGTATTTTTGTGCTTATTTTTCATGCATTTTGATTTTGTTTTTAATTGTGTGCTTATTCAACATTTTTTGCTTTAGTTTTTGCATTTTTTGCTTATTTCACTGATTCATTGACTTGCAGCGTACTGTATCTTCCAACAGATGGCGCTATTTTTCCCCCTCCTGGAGAACTAATTTGCATACATTTTTCCCAGAAGCCTTGCACAGCTAATTTATGTTTAAAATTGGGGAAATTATGAATTTCGATGCATACTGTGCTTTAGGTTTTGTATTTTTTGTTATTTTCATGCATTTTCATGCATTAATTTTTAATTGTGTGCTAATTCAACATTTTTTGCTTTAGTTTTTGTATCTTTTGCTTATTTCACTGACTTGCAGTGTAGCTTCAAACAGGTGGCGCTAATTTTTTTTCCCCCTCCTGGAGAACTAATTTGCATACATTTTTGTGCTTATTTTAATACATTTTCATGTTTTTATTTGAATTTTTTGCTTTAGTTTTTGCTTACTTCACTATCTCATTGACTTCCTTCCACTAGGTGGTGCTAGAGAGACAATTTTTTTTTACCCTCCTGGAGCACTAATTTGCATACATTTTTCCATTGTACAGCTAATTTATGTTTAAAATTGGTGAAATTATGAATTTCCATGTATAATTTGCTTTAGTTTTTGTATTTTTTGTACTTATTTTTCATGCATTCTGAGATTTTGTTTTTTAATTGTGAGCTTATTCGACATTTTTTGCTTTAATTTTTTTAATTTTTTGCATTGACTTGCAGCATAGCTTACAAGAGGTGGCACTAATTTTTTTCCCCTTCTGGAGAACTAATTTGCATACATTTTTCCAAGAAGCACTGCTTTTAAGACTCCCTAAATAAGCTAAAGAGGAACCTGTGTCATCCATTTTAGTTTTTGCATATTTCTGTGCTAATTTTATTCAAGTTCTTAGTGTTTTTTTGTAGTGGGTTTTACTCCATTTATTCATTTAAAAAAATCTAGTATAAAAACTAAATATTTTTTCCTTGTTTTTTTGAGTCTAATGGGGGAAACAATTATTATTTTTTTAAATGAACTCATGAACTACAGAGTAAGGCTACATACCCACAACCGTGCCGTGTTTTGCGTTCCGCAAATTGCGTATCCACAAAACACGGATGCCGCCCGTCTGCGTTCCGCAACTTGTGGAACAGAACGGGCCACCCATTATAGGAATACCTATTCTTGTCATCAAAATAGACAAGAATACATGTTCTATTATTTTTGTGGGGCCACGGAACGGGGTGCTGTCCGCATCTTTTGAAATGAAAAGGGCCCACAACCGAGCCACATTTTTTTATGTGGACTCAAAAAAGTCCTCGTACTGCAGATGGACTGATGGCAGGCCAACCCCACTTCTAAACACTGTATGAGGATAAGCGGCTACCACTCGTCAATGCAGGTTTCAGGATTTCACGGATTTTTCCTTTGGTGTTTATTTATTTATTTTTAGATAATACAATGTATACCCTTTCAATTCTAAAATGAAATTAGAAATTCTTAAAAAGAAATTTCTTTAATATCTAGAAAATTTCTAGAAATTTCTTAAATAAAATTCTACTTTATAGGAGGATTATTTTTTTCAGAATAATACAAATCAATTTTAGGAGCTAGAAAATGCTCTTATTTTAGAAGAAATCTTTCACAGTGACTTTGAAAAGCCTTTTTACTACAGGAATGACAGCATTAATGTCCTAATTAGGCAAATGGCTCTGTGATTTCTGAGGGGAATAGTCTTCAGGGGCTCGCAATGGTTCCTCTAACGGTTACAATTAAGAACCTAAGACAAATGTGCGAAGGGTTTAAAAATAGAAAGAAAGGAAGGGCACATTTACTGGAAGATAACGACGGGGCCTCCAACTACTGCTAAGGTGACAACATGAATATACAGTGTAAAAATACATATGAGATAGATATGAAATAAATGATAGATCTATCATCTATTTCATATCTATCTATCTATCTATCTATCTATCTATCTATCTATCTATCTATCTATCTATCTATCTATCTATCTATCTATGTATCATCTATTATCTATAGATAGATATGAGATAGATAGATAGATAGATAGATAGATAGATAGATAGATAGATAGATAGATTTAAACATGCAGGGGCATATCTAAAGGTTTGTGGGACCTGGTGCAAGAGTTCCGCTTTGGCCCCCTTTCCATCAATGCTTTGGGGCAAGGAGCAGAGGTGCACCTAGCCTTTTTGCTGCCTGTGTCAAAAATTGAAACGGCAGCCCCTCCCCCCCATGCCAAATTCTCAACCTAACCTTTTCTCTCCAGCCATACTGTTAAAAACATACATACAGCACTATTAAACATATAGGGTAATACAGCCCCACATATCTCTTACATCCAGTGATGTCTCCTCTAATGTAGATGTTCTCTTCCTCATCTTCTCCATTCAGACCGGCCGCCATGATGATTTCTTTCAGACATCTCTTCTCTCTGCAGAGTTTGAAAAAAAGACATCTTAGTTTCCTACTTTTCCATCATCTTCCCACCTTCAACACCCCCATTACTGTGCCCACTGTGGTCCCCAATTTTATACTACAGAAACAGATAGTCCCCCTGAAAATACTAGTACCACACAGAGTCACACAGTGCCCTAAAAAGTAATTGCACCCAGAAAATAGTGCCCCTGACACTAATAGTGTAAGCATAATGTACCCCAAAAATTTACCATTAACAGTCCCCCATTGGTAATAATGCCCTAATTGTGCCCATACTAGTAATCATGTTCCCCAGTAGTAATAATTCTTCTCATAATGTGCATCAGTATAAAATATACCCCCTTACCTTTTAGATCAAACCCCTATATCAAACCTCTGATGAGACCCCCCATATCAGACCTCAGATCAGATCCCTTTTAGACCTACATGTCAGACCCCCATATCTGATCCTCAGACCCCTATATCAAACCTCAGATGACACCCCCATCAGACCTCCATGTTAGACCTGAGATCAGACGCAATATAAATAAATTAACTCATCTCTCCTGCTCCACTGCTTACTCTACCAATCCAGCGTTCTCTCCTGCAGTCACTGCTCCCTGGTTTCCTTCGGGCCCACTCTGGGATGTCACCTGACTGCGTACAACATGAAGTCATAGTGCATGCACTACGTCCTAACACTGCAGTCAGGACAGTGCAACGCATTCCAGAGAAGACAAGGGAGGAAGGGTGAGTACAGCCAGTGCAGAGCTTCACTCACCACTCCCCTGCCTCCTAATGAAAGCGCTCACTAGTATTCGCTTTATAAGGCATATTGAGGATAGTTTATTAAGACTTGCGACAGATATATGCCAGAAAACTGGCATACACCAGTTAGGCTACTTTCACACTAGCGTTTTATAATTCCGGTATTGAGTTCCGTCATAGGGGCTCAATACCGGAATAAAAAGCTTCAGTTTTGTCCCCATTCATTGTCAGTGGGGACAAAGCTGAACTGAAGACAATGGAATGCTCCTAAAAGCAACATGCTGCGGTTTGCTCTCCGGTCCAGGCATCCGCACCAAGATGGATCCGTCATGACCCCCAATGAAAGTCAATGGGGACGGATCCGTTTGGTGTGACCACAATGGTAACCGGATCCATCACCTGCACACATACAGACATACACATAAACACACACAGACATAGCAGAGGGCGCTGTGGGGAATCGTCCTATGTGCGCGCCGTCCTGCTCCTCCTGCGCTGTGGAGACCTGCCGGGAGCATGTAAGTATGTATGTGTATTTGTATATGTCTGTGGTTGTGTGTCTGTGTGAATGTACTGTGTGACATGTGCGGGGCCGGAGTGCGGTTCCGGCCCCACACATGTCCCTGCGGCAGCACGGATCCGGCGGCACCCTTCACCTGCCGGCCTTAGTAAATGACCCCCATTGGGTCTTATAAAGCAAAAAGTTTGGTAATTGGCAGTGAGCTATTGTGACCCCTGCCACCCCTATAGCTATTCCGCTGTATAGATGTAAGGCAATAGATGTCAAAAATATCTGCTAGATATGGGTCTCACCCATAAAACTGAATGGAGAGAGCTGTGGACACGTCTGACCACCTCCCCATTCATCACAGTCCTGGATGCAGCAGCCAGTGACTCAGTGAATCTCACCAGACAGGCTGAGGACCCCCATACTAAAGATCTATCCTGTACGTGGGCCCTACAGATCTGGGATTTATCATGTAGCATCTAAAATCATTGTTTGCCAGCACTACATCGCCCAATGTAAACAGGGATATGCTGCCAACAAACAACGAAAGTGTATAGGGATGAACAATCGTTGTGTTATGGTGAGTTATGGTGATTGCTACATTTAAAGGGGTTGTCTGGGTTCAGATCTGAACCCGGACATACCCATATTTTCACCCAGGCAGCCCATCTAATGTTAGCATCGAAGCATGTCATGCTCCAATGTCATACCTCCCAACTTTTGAAAATCGCAAAGAGGGACAATCACGGCAGTTTTTTTCATACTAGGCCACACCTCTAAGTCAACCCAAAGCGTAATTACTGGAGCCCCTGCGGCAATTTTTTTCTTGCGTTTTAACGTCCATATAAATATTAACACATAAATCATCAGATATTTTAAGGTACAAATTGCACCAAATAATGAAGTTCTGGTCTAATATACAGGTAGAAACCATACAAACACTTTAGTAAGGAGCAATTTAGTAAATTTATTAATACACTTTTATGCATTAATTCCCCAGGTCAAAAAGAGGGACATTTAAGGATCAAAGAGGGACAGAGGGACTTGGGTCAAAAAGAGGGACTGTCCCTCCAAAAGAGGGACACTTGGGAGGTATGCAATGTGCTCCCTTACCATGCGCTGGATAGTGTTGGGCAAGGGCTCTCTTATTTATCATAACACACTGCCGGGCAGAGGCTCCCGCCCAGCAGTGTGTTCGGTGACGTCACCGGCTCTGATGGGCCGGCTTTAGCGCTGCCCTAGTCATTTTACAGGCTAGGGCGAGGGTAAAGCCCGCCCATCAGTGCCAGTGACATCACCGGGCTCACTGCTGGGCGGAAGCCTCTGCATGGCAGCCCTCGGGAGAGCCCGGTTCGTCACTGGAACTCCAGAAAATGCCTTTGCCCTGCACGAATCAGCGCAGGGCAAAGGAGAGCATCGGAGCATGAAATGCTCCAATGCTCTTGTCAGGGGGGCTGCCTGGCTGAAAATGGGTGTATGTCCGGGTTCAGTTCTGAACCAGGAAACAAGTGGGCAACGATCAGGAATGAACTTCCTCATTCCCGCTCAATCGTCTCATGTTAAAGGGCCCTTCACCTACAAGAGAGCCGGCACTTACCTCTCATGAGTGGCTTCTACTTATCACTCCATTCTTATTATGGAATTTAGTATTGATTTTTGGCACATTTATATACAGTGGCTATCTGGAGCTGTCCCCTGAGCAGTGACAGATCTAATATATGGGAGGACCAGGACTAGGACATTTTGGGTGGAATTCATTAATTATATGACATATAATACAGCCTTCATGTTCAGTGCACGTTACCCCACGAGGACCACCGTGTGATGCATGGAATTAACGACGGGGCGTGAAGAAGCTGTGGTCGCCTGTTACAGATCTCACATGTTACTCCTCTCATGTGATGGGTCGGAAGATCTGCAGTTAGAGGTCATTTGGGGCAATGCGGATCTGCCCGTAGCACAATGTGGAGTTTATTCCGTTCTTAGATCTTATAATAGCATTTTCCCATTTTAGATAAACTGCTGAATGAGTTCACGGTGACTTTAATTATCTCCGTCAGGAAACCATCGTAATCTCATCCCATAACATCACCACCCCAGTAGTATGGGAGCTAAAAACTGTAGTTTAAAAATTACATTTAATAAAATATGTTATGTGCTGGATCTGCTGTATATATGACCCTATTAGTGCCAGCCATGAGTGTCTCATTATCTATCTATCTATCTATCTATCTATCTATCTATCTATCTATCTATCTATCTATCATCTATCTATCTATGGGTCTATCTATGGTAGATATACAAAACACTGTAAAATGCATTATGTACATTACTCGGTGTATGAATCACTTCTTCTTATCTGTCTTCAGATTTCATTACATTTGCCCCCGTTGAGCTGTGTCTTAGTCAGTGGAGCCTCTACAGTTGCAAGTTACTAAATGGCGGCCTCATTCCCCTTCAGTACATAACGCTCTCTCCCCTCTGCTCCGTGTCGGCGGCAAAATGACAAATTGTAATTGCCTTTCCATATAATTTCTGTGAATAGAAGAAAGAAAAAAAAAGCTGGCGGACTCCTGGCGGGTCTGAGAAGCAGATGAGATTGATTAAACAATTTTTAAACAACTTGCTACCCCATAAAATTTTTATTAAACCCTCCGCTGTGAAATGTACTTCTTTGATTCGCTACAGTTTTTTTCCCCGACTTGTTCACTGGTGATAATTACTACATTAGGAATTAAATGAAGCTCATATACCGTGCCCTGCGGACCGCCTGTGAGCGCGATTTACAGAAGTGAATCTTCTATTGGGCCTAATCGAAATAATTGTCACCTATCATTTAGACTTGACTTCCAATTTTCATGATGTTTCAGGCTGCTGAATGCTCTTTGCTCCTTCATGACCATACGACCTGACCAGCTCTCCGTAAATCTGAAGTCCTATATACAAAAACAAAAAGTCCTTAATGGAATTGTCCATGTTATTTTCAAAAATTAATATTTGCTCCCCTATAAAAATTAATTTTATATTATGGGGGTCTGATTCAGTTCTAATTCAAACAGGCCTTTCTGGCTTTTAAGAAAGGACCTAAAAGAACAGGACATTTATTTATTTGTTATACATTGAAAAATCTGGCACAGCGATTATGAGAGCTGCATGCTGATTGGCCAAAGGTCTACTCCAACAACCAATCAAATAACTTTGAACTTCTAAAGGGTTGTCACACTCCTCAGCAATCAGCAGATTACACAGATCTGGATTCTGGAACCTCCGCCAATCAGCTGACCTACATGGGGAAAGTTATGTTCAATCACACAGCGGCCACTGCTGGCGAAATGTGGTATTACAGGCACTCATTCTAATGAATGGGAAACCATTTAGAACATGGATAGGCTGAGTCCTCCAGAGTGGGAAGTATTAGTAGCTTTCCACTCTGGTCAATAGGGGGCAGCTGGGGATTCCCATCAATGATGCCCTTATGCCCTAAAAGACTTACACTCTAGAGGTCTTGATGTGACCACTTTTTGCATCATTGTCCATTCATGGTTGCATTGAGCTTGAAAAGTCAGGCAGGCCCATTCTATGAAGGGATTGGTCATGTGTGACAACTTCCCCTTTAACATGTCTCCTGACTTTCCTCTACATTTGTGAATCTATAGGATGCTCTTCAGCTATAGAACATATGGAAAGGGTATCTGTCAGCAGATTTGTACCTATGACACTGGCTGACCTGTTACATGTGCACTTGGCAGCTGAAGACATCTGTGTTGGTCCCATGTTCATATGTGCCTGCATTGCTGAGAAAAATGAAGTTTTATTTTATGCAAATGAGCCTCTAGGAGCAACGGGGGCGTTGCCGTTGCTTCTAGAGGCTCAGCTCTCTCGGAAACTGCTGCACCCTCTGCAGTTTGACAGGACCAGGCAGTGAAAACTTGATCACACCTGATCCTGATCAAAGTGCAGTTGCAGAGAGAGCAGAGCCTCTAGGTGTAACGGCAACGCCCCCGTTGCTCCTAGAGGCTCATTTACATATATTAAAACTTCATTTTTCTGAGCAATGAAGGCACATATGAACATGGGACCAACACAGATGCCTTCAGCTGCCAAGCGCACATGTAACAGGTCAGTCAGTGTCATAGGTACAAAACTGCTGACAGATGTCCTTTAAGTGACCAATAGCAGTCTGTTGGCCCAGGGGGACATACCATTCTCTTACTTGCCTGCAGGATTGTCATAACTATGCACCATATGGTGAAGAGATGGCCTGATGTAACCCTTAAAGGAGTTGTCCAGGATTAGAACAACCTGACAAGTTTCTTCTAAAAACAGCATCACCTCTGTCCAAGGCATTTAAAAAAATCATGGACAACCCCTTTAAGGAACTCTGAACTCTTCATTTTTTTTTACTCAACCAGTAAAATGAAGTGGCCAAGGCTACTAGTGTCTACCAATGTGATGCAGGTGAGTCCCTTCATTGCCGGCCCTCCTGTAGATGCTATGCTCTAGCCAGGAGCCATATTTTTCCATTCCGCCTGATGTCCACTGTTTTCTATGTGATGTTATCACCGTACACCACTTGCTCTGTTTTTTTCAGTCACAGCGCAATCGGGTAGACATGTTCCATGTGCAGAATTCAAAGCTCCCATTCTCCGCTCATTTTATCCGTGTCTCTTCTCCTGGAACTCTCGGCGACTTTATCTCACACGCTTGCCAAAGGCTAGTCCTGCAATCGCATATTGACATGCAAAAAATGACAGCCAGAGCTTTCACACTCTGGTGATCTCCGGACGCCGGGGAGAGTCTCAATTCCGAAAGCACTATTAGGTTTGCAACCCCCCTGTTGAGTTCCTCTCCTCTAGTCCCATCAGGTAAGCTTTGTTATGCATTGGATTCATCTGCTGGAACTAATCCTGCATAGCTCCTTTCCCTAACACAGAGCGACCGGCTGAAGGAGCCGTCCTCTCATCTCCACCGAACAGTATGGAAGAAGAAGAAGACGCCGCGTATTAAAAGCTTGAATTGTTGTCTGTCTTTTTTCTATTTCCTGAATTCTAGCATGTCTCACACTCTTCAGATTCTTCAGTTGATTTGCACTGTCAACACTCATAAAGGGGATTTCTCTTAAAGGGGTTGTCTCATTTCAGAAATGGCATTTATCATATAGACGAAGTTAAAGGGGTTATTCGGGTTAAGAGCTGAGAGCTGAGAGCTTTCATGCTCCGATGCTCTCCCTTGTCCTGTGTAGTTCAGGGCTTTTTTTATTTGCAAACTATGTTACTATGTTATTCTTGCATTGCTAGGCAGAGGCTTCCACCTAGCGGTGTTCCTGGTGATGTGCGCTGAATCGCGCAGGGCAAGGGCTTTTTGTGTAGATTCAGTGACGTTTCGGGCTCTCCATGGGTAAGCTAGGCGGAGGCTTCTGCCTGGCATTGAGCTCTTTGACAACACCGGCACTGATGGGCGGGCTTTAGCGCCGCCCTAGCCTCCGCCAAGCCTACCTATGGAGAGCCCGGTGAGTCACCGGATCTCCAGAAAAAGCCCTTGCCCTGCGAGATTCAGTGCAGAGCAAGTGAGAGCAGCGGAGCATGAAATGCTCATGGCAGAGGGGCTCAGTGGGGGCAGAAGGGGATATGGCCGGGTTCAGCTCTGAACCTGGACAACTCCTTTAATACAAGGCACTTACTAATGTATTGTGATTTTCCATACTGCTTCCTTTATTGGCTTGATCACATAATACACAGCTCATGTCCAGGGGTTATGGCTACTGTTGCAGTGAAGCTACGAGGTGGCCGGGGCAGGAGCTATTGCGCATGCATGCCTATGTGTGCTCCCACGGTCCCAGCCACCAGAGAAGACGATACTTTTTCTTATAATGTGCAAGCACGACCACCGATAACCTTAAGATATTCTATTTAACCATATTGATAGTAAGTCCTGAATGTTAAATGATAAAAAATGACTTTATAATATAATATAATTTCCTCTGCTTGCCCCAAGGGATTTCAGCCTGATGCTGGACAGAGCTGAAAAAGCAGAAGTGTCTTAACCCAAGGTGCAAAGCCTGTTGCCCTTGAAGAAACAGGTAGAGATCTAAAAAAGGGGGCGTGGTGTGGGCGGGGAAGAGGACCGGCTGGTCCGTCTCATTTATCATTTTGTACGTATGTTTGAGGTGTAAAAAATTAGCTAAATCTACGCCAGCAAGAGAGATAAAACGCCAAATCCCATATGTGTCTACATGATAACATCATACTAGTGGTTAAATAATACCGCTATAGTACAAGCATAATACTGCCATACCCCCTCTGCGTAGATTATCCTATCATACAGTAGAAAATAATACCACCACACAGTACTAAAATAATATTGTCATACAGTGCCCAGTGCTATATAGTGCCACAGTAATGTACCTTCTGAAAAGCCACATTCACCTCCACATTCCTTGACATCAAGATTTCATTTCTGTCTGAGCTGACAGGGAAGAAGTGGAAAATCAAGTGTTCACGATGAGTAGGGATGAGCGAACCCCTGGAAGTTCGGGTTCGCCCGAACTTCAGGTGAAAGTTCGGGTTCGGGACCTGAACTTCACCCTGAACCCAGACCCCATTAAAGTCAAAGGGGACCCAAAATTCACTGTATTGTTTTCCGTTATAACAAGGTTGTAATGGAAAATAATAGCATTCTTAAGACAGAATGCTAAATAAAATGGCCATTGAGGGGTTAAAAATATTAAAAAAAACAAACAAACTCATCTCATCCACTTGATCGCGCAGCCAGTATCCTCTTCTTTCTGCAGGACCTGCAAAAGGACCTGAGATGATGTCACCGCACTCACCACGTGGTGAGCGCGGTGACATCATCGCAGGTCCATTTGCAGGTCCTGCAGAAAGAAGAGGATACCGGCTGCGCGATCAAGTGGATGAGGTGAGTTTTAAAAAAATATATATTTTTAACCCCTCAATGGCCATTTTATTTAGCATTCTATCTTAAGAATACTATTATTTTCCGTTATAACCATGTTATAACGGAAAATAATAAAATCACCAGAACCTGAACTTCAGTGAAAAAGTCTGGGTTCAGGTCCGGGTACCCGAACTCGCAAAGTACGGTACGAATCCCAGTTATTACCTCAATAGGACCATTTTTTGGACATGGCGGTCATATCCAACTCATCTACACTGGACTTAACACAGCGTATATGCATAGTTTATTATATGTTCCAATATCCTCAGTGCAGACTACAAACTGCAGGTTTTCGAGGGGTACAAGAAATACTGCACCTCGTCCCCACCGCCACTTGTTAATGTCATAGTAATGTGTCACAAAAGGCGCAGTATGAAGAGTAAATAGAGAAAAAATATCAACCCATAAATTACTCTGAAATCTTATGTTTGACAACCAAGTCGACGTGAAGGTGATTAATCCGAGGGCGGAGGGAGGGGAGACCACTGCAGAATAGAACCGCCATATAATTCCTGTTACGACCATATACAACAGGCATCGGAACGTGAAATTTATTGACCACTGACTAAGTGTGTTAACCCTTTATTTGGTAGAGATATAGAAATTTATGGAATTTAATCCAAGATCGTTATTGTTAATTTTGTCCTTTAAAATAAAATCAAAAATTTTTTCCCTACTTGATTATTTTGGTGTTATGGGTATACGTGTAAATTAGCTGCCATGTAAATTATCTTTGTGGAAAATCTCCAGGGTCCGGATGAGGACTCATTAATCAGATTTTAATGAGAGTATTCCCTGAACAGGTTTCATCAGTGAATGCATAGACTCATTTTACTTTGTAGGTTATATTACTTCCATGGATACAATGTTTCATCAGGTGTCAATATCACGGCACAGAACGCAGTGGGGCAATAATGTCATGGTGAACCGGATCGGTATATGTTCTGAGCTTCTGGGCTCCCAGAGCTAAATCTGTAGAGTGTTCCCCATCTACTACACCTCAGTGTAGCTCCTGTCTTAAAGTGTACCTGAGTTTGCATAATGGCTGTGCTTCTTTGTACAATTAAAACTGTGAAGGAACAGTTATGTTTGGGCTTCTCTAATATTTTTTTCAGCCATATTATTGCCTTTTTCAGCTGCACAGCTAGATGCACTTCACTCAGAAGCAGGGGGCGTCTCCCTTCCAGAACTATACTGCTGTGACATCTTTTCTCTTACTTCCCACTATGTCTGTGTTCAACAGAACAGATAAGGAGGGATAAATCACACTTAGAGAAAGGCAGGAGACCCCTGTGATGTTCAGAAGCTGTGTAGAAGCAGTTCTTTTATCAGACTCAGGTTCTCACTAGCTCTGAAACGTTCCCACTTCCTCTCAGCCATCTTCTGAGTCTCTGTTGCTAGCAATGGCTCTTGCCTGACAGGCAGTGGACTGCGCCTTAGGTGGGAGTGAGACCCCTACTGGCTATGACTTTACAGTTTTTTTTCAGGTGGATGCAGGCAGAGATTCAGAGATCTCCACATTCATTGCTCTGCTAGATTTATATCAAACTGACAGCTCAGGGGAGTGTCTTTTCTGCTGCAGCTAAGGGGGCGTGTCTCAGCTTTCCCTATCACAGCTCAGGAGGCGTGTCTCAGCTCTCCCTATCACAGCTCAGGAGGCGTGTCCGTGCCCTCCCTATTACAGCTCAGGGGGCGTGTCCATGCTCTTCCTATCACAGCTCAGGAGGCAGTTGAAGGATGAAACTGAGCATGTGCGGCCTTCTCAGTGAGCAGGACAAAGAAATAAGAAAAAAACAAACAGCAGGTGGCGCTATACAGATACATTTTATTGAATAAATCAGTGGCTATGCTAAATTTTTAATTACATGTAAGTACAAAAGTATTCAGATCCAGATGCTGGTTTGGAAACTGTAACCCCTTTAATGCAGATTGGACAAAAAAAATACTCACCCCTCTTCTCCTCCTACAGGTACCTTTTCTCTTTGTGCAGCACTGTGTCTAAGTACAAACTACTCTAGGTGCTCTCCTACGCACACTATGACCTGTCCTGAAGCTGTGCACTGCCGGGACTTAGTGCAGGGCAGGTGCCCAGAGAAGGAGAACAGGGAGCGGTGAGTAATACCAGTGCCAGGACTAGTAGTACCATACTCACCACTCACTGGGTCTTGAAAATAAATCTATTTGTCCTCCTCCTGGGCACTTCCTGAGTTTGGAGCGCCTTCCCCTGCTTCCCTGGACGCAGCGGCCAAGGACTGTAGATAGTACATACCCCCAAATGGGGACCTATAGCTTTCTTCTGTGCTGAAATACAGATGAATGTCACACAAAAATTACATTAGGACTTATTGGAAAATATTTTTAGAAATTGGACAATCCCTTTAGTAACATTTTTTGCCTTTGCACTTTAGCAGAATTTTTCAGGGCAATGTGACAAACAAGGGAATACTGTCTTTTTATCTGTAACGCATGTATTATATAGAACAGATATGGCGGTTGTACTGGGCTTTACAGTGGGAGTCATACTTATCTTACATTTCTTTTTTTTTTTTTTTATAAAACTCTGTGCAATTTCACAGCCCACACAAACACCCTCTAAGGAAATTGGAAAAACCTCAGAATCGATTTGTAGAAGCTTATTTCTATTCTTCTGTACACACTCTTCATCAAGACCCTTATCCTGTACCGACAGAAGCGCTAGCGAGCGAACCAGGCACCCAAAACGCGTCGATAATTGCTATATGAGAATGAAGCCCGTGGTAAACGGGGAGGGCGGTCACATGACTAAACAGATGTTATACAGAGGCTCCCTTTCAGAAATTCAATTATAATTCCATTAAGGATTCATTGCAATTTACCAGCGCTGATAGTAGGTAGCGATCCATTGGTAAAGCGGCGCTTCACAAAAAGCCCGCGCGGTAACGGAGCAGACGGAGTGGATCTTAATTACATCTGAAACGTTTAAACATTGATAGACATTTTAATATTGTTGCAATAAGGTTTCAATATATTCTGATTGCACAATATAATTAAGGCTGAATTCACCGTTACAGATATGCTCTTCAAGGAGTTGTCTGGTTACAAAAAATCTATTTTCATCACAAGGAGGAGGAGGGGGGGGGGTCCTCTGTTCAGGATCTTCACCTTCGGAGAGTGGTAGTGAAGAACGTCTCTGGAGGACCCGTCCTGTCCGGCTTTACACAACCCACTGATGTGAATGGGCACTTGTAATGATGAATCACCCCAGTGGTGGCGCTGTAGGCACAGATCACAGCTGATACCTGGAGGTCTCGGCAGAGGGATACTGTATCTAACGAGTAGAGATTGTCCAAAGCGGAGAACGGATGGCTGCGTACGGGCGAGATACCAATAAAGGGTTAAAACACCCACTGTACAGATCCTAAAGTTTGGGGTGTGCTGAATGTCATTGTCAAAGTTCTTCAGAAAAGGGCATTTATCTCAGATTTTCCACCTACATCAATATCTATCTATCTATCTATACGATAAATACAAGTAATGAAAGCAGCACAGCAAAGTCCAAACAAGTGTTGGTGTGCCAGTAGCTCTGGAGTTGGTCGGCTCCTTCTTACATAAAAAACGAAATTCCACAGCACCACCAGAAGTAAATCAAAGAATGGTGTGATTTATTTCACCAAGACAGCATGCTGTCTTGGTGAAATAAATCACATCATTCTTTGATTTACTTCTGGTGGTGCTGTGGAATTTCGTTTTTTATCTATCTATCTATCTATCTATCTATCTCATATCTATCTATCCATATATGTCTATCTAATTTTCTATCTATCTTTACCTTATATCTATCTATCTATGTCTAACTTTATATCTATCTATATCTATCTATCTATCTATCTATCTATCTAAATACTAAACAGAAAATGGCAGCAGCACTAGATAAGCCATGAGACATAAGATGAACATGAAATGAATATGTAAAGAAGTAAAAAAGCACAACTGCTATGTAGTATATAAAGTGGAAGCTCTTAGCACATATAAATGATCATAAATATGTCGGGCTCATCCACCAACGATCAAGGTGGCTTCCAATCGGATGAGTCCTACACTAACACTGACCTGCATCCTACACAAACCAGCAGGCCCATATCAGGAGAACACCATACCTGGTCAGAAGCTGCACCAGTGTGAACAGGAGTGCTAAATTCCCAGAGGAGGCCAGTCCTCCTCTATATATACATAATTGCATTATCATTATCTATCTATCTATCTATCTATCTATCTATCTATCTATCTATCTATCTATCATCTTTACCTCATATCTATCTCATAGCTATCTATTCATATATGTATATCTAATTTTCTATCTATCTTTACCTTCTATCTATCTCTAATTTTATATCTATATATCTACTTTTATCTATCTATCTATCTATCTCATATCTATCTATTCATATATGTCTATCTATCTGTATCTAATTTTCTATCTTTACCTCATTTCTATCTATCCATCCAATTGTATATCTATCTATCTATCTATCTATCTATCTATCTATCTATCTATCTATCTCATATCTATCTATCTATCTATCTATCGCCCTCACATCTATATCCTTTGAACATATATATATATATATATAAAAACATGAAATTGAAATGAAATGTAATATTTCCAGAATTTATTCCACCGTTATCAGACATCCGTCTTTTCCTTCTGAGAGATCAATACATAAAAAGTAATTGTCTCCTATTAACTCGTCTTTCTCTCTTCGTAATCAATTCACAAAGAATATAATTGCAGTTATAATAAGAGCTGGTGCGTGCCGCTCACTGTCGTCTCGCCGTCGCTGCAGCGAGCGTCAGAGGGATAGACAACAAATTAAAGATCATTATTATCACATTATAATCCTGTACACAAGAGCAGTGCTCCAGAGACGCGTCCTCCAGTAAGAGCGCCAGACGCTGCCGAGAGCGAAGGGCAGGGGAATCCTGCATTCATTACCGGCGACACGTCACGTCTCCCCACAATGTATGGCGTCTTTATAAATAACCCGCTGCCACATGAGCGGATGATTTGCACAGTTCATTTACTTCTAATTGCTGCGATGAGTGCAATGCTACAATTGTGCTGGAAATGCTAAGTATTGGAACTAATTAAGAGGGGAAAGATCAGGGGAGCCATCTCTGAATTGCATCTGTGACAAGGGAGATGATAAGCGGAGTCGTTTTCTGACTACAGTAATTATCTGCTGCATTATGGACATGATTATCGCTATATAAATCCATACACAGCAGAATTCCCTTAAAGGGGTCTTCCGGAAGTTCACTATTGATAGCTTATCCTCAGGATAGGTCATTAAAGGGTTTCTGTCACCAGATTTGGGCATACTAAACAGGATGGCATTTGCAATGTGCAAATGCCACCTGATGCCCAATCTGGTTTTCTTACAGTAATCAGATGAGCCGTTTTCTTAAAAAAAGCACTTTTATAATATGTAAATTAGGCGTACTAGGTGCAAGAGGTGTTTACCTTGCACCTAGTAATCGCCGTGTTCCTACCTCTAGTGCCGCCTCCTTCTTCCTGATTGACAGGGCCAGGCAGCTTGCTCGATGAGCTGCCGGCCCTGACCTCGATCGAAATCCCGCGCCTGCGCCGTGTAGGCTAAATTCTGCGCAGGCGCAGATAGTTCACCCGGCCGCCCGGCTCCTGCCTCTCTCACTGCGCCTGTGCCGTGCGGAGTAAAAGCGGCGCAGGCGCAGTGAGTTCCGCCGGCTCCCGGGTCTCACTGCGCCTGCGCCGCTTTTACTCCGCACGGCGCAGGCGCAGTGAGAGAGGCAGGAGCCGGGCGGCCGGGTGAACTATCTGCGCCTGCGCAGAATTTAGCCTACACGGCGCAGGCGCGGGATTTCGATCGAGGTCAGGGCCGGCAGCTCATCGAGCAAGCTGCCTGGCCCTGTCAATCAGGAAGAAGGAGGCGGCACTAGAGGTAGGAACACGGCGATTACTAGGTGCAAGGTAAACGCCTCTTGCACCTAGTACGCCTAATTTACATATTATAAAAGTGCTTTTTTTAAGAAAACGGCTCATCTGATTACTGTAAGAAAACCAGATTGGGCATCAGGTGGCATTTGCACATTGCAAATGCCATCCTGTTTAGTATGCCCAAATCTGGTGACAGAAACCCTTTAATATCTGATAAGTTGGGGTCTGAGCTATTTGAAGAGGTTGCGATGCTCTGTTGAACGCTGCAGCCTTCTCATAGCATACCAAGCACAGCGCCATACACTGTATAGTGGCCGTGCTTGATATTGCAACCCATTCACATTGAATGGGACTGAGCTGCACATTGGTGATGTGATGAATAACCATGACGTCACTGGCCTAGGAAGAGGCTGCAGCACTCACTGGAGTGCCACAGTCCCTTCACACAGCTGATCGGCGGGGGGCTACCAGGAGTCAGACATCCAACAATCCGATATTGATTACCTAACCTAAGGATAGGCCATTAACCCCCTAACTGTTTTGCCCGAGTCCAGTTCCACCAGTGTGAAAAGTAGCTAACTAGAGGGGGGAGGGCTGCTTTAGATGGTGATATCTCCTCTATGGTAGCAGCTAGAAACATGCAACTGGTCTTTTATGAAAGATGACAGTCCAGGCTTTCATACAAGACCAAAATGACAGCTAAAGTCCAAGCAGCAGAGGAGAAATCACTGTTAGAAATCAAGTCGGGAATAATCAAGAGTAAAACCTGTTTTTACTTTCATTTTCAACTGCATTCACAGCATCCCGATTTCTATCAGTGATATCTTTCTCTGTCCTGAACATATTGCTGTCATTTTTGGTATTGTCTGAAAGCTTGGAATGTCTGCTTTCAAACAAGACCAGGTGAATGTTTCTAGCTGCTACCATTCAGGAGGTAGCAGCATCTAAAGCTGGAGCTCCACTCTGACAAAACAGTAAGGGGGTTAAAAGGTTATTCCCATCTGAGATAATGGGGGAATATTGCTAGGGTGTCTGATAGGTGCGGGTACCACCTCTGGGTCCTGCACCTATTTTGTAAACGCAGCCAGCAAAGCGAGGAAGGCGCACTGCGCATGCGCGGCTGCCCTCCGTTAATTTCTAAAATAACGGATTGCTGGTTCGGCTATTTCTATCGGCCCTATAGAAGTGAATGCCCCCATTCATTTCAATGGGAATTCTGAAAATATTCGGTGAGCCAATAGGAAAGCCTGGTGCTGGCGGCTGGACCCGGCACTGCTGGCCACCACTTTGCCGGCTTCGTTTTCATCTGCGTTTACGAGATAGGTGCGGGTCCCAGAGGCGGGACCTGCACCCGTCAGACAATGGGGGATATCCTAGCGATATGCCCCCATTGTCCGAGATGGTAATACCCCTTTAAAGGGGTTAGCCTTTCTCACACATTGGTGGGATTTCACAAGGATATGCCGCCAATGTCAGCTCTAGGACCCCCACCTATCTCTAAAACGGGGGCCCCCAAAGTGCACGATGACACACCGTGCAAATACAGCCATCCTCCATTCAGTTCTATGGGAGTTTCAAAAATAGCAGAGCGCCGACTGAAAAAAGACACAAGTCCATCAAGTCCAACCCTGTTGATCCAGAAGAAGGCAAGAACACCCGTGAGGAGGATGTAAATTTTAAAGGACGAAAAATTCCTTCCCGTCTTCGAATCTGGAAATCAGAATCAATTCCTGGAATCCCTTCTCCAGAAATCTAGTACCCATAACCTCCAGTCAGGGGCGGATTAGGAACTTAAAGTGGCCCTGGGAAAAAAGCTTAAAAGTGGCTCCAGATACCACAGTGCAGCACAAAATACTGCTGAAATTAATGAATGCTGAGAGCATCAGATCTTTATGGTTTTTGGCCAAGAGGAGGGTTAAGGTGGCCCCCTGGGCATCGGCCCCACTGAGAGATATTCCTGTAGGTTCTATGGACAGTGGACCCCTTCATCCAGGCTTCTCTTGAGCTTCTCAATGAAGTGGCCATCACAACCTCCTTTGGCACAGAGCTCCAGTTTCACTGCTCTTACAGTAAAGAACCCCATCTACGTTGATGGTGAATAACTTCATGAATAACTTACTTCCGCTCATCGGAGCCCATACATTCTAATACTGTACGGAGACAGATCTCCGCACAGTATTATTCCGAAGTTTTGAACGAAGTGACTTTGGATAAAGCATCCGAAGCTCGCTGGTGGCCAGGACCATTGGCAGCGCGCATAGGCTATAGTGTGCAAGCACGATCACAGTTACTGGTTTGCAGGGTGGTCGTAACCATGGAAACAAGCGGTGTATAATGTGATGGAAAAGTTAGTCTAGCCAACAAAGGAAGCAATATGGATAATAACAATACATTAGAAAGTGCCTTGTATTAACTTCCTCTACATGATAAATGATATTTCCTGAAGTGACACAACCCCTTCAAATCACAGAGCCCCATTTATCAAAACTATCAGGAAAACTTGATTGCCCATAGCAAGAAATCAGAGCGCACCTTTCATTTTTTTCATGACACTTTAAGAAATGAAACTGGGCTCTGATTGGTTGGTTGAAAAATACCCCCCCCCCCCATATATTATTATAACATTATAATTGACCACATACAAAAGCAGCAACACAGGGAACACCTGTAGCACTTGTCACTTAAACAATATGTGACTGGAGAGCTATGCCCCCACAATAACCAAGTCCAGCCGCCTCTATACAGCTCACACGCTGCACTTTCCCCCGCCTCCTCCTCTTTAGAACTACATATCCCGGCTTTCCTCTCCCGGCAAGCTGACACGTCACACAAAAACACCGGGGTAGGCCCCGCCCTTTACTGCAGGCTAGAACTACATTTTCCGGCGTCCTTTGCTATAATTATCCAATAGCGTGGCAGCAGGGGAGAGCAGGGAGGCTTCTGATTGGTTGGCGGCGAACATCCGGGCTTTCTAAAGGAAGTAAGTGACGTTTTGTACTCAAGCTGGAGCCGGAGGAGGAGAATGGCTGCGCAGGGAGGAGGTGGGTTGTTTGGGGGGCGCTCTGAGGACTCGGGGGTTGCTTTGGGGGCCGTGTTCCATTCATTTGCCTGTATATATTGATTATATATAGGGTTGACATAGGGTACATGTGGGAGGAATTACCCAGCAGGCAATGCTGTGCCTGTGCCTCCACAGTCCCCTGGATGATCTCCTCCACTCCATGTCCTGAGACCCTCTGCCCGTCACATCCACTTCCCGAATTAAGCCGCCATAGAATCGCAGATGATTGATCCAATACGAGTTGTCATTGGCGCTGGCGGTGTATCTATAGCAGCAAAATGACCGCTGAAAATTTGTGCACAAGCTTTATCGACAAGCCCCACCGTGGACGCCAGGCGTTAGCACTAGTGGCATGGTGCAGAAATACCATTGGCTAATAATTCTACGTATGTCAGATTTTGTTGTGATCGGTTGGACGCCTCTCGATAACCCTCTAGCTCAGGGGTAGGCAACCTCCGGCACTCCAGCTGTTGTGAAACTACAACTCCCAACATGCATAATTGCTCTGCACTTCTCAGAACTCCAATAGAAATGAATGGAGCATGCTGGGAATTGTAGTTTCACAACAGCTGGAGTGCCGGAGGTTGCTGCCCCCTGCTCTAGCTGGGGCTATGGAGGTCTGTGATCTTGGATCACCACTGATATCATGCGGGACAGTACTCCATAGTCACATCTGTCTCCTTTGGTATTGCCCAGAGACTTCTACTGTAAGTGGCAAGATCATAGAATATCGTGTTGCTTCTACAATAAGCGAAGGCTCCAAGCAGTGCCAAAGGGGTTTGATCTCTGTTTTGAGCCCTTTTATTGCGGTATTGGTTGAGGATAGGACTTATCTGCAACTTAAGGCTACTTTCAAACTAGTATTTCTATTTTCCGGTATTGTGATCCGTCATAGGATCTCAATACCGGTGAAAAATGCTTCTGTTTTGTCCCCATTCACTGTCAATGGGGACAAAGGATCCAAAATACATAAATACGGAGAGCAGGATGCTGTGGTTTTCTTTCCGTCCTGGGATGTGGAGCAAGACGGATCCGTCATGACCCACAATGCGAGTCAATGGGGACGGATCCGTTTTCTCCGACACAATAGAAAACGGATCTGTCCCCCATTGACTTTCAGTGGAGTTCATGATGGATCCGTCTTGGCAATGTTAAAGATAATACAACCGGATCTGTTCATAACGGATGTAGACGGTTGTATTATCAGTAACGGAAGGGTTTTTGCTGAACCCTGCCAGATCCAGCAAGAACACTAGTGTGAAAGTAGCCTAAGACCCCTTTCACACGAGCATCACGGATTAGGTTCAGGGAAACTCGCAACATTTTGTGTGTGATAAACTGAAGGTTTACATACAACATCTCTTAGCAACCGTCAGTGAAAAAAGCATTGCATTCACACTTTCTTGCGGATACAATGTGTTTTTCACTGAAGCCCCATTCGCTTCAGGCCAGGGCTGCCTGAAAAACGCAGAATATGGAACATGCTGCGATTTTCACGCAACGCAGAACTGATGCGGGGGAAAAAACGCTCATGTACACAGACCCATTGAAATGAATGGGTCAGGATTCGGTGTGGGTGCTGTGCGTTCATGTCGCGCATTGCACCCGCGCGGAAAACTCGCTCGTGTGAAAGAGGCCTAAAGGGGTTGTGTTATCTGAGACCATGTCAGATAGCTGTAGGTCCCATCGATGGGACCTGCACTTATCTGTAGAACGGGACCCCTTTAAAGTGATCAAGAACGCTCTGCACTCACTTCTATGGGATTTTGAAAATTGGCCGAGCTTGGCTGTTTTTGTAATTCCCATAGAAGTGAATGCGGGTGGCTGTGCTTGCGCTGTGCGACCTTGTTCACTTTGGGGTCCTGTTGTAGAGATAGTTGTGGGGTCCACCTCTGGGACCTGCACCTATCTGACATTGGTAGCATATCCTAATGATATACCCAGTTTCTCAGCCTTTTGAATCTGATCCTATTCCAGCAGCAGCAGTTCTACTCCCTCCCATACACATGCATACTTGGTTCAGCTGAGTGTGCAGGTAAAGGGGAGTAGGCCGAAGCCAGACGCCTCTGGTGGCTTATCACTATAGAGAACAAGAGGATCAGACATATTGAACTCCAACTGCTCTGCCATTGAGATTGTCAGGACGCCTCCAATAACGGAAACGGTTGTGTGAATGGGGCCTAATGTGTACTATCACTTTTAGGTTGGGGCTACACAGCGATCCTGGCTACGTTGCGCTACCAGACATGGTTTTACAGCAGTGCAGCCATCAATATAAATAGGTTTGCATTGCAAATCATAAGTTGCAGCGAAACTTCCCCCCCCCCCCCCCCAGAATTGCAAAAAAAATCCAATACTGCTGGATGTTTTTGTGATTCTGGGTTGCGGCAACCTGCTAGTCACACTGCAATCACACGCTGACCAATGGCTGCATTGGTTCACAGCAATTTCTGGTTGCATGATGGGTGTTGTGGTCGAGGTCGCATTGTAACTCCATCGAACCCATCTGATCCTTTCTGCCACTAGCGGTTAAGCAATGTCAGTAATTATTTGTCCTCCTATGTGACTGTCACAGTATACAACTGCTCCAAGGTGAAAGACTGGGAACCTCGGAAGGGCTCCACAGCGTCAGGGTCCAAAAGTGACAGCTGTGATCGCTTGCTTTAATTTTCACTTTTTTTTGTAAATGTGGCCCAGGGCTCAGTTGCCCCTGAGCTCTATGGGTTTTCCTGGATCTGATGACATCATCATCACGTACATGTGTCTATAGCAGGAAGAGTGCCTACACCACGAGCAATGGGACGGCTTGATCTGATCTCCTGGCAGGAGTCTCAGTTGCAGATTCCTGATTCTTGCATTACAGTTAATGGGATCTAGAGATTCCCGGAGTTTCAGTGCATCTGTGAACGTAACCTTAGGCTCCATTCACACGTCCGTATTTTGTATCCGCATCCGTTTCCGCAATTTCGGACAATTATGCGGATAGGATGCGGATCCATTCATTTCAATGGGTCCCGAAAAAATGCGGACAGTACACAGTGTGCTGTCCGCATGCGTGTGTCCGTTCCGACTGCTCGCATAAAGAAATCCTCCTGTCCTACTTCTATCCCGATATTTGCGGTCTGTAGCTCAATACAAGTCTAGGGAACCTCCAAAAAATGTGGAAAGGCATCCGCATGTCATCCGCAGTTGCGGATTCCGTTCCAGGAGGACAGAAAAAAAAAAATAAATTTGATTCCTCCTTCCGTTTTTCTGCAAAAAAAACGGAACGGATGTGCTCGAAAAACGGAGTTTTTTGCGGAACAACGAATCCGCAAAAAACTGACCGTTTTCCAGGATGTGCACAAATACGGACGTGTGAATGTAGCCTTAAAGGGAACCTTTCATCTCCGAAACCCCCCTGAACTAGAGTAAGTGTTGTATAGTGTAAGTGATGCTGAATCCGAATATGTAAGTTTTATCTTCATACTCACTTCCATTCTGACGCTGTGCTCCCACAAACCTGCAGTAAAATCCACTCAGTGGACTCCAGTGCTCACTCACATAATGGAGAGGACTCAAAGAAGAGTCCACTGAGTGCATTTTACTGCTGGTTTGTGGGAGCACAGCGTCAGAATGGAAGTGAGTATGAAGATAAAACTTACATATTCGGATTCAGCATCACTTACACTATACACCGCTTACTCTAGTTCAGGGGGGGTTTCGGAGATGAAAGGTTCCCTGTAAGTTGTATGCACACGGCTGTTGCTCAGCTGTGCCCATATTGCAGCCCACAAACACCTTGAATGGGTCTGGAATCCTTAAAGGGTTTGTGTCATCATGGACAATGGGGGCATATCGCTAGGATATGCCCCCATTGTCTTATAGGTGCTGGTCCCAGCTCTGGGGGGAAAAGGAACCCCGCGGAAGCGCTAATTGCGGTCCCCAATGCACAGAAAGGCTGACACACATTTGTGTTCATGAAACCTAATGCAGAGACTTTCAATTAACATTTTTTTTTTTTTTTTTTTTAATTTAAAATGTGTGGGCCCTATTCAGTGGCTGACGCTGGAGGCATCAGTCTGGGAAATAGCCTCCTAAGCTCCTAATCTATACTTCCTATGTAGCCTGCAGACCACAATGTGAATACAACCAAAGTTGTATGGACTCCTTTATATTGAGTCATGTTCCTCAGTTAACGGGGGTTTTCCGAGTTATATATATTGATGAGGATCAATCAATCAAGATAGGTCATCAATATCAGATGGGCGGGGGTCCGGCACCCCCGCCGATCAGCTGTTTGAAGAGGAGGCGCGCACCGTATCAGCGCTGCCTCCTCTTCACTGTTTACATGCTGGCCGACACGGGGGTAGTGGTGAGTAGGTGTAATTACACCTCACCGCCCCATTCATTTCTATGGGAAGAATCGCTCCCATACAAGTCTATAGAAGTGATTCTATCCATAGAAATGAATGGGGCGGTGAGGTGTAATTACACCTACTCACCACTACCCCTGTGTCGGCCAGCATGTAAACAGTGAAGAGGAAGCAGTGCTGATACCGCGCGCCTCCTCTTCAAACAGCTGATCGGCGGGGGTGCCGGGTGTCTATCCTGAGGATAGGTCATCAATATAAATATATATATATATATATATATATATATATATATATATATATAACTCGGAGAACCCCTTTAAGACCCCATCTGGGCACGTTTCAATGATCCAAGTGCTGAATTTATTTGGGGATGCTGACGGCAGGGATAGAAGACTCCAGAGCTGGAAGCAGACTTGGCCCATCGCTTCCTCCCTCCCCTTATACCCGTTCCCCTCTTCCGACCTTTGCTTAAATTGGCACACTCTGCACCCATTCACATATTTAGGCTAGGGCTACACGGCGACATGTCGTGCAACTAAAAGGGGTACGTTCATGTCGCATGATATTAGTCAATGGTGTCGCACTGCGACATGCTGTGACTACGACATGAAAACTTGGATGGATTATTTGCGACTGTTGTCTTTTTGCCGCAGTATGTCACAGTTTGACGCCATTGACTATTATTATAAAAAATATTTGCGTGGCTTTTCTGGGAGAAGAAGTCGCACGACAAATGTCGCCGTGTAGCCCTAGCCTTATCCGTGGCAGACTACCAATATTTATACATTGTAAAAGGGCAGACGACATGATTTTTCAGTCGGTGAGGGAGACCCTCAGGATATGATTGGCGGGGACAGTACTAAGTGGCAGAGTGCCACCCCGCTCGGGCCACGGATTCTTCAGAGAGGTCCGTCCTGCCAAAATGCTGAACTGTAGGGAGCTCTGAGTTTTCCACCTGAACTGCACCTTCTCGTATTCACACTGAATCTGTTCTTTTCAGAAGTAGCCAAGTTTTTACAGACGCAGAATGGAGTCCCCTCGTCCAGTCCAGTCAGCAGTGGGATGGATCCTTACCACGCCTGCAGCATCCTCCAGCAGCTCAAGGCCATGTACGACGAAGGCCAGCTCACCGATATCGTCGTAGAAGTGGATCACGGGAAACATTTTTCTTGCCACCGGAATGTCCTCGCAGCAATCAGTCCATACTTCAGGTACAGCGGCTCTGACATTTTAGGATGTAGTGAAATGCCATGATCTGAGCAATCAGGGATTTGTGGGAGTCTGAGGCCTCATTCACACGTCCGTGTCCATGATGAAATCCGTGATCAGATGTCAATGAAGGATCTGTGATTGGTCTGTGCGTCATTTTTTTTTTTGCTGTCTGTGTTTCACGGACGCTGCACAGCTGAAAATTAATTTTCATAGCATCTCCTGCAAGTGATCCGTGAAACACGGATGGCATCAATGTTGAGTCTGTGTTTGTTACAAACCCATAGACCATATTGGACGTGAAGGATCTGTGAACACAGACATAATGGAGCTTGCTTGGTGAATGGGTACGAGTGATGTCTGTGTGGAACACGCACAGGACCCGTCCGTGCATCACTGACGTGTGAATGAGGCATGAGGATGGCAGCAGCTTATCTCCCAGAGGCAGATGAAATCTAACCCTTCCCTCCCGTGGAATCTGCTGTTGGTGACACTTTGGAGGCCACCACATATACTGGATTGTCTGCGAGTTCTGCCCAAATAACCTGCTTATGTGTAGCCATCGCCTGAAGGTGATCACACATAATGAAGTAAGTAATGTGCGCAGGAACGGCACGACTACTTCTCAAGGTCTGGAGCAGGCATCCCCAAACTGCGGCCCTCCAGATGTTGCAAAACTACAACTCCCAGCATGCCCGGACGGCCTACAGCTATCAGCCTACAGCAGGGCATGGTGGGAGTTGTAGTTTACAACAGCTGGAGGGCCGCAGTTTGGGGATGCCTGGTCTGGAGAAAGAAGGATCATAGGGGGGAGATTTATCAAAATTGCCTTAGTTGCCCATAGCAACCAATCAGATTCCAGCTTTTATTTGTCAGAGCTCCTTTAGAAAATGAAAGGATCAATCTGATTGGTTGCTATGGGCACCAGTTACACCAGTTTTGATAGATCTCCCCCATCGTGTCTGTAGGCTAACAAGGTGAGGGGTGGTAGTAGTACATAACTGCAGGATTGTTTGTAGTCTGTAACCATGGAGACGCTTAGGTCTGCTGAGAAGGTGAATATAAAAGTTGTAGGAAATTTACAATCCAGAGTCCTAGCAAAGATGCCTCACTTTTGAAGCATGGGTGCAATAAAACAGTTGTCGCAGAAGCGCACGTTACCTTTTATTTGCTTTATTTGGAAAGTTTTTCTATTTGCACAGTCTGTTGCATGTAGGCGATTTTACATATGCAAACATGCAACTCCCGAAGGAGTCGCGATTCCATCCTCTGCCTCCTCTATGAGGCTACTTTCACACCAATGTTTTTGCTGGATCCGTCATGGATCAGCAAAGACTCTTCCGTCATAATAATACAACCGTCTGCATCCTTTCTGAACGGATCCGGTTGTATTATGTCTAAAATGGCCAAGACGGCTATTTTCTTTAGTTTCCGAGAAAACGGATCCGTCCCCTTTAACTTACAATGTGAGTTATGACGGATCCGTCTTGCTCCGCACCACATCGCGGACAGAAAAACACTGCTTACAGCGATGGGGACACAACCAAACGGAACGCATTCTGGTGGATTCTGTTTTGTTCAGTTTTGTCCCCGTTGACAATGAATGTGGACAAAATGGAAGCGTTGTCCCCCGCTATTGAGATCCTATGACTAATCTCAATAGCGGAAAAGGAAAGCGCAGATTTGATAGTAACCCAACCAGTAAGGGCAGGTTGTCTATGATCTCTGTTCTCCTACAGCTAGCCACACACCCTGATGGCTCTCTACAGTCAGCTTTTCCTCCCCATATTCGTGCACATTTGACTCTGAATAGGGAGACAGCTCTGGTGGCAGCTTATATTAGACTACACGTGTTTAAATTTAGTATGTCCAAGTCCAACCCTTATTGATGCTCTCCTTCAAAGGAGGCTCAGGACACCAGGTAGTTGGTGGATCTCAGTCGGAAGTTTTGACAGCTTCACCCAGTGTTCTTGTAAGGTTAGTTTCACACTAGCACTTGACGTTTGGGCAGGTAGCAGTCTGCCGGAGATGTCTGGACCCAGCACTGCCTGAAGGACTGTCTGCCCTATTAACTGTGATGGAGAAATAGCGCAGCGGTTATCTTCTGGCGAATTCCCATCATATCTGCTGGGTTGTGGCTGGATTTCCAATGATCCCCATTAAAGTTAAAGGGGTTGTCTCATGATGGACAATGGGGGGCGTATCGCTAAGATATGCCCCCATTGTCTTATAGGTGCGGGTCCCACCGCTGAGACCGCACCTATATCCAGTACGGAGCCCCGCAAGGTGGTGGCTGGAGGACTCCGCTCCGGCCGGCTCCCCATAGAAATGAATGGGAGCGTACTGCGCATGCGTGGCCCCCGTTCCCATTCATTTCTATGGAGCTGACGGCTCGGCTATTTTCTCTGGCACCATAGAAAATGAATGGAGGGTGGCTGCGCATGCGCAGTGCGCCCTCCTTCACTTTTGGAGCTCCGTTCTGGATATAGGTGCGGGACCCGCACCTATAAGACAATGGGGTTGTATCCTAGCGATATGCCCCCATTGTCCAAGTTGACACAACCCCTTTAATGGGGACAGTGGGCCTTCAGGCGGCTTCTGGAAGTTTTAGCAGACATCTCCGGAGATATCAAGCACTAGTGTGAAACTAGCCTAATGTATATGGTCACCTTTACTCTCTGCCTTTCACAATACATTATGCACAGCTAAAGCCTTGTTCATGTTAAAGAAGAACTCCCGCAAAAATTTTTATTCTCTGACCTGTTAGAAAGGTACATGATATAATCTGTAGTGATTGTCATTTTCTTATCAGTGACTGTTTCTGTGAGTAAAAACCTCTCTTCTTATTGTAGCTGGGTCATGTGACCTACTCCCTGACCTCCAACTGACCCAGGACAGGAAGCCAGTAACTGCTCTATTCATTCTTATGGGAGCCTCACTTTCAGTCTCATAGGAATACATAGAGAATTAGACTTCCTGTCCACACATAAGTCTCTGTGTGAGTTGGTGGGTCTAATTGCTGGTCACATGACACAGATAAGAAACTTCAGGATGATATAAGTCAAAAATTCAGACACTGGTAAGAAAATGACATTCACTACAGATTATATCATGTACATTTCTAGCAGGACATGGAATAAAATTTTTGTCGGGAGTTCTTTAAAGACCTCCATCAGACGTATGTAATGTATGCCATTGTGTAGGCATACTGTGGCATGTGTCGCCCATTGACCCCATGCTTATAAACGGAGCTCAGTCTCCCTACTGCCTCTTTATCAGTGCCTTTCATTGTCCTTTTCTTCCCCCTCTGCAGATCTATGTTCACTAGCGGCCTTACAGAGAGCACACAGAAGGAGGTCCGGTTAGTGGGAATCGAAGCGGATTCCATGCAGCTCGTACTGAACTATGCATACACCTCCAGAGTCCAGCTGACCGAGGCCAACGTCCAGGCTCTGTTCACCGCAGCTAGCATCTTCCAGATCCCTTCCCTCCAGGACCAGTGCGCTCAGTACATGATCAGCCGCTTGGACCCACAGAACTGTATAGGCGTATTTATTTTTGCCGATCACTACGGTCACCAAGAACTTAAGGACAAGTCTCAAGAGTACATTCGTAAGAAGTTTCTGTACGTCGCCAAAGAGCAGGAGTTTCTGCACCTGAGGAAGGACCAGCTCATTGGTATCCTGAACAGTGACGACCTGGATGTGGATAAGGAAGAACACGTGTACGACAGCATCATCAGTTGGTTTGAACACGACCAAGCCGAAAGAGAAATGCATCTTCCAGAGATATTTGCCAAATGTATCCGTATGCCTCTTATGGAAGAACAATTTGTGGAAAAGATCCCTCCTATGTTTGCACGGGCAATGCCTAAAAACCACGTACAAAAGGGAAAGATTAGTGCCAATTACTGTAATCGGCGTCTCGGCATGACCGCTTCGGAAATGATTATCTGCTTCGAAGCCGCCAGCAAACACTCAGGGAAGAAGCAAACTGTGCCTTGTCTGGACACGCTCACGGGAAAAGTCTACAAACTATGCAAACCCCCCGGAGACTTGCGAGAAGTCGGGATCCTTGTGACGCCAGATAACGAACTTTACATTGCGGGGGGCTACAAACCTAGTAACAATGACGTCTGCATAGACCACAAAGCCGAAAGCGACTTCTGGTTGTACGACCATTCAAATAATAGGTGGCTGGCGAAGGCGCCGCTGCTCCGAGCGCGTATAGGTTGCAAACTGGTTCATTGCTGTGGTAAGCAGTACGCAATAGGGGGACGCGTTTACGAGGGGGACGGCCGCAATCCTCTGAAGTCCGTGGAATGCTATGATGTTCGAGACAACTGCTGGACGGCCGTGAGTTTAATGCCTGTTGCAATGGAGTTTCATAGTGCTGTGGAATATAAGGACAAGATATACATCTTACAGGGTAAGAGCTGATGATGCGCCTCTGCCGGTTGGAGTAACTATGGCGGTAATACGGTTTTAAAGCCTAATACTTTCGTTTGAGGGAGCAGAGCAACAAAGTGTATTGAGTTTGCCCGAAGTCTACCTTTAACCCCTTGTTGCGCAGCACCAGAAATTTGTGCCTCTGGCAGGAGGATGTTTGTGCACAGTGCAGGGATGGCGTGGGCTTAGGCGCTGTGCCTGCGCCATCAGCAGCGAGTGTCAGCTGTAAAGTGCAGCTGACGCCCGCTGCAGCAACTGGAATCGGCACCATATCTTTACTCCTTGGGTATCCAAGTGGTGGCGTGCACAGCCGCTCTCCGTTCATTTCTATAGGGCCGCTGAAAATAGCTGAGCGCTCGGCTACATAGAAATGAATGGTAGCGGTGGCCGCGCATGTGCAGTGCGCTCCCATTAATTTCTATGGGAGCAGCGGGAAGCTGTGCCTGGTGGTGGCCGGACCCCGGGAAACCCAGTGTCCTCTAGGCGCAGCGCTCCCCGCTCCATTCACGATCACACAAAGAGGGCATATCCTAACGATATGCCCCCATTGTCTATGATGGGAATACCCCTTTAAGGGTGCCAATAGTTTGTCATGGCAATGGGGGACCTAACTGGACATGTCTTCCCTGTGACAGGGCCTGAAGGGTGCCTGTCAATGGAAGGCTGACATAATACCCTGCTATGTAGGATATTACAATGGGTTATAGATGTGAAGATAGGATCTCATGGTCATGTTATAGTGGGATTAAAACAGTGAAGTTTGCAGAAAATAAAATTGCTTTGGGGCTTTGCACATACGGAGGAATACGTTAAAGAGGGTGAAGCATGGGATAAAAGAAGGGATCCTCTCCCTCACTAAAATTCCCACTCCCGCTCTCGTTCGACATTGGGTCCCACTAGTCTCTTCTTACTGTTTCATTCTTGACATGCAGGAAATGGCTTTTTTACAAATCTGTACACCGCACACCTAGTTCTCCTCGGAGAGCTGAACAGGAACTAATGGATACACTTCTGCCCCTTTGTTTTATCAATTAATGAGGGTCTTGGCACCCAGATCTTCACAAACTTCTGACAGGTCACAAGTTGGCAAAATTGGTACTCCTTAAAGGGGCTGTGCACCTTTTGGGGAGAGAAGACGACGTTGACAAACCCTTCCCTCATGGACAGACCTGCGAAGGGAAGCGTATACATACATGCTTCCTGGTGCTGGCTCCTGACATCTTTGGCCTCAGCTGCTCCACTTGGTCTTCCTCGAGGTAAACTTCTTGTTTGTGCCCCCGCTGCGGTGACCTACTTCCCTTGCATAATGACAAATGGTCACCTACGAGGGGAGCGGGTCATCACTGTGGCCAGCGATTTGCTGAGGTGGGGGCAAACGGGAAGTTTACATCCAGGGATCCCAGCGGAGGAGCTGAGGTCAGGGTGCAATGATGCCGGAAGCCAACATCGGGAAGCAGGTCATTATGCTGCCCTTCACAGTTCTGCTTAGAAACTCTCGCTTTTTCTCGCTCGCTCGCTCTTGCTTTTTCTCGCTCGCTCGCGCCTCTTGTTACACAACCCCTTTAAGGCCCCTTTCACATGAGCGAGTTTTCCACGCGGGTGCAATGCGTGACATGAACACATATTTTTCACGCATCAGTTCTTCGTTGCGTGAAAAACGCAGCACGTTCTATATTCTACGTTTTTCACGCAGCCCTGGCCCCATAGAAGTGAATGGGCCTTCAGTGAAAAACGCATTGCATCCGGAAGAAAGTGCGGATACAATGTGTTTTTCACTGAAGGTTGCTAGGAGATGTTGTTTGTAAACCTTTAGTTTTTTTATCACGTGCGTGAAAAACGCATCAAAACGCATTGTGCACCCTTGCTTGCAAAATGGTGCGAGTTTTCCTGAACGCATCCGGACCTAATCCGTCACGCTCGTGTGAAAGGGGCCTTAGGCCTGAGCTGGGCTGCTTCATTGGCAAACAGATACTATGGACAGAAGAACATTCTCTGGATGACTTCATTTAGCCTGAACTGATCACGTTGTACTACAGTTTTCCTTTCGAGATCGGTCCGTTATAGAGGATGGTATTTTTGTTGACCGAAGACACTTGGTTCAAAGCTTCGGAATAATACTTTCCGGAGGTTCGTCTCCATACAGTATTAGAATGTATGGGCTCTGATGAGCCAAAGTAAGTTATTCACCAAGTCGCGCGTGACTTCGTTGAATAACTTCGGTAGATGAAAACCATTTTAAAACTTGGAACCGAACTCTGCTTTGGTTTGAAGCTACTAGTCGGAACCGAAGCCGATTTCGGTTTCAATTTTTAAAGTGGTTTTCCATAACCAAAGTTATTCAATGAAGTAACACATGACTTCGGCTCATCGGAGCCCATACATTCTAATACTGTACGGAGACGGATCCACATACAGTATTATTTCAAAGTTTTGAATGAAGCAACTTCAGATGAAGTATCCGAAGCTCGCTTCGCTCAACACTAGATGGTATGTATGTTTTATCCTGCATTCACACGTTCAGGATTTGGTAAGGATTTTGGTTGTGGATTCTGTGTTTAAATCCTAACCGAATACCCCATTCGCATACAGCTGTAAAAAATCTGTGGGAATGAATGTTCATCCGCCAGGAAAAGTCATGCCAAAAAACGTTTAAAAAAAATCCATTCCTGATTTGTCATGTACAAATGCTGAACATTCCTCACCACGCGCTCAGCCAATTACATTACTGTACATGCGGAAGAGGTTTTGAAAATCCCATCCACATGTAGCTGAAAAGTAAGCATGGTGCGAGCGTCGCTGAGTGCCAAAAATGTATCCCCTTCATAGTATAGGGGTGAGTTTGTAGCAAACTGCAGGTAATGTGGATTTTCCGTATGCATTCAGCCTTACAGTACGTTCACGTTAAGGCTGAGTTCACATCACCGTTTAACTTTCTGTTCTTCTGATCCATCAGAAGAAGAGAGGAAAAAAACAGGATCCTGTAAAAAGAAAAAAAAAACAACTTGTTGCTTCAGTTGTCATCCGTTTTAGCCATTTCCGTCTGAGATTTTTTTTTTTTAGACGGGGAAAAAAATATTTGTGCATTCAGTATTTTTGTTTCTGTCTAAAAAAAACTGATCTCAGATGGAAATGGCTCAAATGGATGACAACTGATGCAACAGGATCCATTTTTTTTAAGGCTCCTGAAAAAAAAACAAAAAATCCATTGCAATCCTATGCATAACTGCACATTTTTTGCGATCTCTCTTTCCCGCTCTCTCTTGTTTCCGCGCTCGCCCGCGAGCGCTCCGCGATCTCTCTTGTTTCCGCGCTCTTGTTTCGCGCGCTCTCTCTTGTTTCCGCGCTCGCTCTCGCTCTCTCTCTTGTTTCCGCGCTCGCTCTTGTTTCGCTCTCTCTCTTGTTTCCGCGCTCGCTCTTGCTCTCTCGCTCTCTCGCTCTTCTCGCTCTTGTTTCCGCGCTCGCCCGCTCTCGCTCTTGTTTCCCCGCTCGCCCGCTCTCTCTCTTGTTTCCGCGCTCGCCCGCTCTCTCTCTTGTTTGCCCGCTCGCCCGCTCTAATTTTCTCTTTTCATCTGAAGGATCAGAAGAGCAGAAAGCTAAATGCTAATGTGAATACACCCTGACTTGTATCCTGTAACATGAACTTTGACCATTGCTCTTTGTGATTTTTTTTTTTTTTTTTTTTTTTTTTTCCCCTTCTTGCTTTCCACATAGGAGACGTGTTCTTGTGCTATGATCCTCCAAAAGACTACTGGTGTTACTTGACCCCCATGACCGTCCCAAGAGTTCAGGGGATGGCAGCCGTATACAAAGATTCCATCTACTATGTAGCTGGCATCCGAGGCAACCATCGCGTGCTTACCGTGGAGGCTTACGACATTGAGCAGAACCGTTGGACTCGAAAGAAAGATCTTCCTTGCGAACAGTCTTCGAACCCGTACATCAAACTGGTGGTCCTGAAGGGTAAACTCCACCTGTTCGTCCGCGCCACCCAGGTCAGCGTGGAGGAGTTTGTGTTCCGAACCAGTCGAAAAAATTCCCTCTATCAGTACGACGAAACGTCCGACATTTGGAAAAAAGTGTACGAGACTCCGGAGAGGCTGTGGGACCTCGGCCGTCACTTCGAATGTGCAGTTGCTAAACTTTATCCCCAGTGTCTTCAGAAAGTTTTGTAGACTTCAGGCGGCTTTTACCGGCGGCCGACGGGAAGAAAGACCATTCAAAAAACTTCAGAAACAAAAACTTCTGTGTCAGTATTTAATGTCTGTGGACAGCTTCCTGTACTTGTGGATGGGTGCTTTCAAGGTTGCAGTTTGAGTTGCTGTAGGATTGCAGCTAGTTTTTAAGGTTTTTTTTTTTTTTTTTTCACCACTGTATTTCAGTGAATCCTGAGTTTACAAAGTGCAATTATCAGCATTGTTTTCATGGTGTACATGTGATCATGTCATTCTGTCGTCGTATTTTTGTAGGTAGGAATTGTTTCAAGTAACTTATTGATTGCTTTAGAGGAACCAAGATATCTATGCACTAGAGCACGGGCAAACCTACCGGTCAACAAAAAGGTGGTGGAGGACATGCGGGCACTGGAGGTTGGACGACCTTTTTTGATGCCTGAGCAATTTTATGGGGCAGTTCCACTTGATTTTATCCTGGTTTTTTTTTTTTTTGTTTCTATTTAAGAAATTTTGTGTATTCTACAAGTTTTTTTTTTTTTTTTTCTTTTTCAACTGGTCAATGTTTTTTTGACCCTTTGAAATAGTGGAAACTTTTTTTTCCGCTGCCCCATTGTAAGTTGGTGTGTAGGTTTGCTATGGAACGAACACGGTAAGGATGGTGTTCTGCATTATATTTAATACAAACTTTTTTTTTTTTTTTTTTTTTATATATTTTCTTTCTATATGATGCAGAGGATGTTATACATGTTGGAGTGCCTTCATCGCTACACCGCGGCACAATACGTCAAAGTGGTACTGCATCTTTTAAAGTTTGAAGACTTAATACGGGTAATATCTGAGGCAATATCACTAGGCTTTGTGTCTTTTTCTCCCCTCTTAACCCCCCCCCCTTCTGATTTATTTAGGACGCTACAAAAACACACAAAAAAACATACAAAACACTAGCGATCAAACCTTCTTCTTGGTTTTACCGTTTTTCATGTCTGGACAGCTTCCAGAGTACTGCAATACTCTCCGTCATCCTTGAGGCTGCAATACATGCGCTATATACTTTAATGCTTGTCGTTTTAATGCTTTTTTCAGTATTGGGTTTACTTTTGTATAGGTTACTATATGTCTTTTTTTTCAGTTTTTGGATCAAGCACGTTATAGCAGGTTTTAATTTGTTCACATGCTTTAATTTTTGTATTTAAATGGTGCTATCTTTATAAAAGAAAAAAAAAAAAAGGAAACCTAGAAGACCAAATCTAGAATAATTGATTTTATCTAATGAGTACTGTAAGTAGAATGCGGTAGTTTATAGGGCTGTACACGTATGGGGGGGGTCGCAACGTCGACTTCATCGTATGAAAGTTTTTAGTATACTCTGCAATTCCTGGGATATGTTTGGAAGACTTGTTTAGGTTACTTGCACACGTTGCGCATTGCGTGCGTTTTTTCTGTGTGGATTCCTGTGCAGAAAAAACTAAGCGTCATACAGTATCGGCAAAAGTGTATGAGGTTATATAAATCTCAGGCACACTTTGCGTTTTTTGTTGACCTGCCGACTTCGACATCCGTGGCATCTCAATTGTTTTGTCCCTTTTCGGTGTAAGGGCCCTTTCACGCGACCGTGGAGCACGGTCCGGGGCGGTCCGTGAAAACCCGGTCCGGGACGGTCCGTGAAAACCCGGTCCGTGCTCCTTCTGAGGGCAGGAGCGCACAACGTCATTGGTTGCTATGACGCCGTGCGCTTCCTGAGGCCGCCGCTGTACAGTGATAGTGTATACGAGCATGTACAGTGTATCACTGTACAGCGGCGGCTTCAGGAAGCGCACGGCGTCATAGCAACCAATGACGCCGTGCGCTCCTGCCCTCTGGGTTTTCCCGGACTGTTCTCCGCGGTTGTGTGAAAGGGCCCTAAGGATGAGATCTACAGCAAAACCGCATGAAATACACACCAAAAAACTTTGAGTAACACATGGTTTTTGGTGGGAAATGCATAGAAATTCGTGTCTTACAGCTTTGTGTAGGTTATATGAGACTCTTCCTATAGGTAAACCTGCCAGACTTTGTATGGTTGTAGATTTTGTTCCCTATTGAATCTGAAATAATGAACCCCCTCCCCCTGCCTTTTCTTCTTATTGCTGGTGCAACGTGAGTAATTTATAAATCTGAAACTCTAAGATATGATGAACACTGCAGACTTTAGGAGCCAACTTGAAGTTTCTACTGGCCCAGCGGTATTGGCTTTGAAAGTCCTGAAAGAGAAATTGACCTAAAAAGTTAGGTGCCAATTACAGATTTAAGGCACATTAGCTATCTAGGTCCTTGGTTTTGTCTGACCCTGTACTACACCCTAATGTTATCTCGTACTCCAAAAAAAAAAAAAAAGTGTCTCGATCTCTTGAGGTGGCTTGTTACTGGACAGTGAAAAAGTAAAGTTCATCATGGAAGGTCCATGATCGATCAACACATTAAACTGTTCCACATTGTTCTCCTAATAAACTTGCTTCCAGTTCTATCTAAATAGTAGTTTACTAGAGATTTGTACAGTTTTCTACTGATGGTCAACAACTTTTCATGAGCCAAACGTGACCTTCTGACTAATCACAGGTATCTTTCAAAAAGTTGACCTGCCTTTTTTTTTTCTTTTTTCTTTTTTTTTTTTAGCGTTGCCAAGTTCTGGAGTTGAAAGCCCAGATTAGGTCACGGCAGAGATTGATCAGTTATTTTGTCCAATTTGTTAACTTGTACCAATGGTGTCTAAAATATCAACCTTTACTGACCAACCATGAACAAGGACCTTCATTAGTCAAAAGGTTGACTGTAGTTTTATTTTGTTAAGATTGCTTGAAAGTCCAGAAAACAATTACTACTGTCTCAGTGAGGGCTTCCAGATGTCCATGGTATTGATTGCCAACGTGGCCCTTTTAAGACTTGTGTGAGCTTTTTAAGAAATCCTTGGTTCTTTGTCTAGAAATACCTGAAGTGAAATGCAGCTTTACCCTAAATAGCTGGCAAATGAAAAAAAGTGTATATTTCAGTTGACTGTCTTACCGTGTAGACTTGCCTTTCTATAGGTGTGCTAGAGTGGTGTTTCTTGGGCCTTCTAAACCTGGTACCATCTAAAGTTACATCAAAGCACCACCAAGGGGGTACATTTTGCTGCCCATTAAAAGCACAGAATTGGGGGCAGGATGAGTATCTCCTACAGACATAAAATGTACCCATTTGGGTACCTATATCACAGGTCGACAACCTAGGTGCTAGAAGAAGTCTTTCCTAAAAACACTGGATTGCTTGACACTCAAGACTCTCCCATTGGTGCCCTTCGTACCATGTTGTGCTTACAGCACCTCATCCATACCATAACGTTTTCATGATCCATCCTGAACCAGGTCCTACTCAATGCCTGGACTTGGGTGTAATCAAAAACGTTCCATGATTTCACATTTTGGAGCCAGGCATTGTCTACTCACTTGAAATATAGTTGGTTCACAGTCCTGTAGACTATAACGTAGAAAAATCTGGCTGCTACATTTAGGGTTTGTATAGGTAGTTTTTAAGCAGTCATCCTCTGAATCTTGCGGTGGTTGAACCCCGCTGCAAAATTGGTACGTCTAATGAGCCAAATTAACCTGTTTCAAAGGGTTGTCTACTTGGGACTGGTCAACAAAATGGTTGTGTCCCTACCAGTGCGTAACGTGTGTGACCAGAGCTACCATGACTCTTGCCAAAAGTTATTGTTGAATACAACTTTCGAGATCAGGTCTAGCTACATCGTTAAGCTGATGAAAATTGAGAGATCAACGCAATAGAACAGCTTTTTTGCTGTTGACTTCTTCAGGAGCAGAAGAAGAAAAGTTGGCCATCATGAAACTGGCCAGGACAGGGTTTTACGCTGGCTTTATTCTAGAGAGACTATTTGACTCTTTAGAATCCAAAACCTGTCCTCTTGCCCATACATCCGAGCACCATTTTTACGAAGCACATGCCCGATTATCTAAGGTTGCAGTAACTGGAGTGAGGCAAAGTAGAGCATTTATCGTACTTGAAACTAGATCAGCTGGAATTTTTCAAAAATAATATAAATTGCAATATAAGCTTAAAGAGCAATAAGTCAGAAATACTCTTATGCCCAATATGTATCTCTACTTGAGTGAATTCTGCAGGGGCAATCCTTTTATCCATTTTGGGGGGAGTTATATTGGTTTTTGCTTGTATTTACTTTTCTCTTTTTTTTTTTTTTTTTTTTTTTTTTTTTTTTTTTTCTTTTATGATGTGCATATTATATATATATTTTATTACTAAATGCCCATGTCTTGCACAAACAATACTGTGAAAAAAAAAAGCCTTGACAAATCGCATACCTCATCTGTTTTCTTTAGAACATTACATATGCATACCTGAATTTTTCATGTGTCTTTTTAAGCCTTTGACTTTAAAGGGCTCTAGAAGGTTAAAAAAAAACATGGCCGCGCTCTTCCAGGAATGGTGCCGCCCTTATCCATGGGTTGGGTCTCTTCTGATATTGCAACTCAGCCCCATCGAAGGGATAGCCTAAGCCGTCGTGTTTGTCTAACCTAATAAAGCACCTTTAAGTTCCTGCCACCCTATTGGCTTTGTATACAAAGCAAACTGTAGATGTTTTTGGAAGCACCCCCTGCTCGAACCCCCCCCCCCCAACCTCTTTGTTCCCTGTATAAAGTGAAATGCTGTCAAGTGTGTGATGTGTGGTTTTTTTTTTTTTTTTTTTTTTTTTTTTATGAAACTCCTTTTTGGCTGTATAGAAATACCTTGCTTTTGGACAATCTGTAGTGTATTTGTTGGCATCGCTCCCATCCATCGAGAGTACTTGAATTCCTGGTGGGACATCTAAGACTACTTTACTTATTCGGATTGTGACTGAAAAATATCCCCACCATTTGCCCCAAATGGGTTCTTGTCCACCAATGGCTACCTAGAAAATTTTTTGAAGATGTAACGATCTAAACCGTCCTGGATTGAAAGGGCGTAATATGCCCGTGTAACTCCTAACATTGAGCTGTCTTTTGTTTGTTTTTTTCAAGGACATCCACTAAGTTTCTATCCCTCCGCTGCATTTTTTTTATGTTTTTGACTATTGCTAATGTATTGCTCCTTGTCAAATAATTATCAGAATGCTATGATCATTAATGTGGGTTTGATGTTTCTCAAGTATAAAATTTTTTATCTATTTTAAAAAAAAAAAAATTCTCATAGCGTAATTTTTGTTTCCTTCTTAGTCTCCTTGTGAACTTTTTTTTTTTTTTTTTTTTTTTTTTTAATCCGCTGTGTTCTCTAAATAATTATAAAACCTGTTTGCCATCTTGCTCGGTGAAAGGGGTGGTGGATGTTTATGGGATCCTTATGCTTGAAGGGAAAGGGTCACGTTGAGCATGGTACCTGATCTGCTGGCACCATGTTATAGAGCAGGAGGAGCTGAGCAGACTGATATATAGTTTTATGGGAAAAGATTTAGTAAAACTTGTAATTTATTCATTTATATTCCTGCTCTTTCTGGGCTTTGAAGTCCAGGAGGCGGTCCTATCAGTGATTGACAGCTATCTCTGTATATACATTCATAGAGGGAAGGCTGTCAATCACTGATAGGACCGCCTCCTGGACTTCAAAGTCAAGAAGGGGGAGGAATATAAATGACTAAATTACTAGTTTTCCTGAATCTTTTCCCACAAAACTATATATGACTCTGCTCAGCTCCTCCTGCTCTACAACATGATGCCTGCAGTTTACACTGCATTTTCATGATGACAGGTTCCCTTTAAAGTCTCACCTGTGATATAAAGATGTTGAGGTTACGGTAGATGGTCTCCTCGACCCTTCTTCCAGAGCATGATGGCTTTTTTTTGGCCTGCAGCGTTCGTATGAATACTATATATAGTCCGTGTGCTAGACCATACAGTATGGAGTATTTATGTAGGGGGGGCTTGGTGGAAATTTAGGTTGGCCATACACATTCAACAGCTACCTCTCCCAACTTCCTGCTTCTCTATTATACATGCACACTCTGGTTATGTATACATATGCTCTAAATGGGGATAGGGAAAGAGGCAGACTGGCCATAGACTCTACAGGGAAAGTTCCCTGTGGGCTGATGCCCAGGGGGCCACCCAAGCCCTTCTCATGGCTGCTGTCCACGTACATAACAATCTGATGCTCTCAACATTAATTAATGTAGGAGAATCAGGTACTTATGTACTAGGACAGCAGGCTGGTGCCCTGGTGCTGGGCCACCAGCAAATTCCCAGTCTGCCCCTGGGAGAGGGTAGTAAGCAGTATGTATTAGATGGTTGGGTGTTCCCACTGAAATCAGGTAAATGTAAATTTTTGGGTGTTTTACATCTCCATTTTCTTGCTAGAAGATCATCTTTCCCAGTGAAGAAAACTGGGAACACCATCGCATATTTCTCTAATTTCAAGTTCCAGTAGTTAGACAATTAGGCTTCATTATATCCAATATTAACACTTGATGGTAGAATACTAGGCTTTGTCACTCATTGCATTGTTGAGCGGTTGAGTTTTACACCTTTTTAGATGTAGCATTAAAAATCTGGGTTGGTTATATTATGGATGGGTGAGATCCACCCACCCAACCTGATACCTTTCAACCCTTTGTGCCACCATTTGACCTTTGGGAATAATATGTAGCAGTAACGTGCTCAAAACAAACTCTGGCCTTCAGGCAGAAAAACAAAAAGTTTCATGTATTGACCAGTCAGATCACTTGTAATGTGAGTGGTAGCTATGGGCTTTTAGTTACTGTAGCTTTTATGTAGGAGGGTTGTATTTACGTTGTGTTCAAAGTGGAAGGTATCTTGATGTTTGTACAGTACATCAGACTATGTGCAACCTACTGTTTTTGGCCAAGACTGGATGAGAACGATGGGAGTAATTTCTCCAGTGGGTGGGAGGCAGCTTATATCCAGAGAGGAAAAATTACAACTCCTTTCACACCTGGTTGTAATAGTCGATTTTTTATTTTTTTTTTTTTACATTTATAATTTTCTTTAAAAAGTGTTATGTTCTTTTTGCATCTTGTTTTGAGGAAACTGAAAAAAAAGTTTTGTAAAAAAAAAAATTACATATTCCTTTAAAAAAAAATTATAAAAAAATTGGAATGTTGGTTTACCAGAGGACTCTTGGCTCCTGAGGAGTTTACAGGAAAAGTCTACTACAAAAATGCCCCTACACCCCCAAAAAATTCTACTCCTGGGGATATTTAGAATTTCACCCTTAAAAACAAACCCCTTTCAAGACCGTTTGTGATGCTGTGTGCCGAGTTACCTGCGCAAAACCCACGTGAATTTCCACTTTTTTGTAAAATTGAGTTTTTGATCTAATGTTTTTGGGTTTTGTCCTTGACAAATAACTTTTTACATAGTTCTGAGAAGTTGCGTGTACTGTTCTGTGCTCAGGTATGTTAGCAAGTACTGTAGTGCAGTTACGAAAATGTGTAATTGTTTTTTCTTTTCATTTGCCCCAGTTAACTTATTTTACCGTGTTATTGCCATCTTGCACATGTTGGCATTCTACTTGATGTCATTACTTTTCAGATAATAAATTGTTTTAAGGTTTTATTATGTACTGACTTTGTATCTTCCTGTTTGTGTTCGTTCTTTTGGTGTTTTTGTGTCTTCATTACTCAGTATTTGTCTTCATTCATACCACTGGCTTTTAATGCAGGCCCTACTATTTTATGTGAAACCACATGCCAGGGACCTCATTACTACTCTTCATCTTGTGTTATTGATGTAGTTGTAGACTAGTTGTTACCCTTTCCCTCGCAGATTTGGTCAGTATGTTACATCATCATTTTGAAGCAAAGTCAAGTCATATATAATTTTTTTTTATTATTATTTATTTGCTAGTAGAAATAACCAAAGTTTTCAAAAATTCGATTTGGCAAGAAATTCAAATGTTTTTATACAAATTACTTTGCCACAAAACACTTTTCATTGTCTGGAGCGGGAACGGCAATTAAGCTGCCCATCTTTTAGCGCCTCAGATGCCGCGTTCAACACTTATCACAGCATCTGAAACTCGAATTCATCGGTGCGGCAAGTGTGATCTTGTAGTGACGTCTTTACACTCCATGCTGGTCAAGAAGGAAGTGGACGACCTCGCTGTAATCGAGTGGATGAGGTGAGTATAATATATATATTTTTTAATCTTTCAGCTACTATTTTAGGAAAATGGAAGGGGAGAATTCAGCTTTGTGGCAAATCGATTTTTCATATTTTTTTTTCCCTGAAATTTGGTTCGAAGTCCACTTCAAATGCTTTGATTTTCTCAACATTATTTACTAGCACTGACATATTCTGTTGCGCTTTACAGATATTAGCATCACACTGTCCCTAATGGGACTCACAATCTAAGTTCCCCATCAGTATATTTTTGGAGTGTGGGAGCGAACCAGAGTACCCGGAGGAAACCCACACAAACCCAGGAAGAACATACAAAGTCTATGAAGTTGTTGGCCTGGGTCGGATTAATCCTAGGACCCCAGCCCTGCAGGACACCAGTGCTAACCACTGAGCCACCGTGCGGCCTAGATACTAAACACAGGGGTTATATAGTGCAAGTACTTTGAGTTCCTCTCGTCTTGGCTTCTACTTGTGTTTTTTTTTACTTCAAAATACTGGCATTATTTGCCATGTGTGACTAAGGCTACTTTCACACTAGCGGCATGGGTGTGTGAAATGTCGTAATTTTAGTCTGGCCACCTCTTGGCATGTTTACCGTGCTGCTGCCGGAACTCTGGCCCGACCCCAGTGAATAGGGCCTGAGCATAGTTCCGGCTGCACACGTGCACTAGCGGCAGCACTGATCCGGCAGGCTGTTCACCCGCTGGAATAGCCCGCCGGACACCCGTGCTGCTAGTGTGAAAATAGCCTAAGGTCAGCCACACGTTTGCTATTCTCAGTGGGTTCAGCCAACAATATGAACAATCTGCTAAGTTACTAGAGTTGTGATCTCCTCGGATCTATTGTGTATGGACGTCTTCCTTTGCTGTGTTTTGTCTTACAGCCTATAATGTCTGTTTTTTGTCCAACCTGAAAGCCACAAAACAAAATATAGCCAAAAAGTGAAGGCTATTCTTCAGACAATTGGGTCCAACAATAAGTTGGAGGATGGTACTGATGATCATGAGGTTGTTGTTGGCCTCGATCCTAAAGCTGGTTCTCCTGTCCCAGCTACTTATACACAAGTGTACATGTGTTCTCAATGGGAAGAGGGGCATAACCTCTTCTAGCTTCTCTTACGTTAGAACAAAAATCCTTTCTTTCCCCAACATCTGCCGTCAAAGGGAGAGTTGAGGCAACCTCATACCGATTAGATGGACAAGCTGGCCCTGCGAAAGTCGGTGGATTCGGCCACCATTGATGTGTATGGCTACCTTTAGTCATGAGTACACAGGTACCCTTCACCTAAATATCTGGCCCATTGCAGATCTGGCTTATTACACCGCCAACCTCAGCACTGGATTACAGTGTTATGTAATAATTTTATGAAGCTATATCACCATAATCATACAACATTTTATTACAGATGCAATATCCAGATAATTTTTATTAGTTTAGGGCTTTCTCTGAAATACAGCAGAGTATAAATCCCAAACATCCATAAAAAGGTGCAGTGATATATAGGTACGTCATGTCCCGTCACAAGCCTTATGAGTTAAAGGGGTTGACTGACCAGTAAAAGTTTTATTTCAAAAAGTCCAGAATGGAATAAAAAGAAAAAAAGTTCATACCTCACTAATCCCTCATGAGTTCCTAGGTCCCCACTGGCCTTTACCTGCTGGTCGCCTTGACACACACAGGTCACTTCTGTGGCCAGCTGGTGGTCATTGTGTTGAGAGGGACCAGGAATTTGAGACCAGCCATGAACTGGGAAGCACTGTAAGGGGAGTAGCAGAGAGTTCCTTCTGAGTAACTTAAATGGTATTTTTGAGTGTTTTAGGGGACTTCAATTTTGACCCCAAAAACTTGCCTGTGGCAATAAGGAAAATCTCTGCTCTCGGCGTGGCTGCCTTTTTAAAGGGCTTTTTCCGCCATCTTTTTATTAATGACCAATCCTCAGGACTGCTCTTCAATCAGCTGATCGGCGAGGGTGTTGGACACCTGCCGGTCTGATATTGATGATTCTATTTCGTGAGCCCGGTGACCTCACTAGAAACAATGGGCAGTCTGGGGCAGCGATATAGGCTGCCCATTAGTGCCAGTGATATCATCAGGATCATTGCTAGGTGGAAGCCTCTGCCTAGCAGTGTGACACTGTAAACAAAACAGCCCTTGCCCTACACAGGGGAAGGAAGAGCATTGGGGCATGAAATGCTCCGATGTTCCACTCATTCATCAAGGGGTTATGTCTGGGTTCAGAGTTGAACTAAACAATTGGACAACCCTTTAACAATATCATTTTGGAAAATTATTGAAAAAAAAATTGCATTTTCAAAATCATTTTGGAAAATTATCGGGAAAAAAAATTGCATTTTCACAAAAACTTGTACAAAAACAAGTCCTGGTTTAATAACTCTATATTTTTGCTGTTGCCTTTTTATCATTGCTGATGACAAAACGTGGCAACATTTCAGCATTCTCTTCTTCTGGCAGGTATCCACCCAGCTAAAAATAAGTGGCCTGCTTATCAACGTGATGTGTCCATGGAAAACTTTGTTGACCTTTTCATGATTCACCTCAAAGGACCCAAACACAGCCAGCGTACACACACACACACACACGCACACACACACACACACACAAATATAACTAAATTCTGGTCCTGTTGGATGTTATCTGTGTCCTTGGTCCCGGCAGGTCTGCCCCCAGGTCTTGTATTTCAAGTCCTATTGGATGTTATCTATGTCCTTGGCCAGTCGGGTCACTTGTATTTTCCGCTGCTGTTTTTTTTAATTCCAGACATTGCAGATTTTGTTTTTCCCCTTTTGGTATTTTGAGTACTAAAAACATTCTGCATTGACTGTAAATTTGGTGAAACGGGTAAACGAACAAGGAGGACAAACAGTTGTAGCAATTATTCAAAAAGCAAAAGGATCGATGACAATGTTCATGATCGATATTTTTTTTTTCAGCTGATGTTCTGTTTGAGCCACTTTTATATATTTGTATGTAAAAAAAATGTAAATTCAGAATCTAATAAAATGTGATATGTATAGCATATAGATGACATAGTAAAGCGGATGTCCAGGAACATATCTTCAAACAGATGCCAGCAGCCTGCCTCCTGTACTTCAAGGATCATACCTACCTGCTCTTGCCGTACCCACCCGCCGCTCCAGTCCTCCGCGCTGGCGCCCATCTCTCCATTGTCCGTTACAGGGTTTATTTTCTTCCGGACATGGTCATCTGATCTTTCAGCCAACCTCTGCCTTCAGTGTTGACGTGTCTCTTGTGGACACCACCACTGAAGCCAGTAGTTAGCTGAAGAAGATCAGATGACCATGTCCGGAAGGAAGAAAACAAACCCCGTACCGGACAATGGATAGGCGGGAGCCAATGCCAAGGTGCAGGTAAGTCTGATCCTTTTAGTACGACAAGCGGGCTGCTGACAACTGTTGATGATATATTCCCCTACAACCCCTTTAAGACAATTATTGTAACAGAATTATGGTCATACTGAGGAATTCACGCATCAAGTAATTTTTTCCGCTCAAAAATCAGCAACTGGGTTACGATATGTGCGGATTTCATGGATTTATGAGTAGACTGAGACACTGATTTCACTCATTGCATGGCAGTGACTAAACTCCACAGCAAGGCCTCATTCGCACCTGTGTCTCTGTGATCACATCCATGACAAGATGGTCAGTGGTTCTTCCATGAAGATGTCCACAAAGGATCTATGTTTGGTCCATGTGTCCGTTTTTTTGCCCTCCGTGTGTCATCTGTATTCCACGGATACTGCTAGGTTAAAAATTATTTTCCAGAACATCTACTAGAATTGGGATCCGCGTTGGGTCAGTGGCTTTTTACCCAGTCAACAGGGGAAGAATGATCGTAGTAGTGATCGTTCATCCCCACACAGTTAGAAGGATGCTCCATTTAAATGTAGGCTAATAGACATGCTATCTCATCGTTCATCACTCGTTTAGCGGCAGAGTTTCTGTCCTTTCATTTTCACTTTGGGAAGGGTTTGAACGAACAGTCGCTTACACGGTAAGAAGTTCTGCTGACAAATTATCATTTTACGTCTATATAAAAGATGCGATCAGCAAGAGACGAGCATTTCCTCATTTGCCGTCCGACCGCTCACCCTGTTTACATGGGGCCCTGATCTGAAATGACCGTTCATTCTCCCAGTCATCGAACCTGCTCAGATGGGCCTCTGGATTAAAATTATAAAATGTTGTGAGCTTACAAAATGCCCTGAGCTGATAAATCGGGTAATGTAAACTACAGTGGATTGAATTCAGAGATAGCAATGTGTGTAAATAGATATCCCTGTCCTGCAGCCAGGGCCCAGCCATGAGCCAAACATTTGCTTCATCTACTGACCTGAAGAAAGGTCACCAAGTGGACACCTCCTGGAGATGGACTGATAAAAAGAAACAGAAAAATGGATCCATGATCTTAGGAGCGATGCCCCTCGAGTTCACTGACCTAGTTCTGTATCTAAATATCATGGATATTACACTGGTGGTCCGTATCTACCATTCACCCTGTGTGTATTGGGACTAGTTCTCAGTGGACTTCCTTACAGCGCTCTTAGGGCTCATGCACACAAACGTGTGCCGCCTATTTTACAGTCCCCTATGCACGGGCACTGCATGTAACTGGCACAGATGGATGCAGATTCATTGAACTTGAATGGGTCTGTGATCCGTTCACATTGCAAAAAAAATATATATTTTTTTGTGGTCCGGAGGCACAGAGAAAAACCCCATGGAGGCATTACGTAGTGCTTCCATGGTTTCCGTGCATTCATTCTGCACCTCCCAGATTGCGGACCCGGCATACGATGCACAAACATCCAATGCCGTATGTTGCTGATCCACTGTTTGCGAGGCGCCGTACGGGCACCGGCCTACAACGGCTGTGTGCATGAGCCCTTAGGGTTAATCCTTTCCAGTTGCTGACTAAGGTGCTGATCAGCCTTCCGATTTAGCTGTGCTGGTTGTTCCACCTCCTTGCCGGAGCTTTTAGATGTCCAGGGAAGGTGTGATCTCTTGTCTGATTACCGATTCTGCTCCTTGCCGCCTGCCCTGGCCATAGTAATCTGGATTACACATCTACTGAACCTGGTCTGACCTTGGAATTGCCATCTGGAATATAAACGTACTAAGCCTTCCCTGACTTTGGACTGTATTCAGACGACGTCTCATGTCTGATTGCTTGGTGCTTATGTCTGAGCCCTGTGGGTCAGCTGCCATCTACACCAGGACTAATCCAGGAGGTAGGGGTCTGGTTGGCTCCCTGCAGTGAAGTCCAGATTCCAGTACAGGGGCTAAAGGGTGAATATTAGGGAACTGACAGGATAACTCTGTTATGTTAAGCCCAAAGTCAAACTGGTTAGTTGGCATGTTGGGTTCACACCCATTATCTGTTACAATGGACTGTGCAAACTGGCTTCTTAGTGCCCACTGCTGGGACCCGCACCTATATCGAGAACGGAGCGGGGAGCGCTGTGCCTGGAGGACCCCGGTCACCACCAGGCGCAGCTCCCCGTTGCTCCCATAGAAATGAATGGGAGCGCACCGTGCATGCGCGGCCACCGCTCCCATTCATTTCTATGTAGCCGACGGAAATAGCCGAACCAGCGCTTGGCTATTTTCGGCGGCCCCATAGAAATGAATGGAGGACGGCTGCGCATGTGCAGTGAGCCCTCTGTTCATTTCCCCGCTCCGTTCTCGATTTAGGTGTGGGTCCTAGAGGTGGGACCCGCACCTATCAGACAATGGGGGCATATCCTAGTGATATGCCCCCATTGTCTGAGATGGGAATAAGGCTACTTTCACACTAGCGGCAGGCCTGATCCGGCAGGTGAAGGGTGCTGCCGGATCAGGACTGCCGCAGCGACTTGTGGAGCCGCAACCGCGCTCCGGCCCCACACATGTCACACAGTACATACACACAGACACACACAGACACACACACACACACACACATATACACAGACAAATACACATACATACATACTTACATGCTCCCGGCAGGTCTTCAGAGAGACGGAGAAGCAGGACGGCTCACACAGGTGACGATTCCCCACAGCGCCCTCTGCTGGGCGCCTGGTGGAATCGTCACCTGTGCGCGCCGTCCTGTCCCTCCGACGCTCTGAAGACCTGCCGGGGTGCATGTAAGTATGTATGTGTATTTGTATGTATATATGTCTGTGTATGTTTATGTGTATGTCTATGTCTGTATGTGTGTATGTGTAGCCGGATCCGTCATGAACTCCATTGAAAGTCAATGGAGGGCGGATCCGGTTACCATTGTGGTCACACCAGACGGATCCACCCCCATTGACTTGCATTGGGGGTCATTCCGGATCCGTCTTGGTGCGGATGCCTGGACCGGAGAGCAAACCGCAGCATGCTGTGGTTTGTTCTCCGGTCTGAAGACGGAACGGAATGCTTTCAGGAGCATTCCGTTGTCTTCAGTTCAGTTTTGTCCCCATTGACAATGAATGGGGACAAAACTGAAGCGTTTTATTCCGGTATTGAGCCCCTATGACGGAACTCAATACCGGAATTTTAAAACGCTAGTGTGAAAGTAGCCTAACACTTTCAATATTTTAGGCTAGTAAGCATTTCAGATCCTGTCACCCCACCTAAACTGACCTTTATACCTGTTTGGCAGCAACCTGCGACATCACACTTGGGATGAGCGTGAAATTGTGTAATATGGATTAGAGGTAAATATGACAAATAAAAATAAAATGTGTGTTTTATAGAGGTTACCTGCTGCTGGGTGTCGACGGTCTTTCCTCTTTATAAACTACAGAATTTTTAGGTGTTCTGTCATTTGCTATCTAATAAATCACATTGGATCTATGGATATCTGTGTCACTATTTAACTTTTATAGGGTCACATATATACAATTTAACCATTTGTATTGCCCCACTGCATACAACATTTAAAAAAATTAAGCTAGTATGTAAATAGGCTTCATTCACAATTTGCTATTGTTTTATGTCTACAGCTCCAAGGCAGATCTAAATGTCTCCGTGGTAACAGACAACAAACACTGTGTAGTCTGATCCTGCAGTCACACTCTTTTCTATATGCCCCCTACTTTCACTAATCCACCAAGTATAGGTTAGTAAGAAGCAGGGAACCGATGGAAAAAGGATCAGACTACAGAGGGTTTGATCTGCCTTGGAGCTGTAGACATCATATAGTAGGAGATTTTTAATCAGGACTATGTGCAAAGTTATTAAAAGTGCATCTGTCAGCAGATTTGTACCTATGTCACTGACTGACCTGTTACATGTACACTTGGCAGCTAAAGACATCTGTGTTGGTCCCATGTTCATATGTGCCCGCATAACTGAGGATAATGAAGCTTTATTATATGCAAATGATTCTCTAGGAGCAACAGGGGCGTTACCATTACACCTAGTGGCTCTGCTCTCTCTGGAACTGCCGCACCCTCTGTACTTTGATTGACATGGCCAGTCAGTGAAAATGTGCTCACACCTGGGTATGTCAACGTTCAGAGTGTGCAGCAGTTACAGAGAGAGCAGAGCTTCTAGGTGTAATGGTGACGCCCCTGTTGCTCCTAAGGAATCATTTGCATATAATAAAACATCATTTTTCTCAGAAATGCGGACACATATGAACATGGGACCAACACTGATGTCTTCAGCTGCCAAGTGCACATGTAACAGGTCAGCCAGTGTCATAGGCACAAAACTGCTGACAGATGCCCTGGAATAGTTTTATTTTAAATGCACATTTTTTTTTTTAGTCTGTGGGTTTTGAGTCTTATGCTTCAATTATGCAGCATTTACAGTATATTTATGGTATATTGTTATCCAGCTGAAACCAGGTCAGACTTGTCTTAAATTGTAGAACTGGTAAAATATGTAGGTCAGGATTGTAGCATTTTTTACTTGTCAGATAAGAAAATGTCCCTCCCACCTGTCACCTGCCTCTTCATATATTTGATAGCTTCCCATGGTTCTTATTGAGGTGATCTGTTTCCTATTCCTCAACTTCTGATTTTTGACAGATACCGCCAATATATATATATATATATATATAACACGTGTGCGCAAAAATTCTCATACGTCTCTATTCTTCCACCTGAGAGGTGCTGCAGCTGTATCCGGTCTATCCCATGACCTAAACTGTCCAGGCCGATACAATTTACCTGCACTGATACTATGTGATACTTTGTATCAGGAAAGGTAAGAGATTTATCCTGGAAGAGATAACAATGAAAGGGACTGAGAGGACGTCCATCTTCCTTTAAAAATGTGGTTAGTCCAAAGGGAAAGGGACGGGTTTACAGGAATCATGTTCTTCACCCCCTTTCCCTTTGGCCCAAGCCCTTTTTAAAATGAAGATGGACATTGATCCAGAGATTTGTTCCGTGGATCAATATAGCAGGTTTACAGCTTGGACTTGATGAACTTTTATCTTTTTAGGTGACGACTCTAAGGCTTTGTTCACATCGCCTTTGAGCCTTTCCGTTCTCCTGCTCCTATAAAGGACGGATTTGGCACCTACTGTAACTGAGCCAAACGGAACCCAAGGACCCTATAGACTATAATGGTGTCCGTTAGGCCTCATGCACACGACCGTATGTATTTTGCGGTGCGCAAATTGCGAATCCTTGAAATACGGATACCGCCCGTGAGGCATCCGTTTTTTGCGGGTCCGCGATTTGAGGACTGTAAAATGGATACGGTTGTGTGCATGAGGGCTAAGAGACACTGAATCAGGTGAGAAGTGGTTCTGTAGTTGAATATAACACAGGAGGCATAGGAGATTCCATAGGTTCCCATAGAAGGTGTCCGGCTATTGGTGCACTTTAGACAGATCAATAACAGGATTTATTGACAATTAATTGCCACCTGTTCCAACAATAATGGAGGGAAAGCGGCCATTACCTGCGCTATCACTCCGCCACGTGACTGATTGTGTAACTGCTGGAAAAGATAATGCCGACATGAGTAATGCAAATCAGCTCCTGTTCTAGGGAATACAAGGGCGGCCTATCTGGGCTGAAGGCAATATTTACTTACCGGTGTTGGTGTATGTACAGTGCCTGGCGGTGTCACAGCGCACTCTGCTGTTACGGTGGAGACGTACAGGTGCAAAGACAATGGGGCAGATCTATTATTATTGTCAGCTTAAGGCCCCATTCACACGACCGTATGAATGGGGCCGTATGTATTCCGCAAAATTGCGGAATACATGCAGCCCCATTCACCTCTATGGGAGCGCACAGCCGCGGCACGGAGACAGCTCCGCATAAAAAGATAGAACATGTCCTATATTTGCGGACCCGCAAATATACGGTCGTGTGAATGAGGCCTAAAACTAGACCAGATAGAAGAAGCCCCAAATTCACCGCAGCGGCTCATGCTATGTGAAATTTTTGGTGCGTCTTGCAAAATTTTCCCAAACATTTTTTAGAACTGCCTGGTGAGCTGCAAAATGTCTTCAAAACACATTAAATCTAGTACAAAACATATATGCATTTTTTTTAAAAATCTATTTTGCACAAATTGAACCACAATTCTGGTGCATTTACTTTAGTAGATCTGGAGCAGGGCTTGAAGGGGCGGAGCATGAAATAGAAATTTTTAAGAGTGTCATGCCCCGCCTCCCCTAGAGTGTTCCTTTACTTTTGTTTGCTTAGATTCTTGCAACCCAGCAAAGAAAGTGATGGGACTATTCAGGGCTGGGCATCTCCTTGCATGATGGCTAACCTCCAGCACTCCAGCTGTGGTAAAACTACAACTCCCAAGATGCCCCCTTGCTTGGCTGCTCTCAGAAATCCATAGAAATGAATGGAGCATGCTGGGAGTCGTAGATTCACCACAGATGGAGTACCGGAGGTTAGCCATCACTGGTCTAGCACTATGAATCGCCCATCTCTGTAACCACTGCAGCTACCACAGCCGTTATCAGTTGTCACCCAACTTTCCTAGATATCTGACCGATAAGTATGGGGGATGGGGATGTACTACTGTATACCAGGGCTGTGGAGTCGGAGTCATGGAGCTGGAGTGAAAAGTTTGGCTTCGGTTTTCCTTTGAAAAGTCTGGAAAAGGAGGGTGCAAGCTGTAGGGTTCTGTTGACGCTAGAGTTTTTAGGTTTCCATCCAGGGTTACAGTATTTTTGATGTTAAGAATGGTGCAAGCTGTAGGGTTCTGTTGACACTAGAGTTTTTAGGTTTCCATCCAGGGTTACAGTATTTTTGATGTTAAGAATGGTGCTATCTGATATACCATGATGTTCCACAATATATCTTTATGGTTTGTGCTCTGTTTGGGTTTTTTCGAGATGCCTTCATTTCTCCATGTGAATGGAGGAGATATTCTGGTTGTCACCCAAATTTCCTTTTTTTAAGCTGCCCATTAAAGGGGTTCTCCGGGAAAAAATAAAATACTTAAATATCACTTCATGATAAATATATTTCCAAATATTTTTCATTAGTTATAATGACCCATTTTGTCTAGGGAGCAATTATCAGGGGAAACAAAATGGCCGCCGTCCTATTAGTGCACAAAAAACCTGTCCTAATCACACAGGAGGACAAGTTACTTCACAACACTGAGGTAAAGAGCTGCCTCATCCTTCTCTCTGTACTTCATGTCTCCTCATGAACTCCATTCCTATAGAGATTCAGCAGAAGATCTTATAAACTGTATTCAGGATCATAATCCCTGACAAGCAGAGCAGAGAGGAGGATGAGGCAGCTCTTTACCTCAGAGTTGTGAAGTAACTTGTCCTCCTGTGTGATTAGGACAGGATTTGTGTGTACTAATAGGACGGCGGCCATTTTGTTTCTCCTAATGATTGCTCCCTGGACAAAAGGAGCCATTATAACTAATGTAAGGTATTTGGGAATATATTTATAATAAAGTAATATTTATGTATTTTCATTATCTCAATTCCTGGAGAACCCCTTTAATATATAATTTGCGGTAATCAATACTCAAACTTGTCCATGGGGCTGAAAATGATTGCTTCTGGCCAATGAAATCTGTCCATTGGTCAGAACATTTACTTTTTTTATTTTCTGCATAGTACTTTGGCGATCCACCGCCAGTTCAGGGGCATAATAAATATCTTAATAAATGTGCCCCTATATGCCCAAATGGTAGAAGATTTTAAATCTATTGTAAAGTTTCCTTGGCGATCGTTCATCCCCATACAGTATGATGATCTGTTGTATTCAAGTGCACTAAATGTAACCTGTGTAAAAGGACCCTCACAGTAAACGTGGAGGTTATAAAACGATCTGTACAACGTGGGAATCTCAAATTGTCTGGTCTGTGGCTACTTTAATGCTTACATGATTACTTAATGTCATGATTACGGGGTCTTCTGGGAGTTCAATATCTGATCGTGGGGGAGTCCACAGCCCTTTCCTAGGCATCACGTCATCGGTCACATGCAGGGGCGGATTGGCCATAGACCTTACAGGGAAACTTCCCGGTGGGCCGATGCCCAGGTGGCCACCTGAGTCCGCCTCATGGCCGGCCAGTGGAGGTTTTTGGGGATGTATTTTGTACTGCTGGGGCAGTATTTTGTGATGGACTGTGGTATTTGGCTGTGTTGGGATGGTATAATGTGCCACAATATGGTATTGCTGGCCCCGCCTTCCATCAATTTGGACCCAACTACAAAACAAGGGCCACTTTTAGTATTTTTTCCAGGGCCACTTTAAGTTCCCAGTCCGCCCCTGGTTACACGGCCTATTTGTAAGTCAGTCGCACTCAAGTGATTGCCCTGGACTGCAATACCAAGTAAGGCCACTATGCAATGTACAGCGCTGTGAGGAGGATGCATCTCTCGCCGCCTCTTCAAACAGTTGATCGGAGGGGGGGGTGCCAGGAGTTGGACCCCCCACAGATCAGATATGGATGACCTATCCCGAGGATAGGCCATCAATAGTAAACTCCCAGAAAAAAAAAAAAGATCATTTCTTGTACTTTTTTTTTGTAACATTCAAAAGATCTGAATTGGTTATATGGTATCATTGTGGTGCTAAGGACGCACATACTATCACAACACAGGCTCGTTCTAGGTCACATTATACCAACGATCATTATGCCTGTGACTGACGCATTAACCCTTCGAAGCTTCGATTTCCAGTGGTTGTAAGATACAGTTTAACCTCGAGCGCCTTATATTTACAATGGCTGCAGGCAACGTGAGTACAAACTCTATGCAATGTGACCCCTAGCAGCCCATCCTCCGCTGTTTACCATCTGATGGGGGTTGAGGACGATGTCATTAAAATAATGCAAATTCCAACATAACACACACATGTATTCTACATAATGTGATTTATACTGTGTCGCCATAGTCCATAGTCCCAGTCCCACGTGTAAATTAAAGGGGTATTCTGATAATAGACATTTATTCCATGGTTATTGAGAGCAGGGGTCTCCGGACCCCCCATGGTGCATAAACACTTATAGCTCTGTCCAGTGGCGTACATAGAGAAGTAAGGGCCTCATAGCAAGGATCACACCAGGCCCCCACACAGGACAGAAGGGTTTCTGCCTAAACCCCTTTCAATGACCCTTGGGCCATTTTTCCACTGTCTCATTTGCTAAAAGTTGTTCCTTTAGAGGGTAGAGTCCTGACCAAGTTTTCACCTCCAGCAGAAGAGGAGATAATCCCAACTAAGACTGGGCCTCCTCTTGTCCTGGGCCCCATAGCAGTCACATGGTCTGCCGCTATGGTAGATACACCCATGACTCTGTCCATTATAGTTTATGGAACTGATAGAAGTAGCCTAGCGCTGGCATCTCTCTTCTGCTTGTCCTCCTAGCGCCCATTCTCCCTGCCCCTGGCCAGACTTAAATAAAGTATTAAATAAAATTAAATAAAATGCCATAAATGCCTGATATCGGAATACCCCTTTAAATTGTCATTGAAATTTATAACCGGCCCTCAACATCAGCTTGTTAGCTCAAGGAATCTGGATACCTTGGAGCTTAAAATTCAAGGGGCACAGGGCTTGGAAGACCATTGGGGACCCCTCTGTTATAGTGATCTATGGGTGTTGCAGCGTATAACCCCCACTGATGCAAATATCTGCCATCTTTATGTAATGAATGGGATATTTCAGCTGTAATAATGTCTTGTCCTGGTGGAGCATGCCCAGCTAATAAAGGGGAACCCTCAAGTGCCAGCATCTGTAAAATCATGACATTTCAGTGGCATCGGATTTGGGTGGAAAATGAGAACTTCATTTGGTGATACTGTGATTTCCAACCTGTGGCTCTCCAGATCTTGTAGAATTATGCGGAATCGCTTTGTAAATTAAACTAATTCTATTAAGACACATTATAGTATGATTATTATACGCTGAGGCATATAGGTGTGGCACATCAGCTGTTGCAGAACTACAACTCCTAGCATGCCCCAGGAGACCATTGCTTTAGTGTATAATGATTATAATAAAATTCAACTTGAATGATAATAGTTTAATTTGCTAAATGCGTAAACCTCCCCAAGAGGTTCTGCAGCAGCAGCCTATGTCTGATCATCAGGGGCTCCTGTTCCCTCCTGTTTTAGGTTCTACAGCAGCAGCTTGTGTCTGATCATCAGGGGTTCCTGGTTTCTCCTGTTTGAGGTTCTGCAACTTGTGTCTAATCATCGTTGGCCCCTGTCCCCTCCTGTTTGAGGTAATGCAGCAGCTTGTGCCTAATCATCAGGAGCCCCTTTAGCCCCCTTTTTTGGGGTTCTGCAGCAGCAGCATGTGTCTGATCATCAGGGGCCCCTGTGCCCTTCTGTTTGAGGTTCTGCGGCAGCAGCATGTGTCTGATCATCAGGGGCCCCTGTGCCCTTCTGTTTGAGGTTCTGCAGCAGCAGCATGTGTCTGATCATCAGGGGCCCCTGTGCCCTTCTGTTTGAGGTTCTGCAGCAGCAGCAGCATGTGTCTGATCATCAGGGGACCCTGTGCTCTTCTATTTGAGGTTCTGCAGCAGCAGCATGTGTCTGATCATCAGGGGCCCCTGTGCCCTTCTGTTTGAGGTTCTGCAGCAGCAGCATGTGCCTGATCATCAGCGGCTCTTGTCTCCTCCTGTTTTAGTGTAAACTTCTGAGCTCTGCCGATCTGTACACCAATCATATTGCCCTGCCAAAACTTTTCCAGCCTCCCCTTTGTCTAGGTGACTGGGGAAGGAACAGGGGGGTCAGGTCTGTGCTGCACATGGTGTGACCAGGCTCCTCCCTGCATCCTGCCTTCTTCAAATACAGATAAGGTCTGGAGTCTTAAAAGTATTTTCTTTCACCCCCAGTTGTATTTGCTGGCAGCACCTAGCTCCACGTCATCTAGGAAGAGGTAAGTGAATGCCAGCTCCAGGGCTGGGGACCTTCAGTCTGTAGGAGCTTCTGCACACGTGGAGCCCAGGAGAAGACCTGGTGCCACCTTCTGCTCTGGGGGCTCACATCAAGGCAGGACTGGGCTGCTCAGCATCTGTACTGTCAGAAGAAACCTTGATTGAACTGTTGGAGGAGGATAGGAGGAAATTCAGAGAGAGCAGACCTAGGTTTTACATAGGACTGTGTGTGCAAACCTACAGTCCCATGTAAAATGCCTCAACTCAGAGTGCAGAAAACAGAAAACACAGTCTAAAAAAGCATTAAAAGACACACATTCAGCTCTGCTACATCTGTATTTGTTTACTCTGGCTATCAGTGCGTATAGTTCAACAGATGGTACAATGTATATTATTTCTATATATTGTGTCTATTTATTTTTATTTGCTACTTGTATACGATGTAGTATGTGCTCTATGTACTAAATGTGAGTTCCAATTGATATCTGATTAGTTGAAGATACTGATATTTCATCATGTTTTTCTATCATGTGCCATCAGTATATTTACATAGTTTCTCCTATTAGCTTGTGAATTGCAGTATTATTTGTTAGTCCAGGTCCTTTCTGTGTCATTTGCACCAGTCAGATGTTTTATGTCATTTAATGGAATGTCAGTAGGACAGACCCTCAATTTCCGGCGACCCAACTATGGTCACCTGTGCCAGTTACTAGAAATAGGCGCAGCGTCATTAGGAAGCAATGTACCCTGCCACTTCTTCTCCTGTTGCCGCTGTTTAGTTTCAGGATTTCAGCTTTTCAGGATTGTGTGCTGTCAGACGATTACAGGCAGCGACCAGCTATGTAGCCAGTGTGGCATGCCAAAAATGATAAAAAGCAGAGTGGACCCAGCATGCATGTGGAACCTGCACTCCCTGAATTTTATGGTGGCCGTTCTGGCACATAACAGGTAGTATTTAGTGTTAGGTTCCCGTCTTACAGAGATCGCCTTGACGTTTGGCAGACGAGCCCAATAGTTTTGCACAAAATGTATTTGCCAAGAATCTCAAATTTGTAAAATAAGCGTAGCATTAGCACCAGAATGTTTTCTATGACTATGGCATTTTTGTACTTTATTTGTTTTTCAGAGTGCTGCTGCATTTTATTCTTTTCCTTTGTGTTTCTAGCCATGGCAGCGTTCACCTGCGCATTGGGATGTGCTGACTGACCCCCTTTTTCTTTGTGGCATGCCACTTCTCTGGGATTGCTGCACCCATTTACTAGTGATTGGCGAGGGTCAGAGCAGATTATACCCCACCAATTGAACATGGAAGGGGTTTTCCCAGAATAAAAACATACCACCTGTCCACAGTATGGGCTTTCCGTGTCCATTCTGTTATTTTTGCGGACTGTATACGGAACCATTTATTTCAATAGGTCCGCCAAAGAAACGGAAGTTACTCCATGTGCGTTCTGTTTCCCTATGTCCATATGGCCATTCCACAAAAAAAAAAAAAATAGAACATGTCCTGTTATTGTCCACATTACGGACAAGGATAGGACTGTTCTATTAGAGGCCAGCTGTTCCGTTCCGCAAAATACGGAATGCACGTGGACGTCATCCATATTTTTTGCAGATCCGTGTTTTGCGGACTGCCAAATACTTATGGTTGTGTGCATGAGCCCTATATGTGATAAGTGTCTGATCACTGAGGGTCCAACTGCTGGGACCTCTACTGGTTACAAAAAAGTGGGCTCCTCCGTTTGAATGCAGCAGTCAAACACTGTGGGACTGCTGAATCATTTGTGAACTAAGTTAAGATGATGCATTTTACGTTGGACTGTAGTTTGCATACAGTCGAGTGTTTAAAAAAGCCTAGATGGTGCATTGGAATACCATAATTTGTGTGAATTGACAAACACAGCTCTGCTAATCTGTATCTGCTAAAAGCAACCCAATAATGTTACCAAGATGGATTGATGATCATGCAGATGCTGACTATCAGTGTCCCTGTCTGAATAAGGCCTTAAAGGAATCAACCAGAATTTTTTTTTTTTTAGTTTATCTCCACCCAGCAGTTCTATACTTGCCTGTTTCCCCCCACTCCATTCACCGGATTTGCAGTCTCTTTCTGTAAACTTCCAACATGGATGGTGTCACATTCACCTCCGCACCAATGACTGGCCTCAGTGGTAATGTGTCCCCAAGTGACACCCAGCAATGACATTCCACTTGGGGATATGTGACAGTTAATTGGCTGTCTGTGCAGGAAGTTTACAGGCAGGAGGGACCAGGAGTCCGATAAAGGCAGCCAAGAAGCCAAAATGTCTGAACCGAACATCGGGGAACAGGTAAATATATCCTCTGGCTAACCTCCGGCACTCCAGCTGTGGTAAAACTATGACTCCCAAGATCCACACTTGCTTGGCTGCTCTCAGAACTCCATAGAAATGAATTGAGCTTGCTGGGAGTCGTAGTTTCACCACAGCTGGAGCGCCGGAAGTTAGCCATCACTAGCTTAGACCATCTTGGAACGTGGCCAGAAAATCAGCAGGTGAAGATTTTGACACGGTTGCAGATTTTGTGGTGTGAATTATGGTGCAGCCATTGTTGCAGATTTCCTGTATAAATATTGCCCCTTTTATTTCAGTGGGAAATTGATTCTGCAGTGGAAAATTCTACAGAAAAAATTTCATGTGGATTTTTCCGTGTAGATTTTTCTGCAGCGTTTTCAGCTGCAGAATCAATGTCCCGCTGAATTGAATAGAGAGATTCTCATGCAGAAAATCCACAATTTTCATCCCCATAAGATAACATGGGGGAAGTTCTAGATGTTGCAGATTTTTTGGCGGAATTTTTCACCACGTCTGAGGCCACTTTTATAGGGATGCACACTAGGTTAAAGCTGCAATACGTGGTTCCACTGAACCCTACTTAGACCACCATAGAATCATATGCCGTCAGACAAAGACAGAGCTGATCCCCCCCCCCCGCAGCTATGTTACCTTGTATTCTGGGATGACACTTGACTACTAGACCATTTTGCGTTCAGACCTCAGTTCAATTGTATTTCGCAGAAGCTAAACTGTATATAAATGGTCCCTTTGTGGGCTGGCAGCCACCGGCGTCCCTGGAGGCCCAGCTCATTATATTTGATTTAAAGGATTTGCATGGAACATGTGACGAGCAGCTTTAATGTGGATCAGCGTTTAATGTGGCAAATTCAGCATGAACACGGGGCGTTCTCTGGAGCAGAGGGCGACTACACCTTCAGCTTGCTACCCACCTTTCTCAGAAACCTGAATGGCAAATTTACCTAGACCTGCTAGGCTTTCCATTACACAGAGCAAATATACGGTTTGCTGCCGTAGCCCTGTATCGATGTATACCCCAGCCAGGGGCGTAACTACCATAGCGGCAGACCATGCTACTGCTATGGGGCCCAGGGCAAGAGGGGGCCCAGTCTTAGTTGGGATTATCTCCTGTTCTACTGGGGGTGAAAACTTGGTCAGGACTCTACCCTCTAAAGGAACAAGTTTTAGCAAATGAGGCAGTGGAAAAATGGCCCAAGGGTCATTGAAAGGGGTTTAGGAAACCCTTCTGTCCCTTCTGGGGGGCCTGGTTTAATTCTTGCTATGGGGCCCTTACCTCTCTATGTACGTCACTGACCCCAGCCAAGACTTGATAGTTTCCCCCCCAGACCCACCAGTACCCTGCAGCCAGGACACATTCCCCAGCCACACTCTTGATGGAGAAACTGAAGATATCGCTGCATAACCTTGCAGCGTGTGAATATGTCCCACTGAATTGTCCCCGTGTAACTAGTCATACAGCAGTCTTATATTTTGCATATTATACACATGCAATAATTATTGATTATCTTTCAGATTTATGAGAAGCGCATCCTGATTTCATAATGGCTCCAGCAGTGGGAACGGATTTGGGGTACACCCCCCCTGATGGCGGCTGGGGATGGATGGTGGTTTTGGGAGCTTTCATATCAATGGGATTCTCTTACGCCTTCTCCAAAGCAATAACTGTTTTCTACAAAGAAATCCAGGAGTTTTTTGGAGCTTCTTATAGTGAAATCGCCTGGATCTCCTCATTACTGCTGGCTTGTATGTACGCAGGAGGTGAGTGGTAGCCGAAATCAGCAATGATAATGTCCATGTAATGTATGTCCTACCTGATGAGGCACTTGTCCTGGTTGAGCGGAGGAGCCAACAAGACCCTAGTCGCACAGTGCTTGACTCTTCTCCAGTCTTGTAGCTTTTGTATTCCTTCTTTACATCTTGGAACATCTGGATAAGATGTCAAGCATCGGGGTCAGCAGTGCATCACCTGTCACTATTGAAGGGGGCACCATTGGTCCTGATACTCTAGTCACCTGACGCCTACACACTTGAACCTATAGAAAAGCAGATGCACCGGATGGTGCAAATATCTAAACAGGATTCAAAGGATGCGGAGCCATCTAAAACAGGCTTAAAGGGAACCTGTCATCTACGAAACACCCCCTGAACTAGAGTAAGCGTTGTATAGTGTAAGTGATGCTGAATCCGAATATGTAAGTTTTATCTTCATACTCACTTCCATTCTGACGCTGTGCTCCCACAAACCTGCAGTAAAATGCACTCAGTGGACTCCAGTGCTCACTTTACATAATGGAGAGGACTCAAAGAAGAGTCCACTGAGTGCATTTTACTGCAGGTTTGTGGGAGCACAGCGTCGGAATGGAAGTGAGTATGAAGATAAAACTTACATATTCGGATTCAGCATCACTTACACTATACAACACTTACTCTAGTTCAGGGGGTGTTTCGGTGATGACAGGTTCCCTTTAAAGTGAACCTCCACCATTAAATGACTTTCTTATAATCCACATAGGTTTAAAGTTCAGTTTCTTTGTATGTGTTTTTCTCTTTATATGTTTTTATGATACAGAGCTCTAAATCTCCTGCCCAGACATACATTTAAAGGGTTTCTGTCACCAGAAATCACCCTATTAAACCAAGTGTCATTTGCAATGAGCAAATGACACTTGATGACAGTAATGTTAGTGTCATATTTCTCTGTCCATCAGTTTAGACAAAAAATAGGTTTTTATAATATGCAAATGACCTCCCCTAGGTGCAGTAGGCGTGAACCTGCACCTAGGAGAGGCCGTAATAACGCCTCTTACCACGCCTCCGTAGCGATGATTGACAGGGCCGGGCAGCCAGCTCTTTCGGCTCCCGGCCCTGTATGATCCCGAAATCCCGCGCCTGCGCACTGCCGTAGTACATCCGTGCACGAAGGAGCCGGGACCCGGGCGGCCGCCGGCTCTCAGCGCGCGTGCGCGGATGTACTACGGCAGTGCGCAGGCGCGGGATTTCGGGATCGTACAGGGCCGGGAGCCGAAAGAGCTGGCTGCCCGGCCCTGTCAATCATCGCTACGGAGGCGTGGTAAGAGGCGTTATTACGGCCTCTCCTAGGTGCAGGTTCACGCCTACTGCACCTAGGGGAGGTCATTTGCATATTATAAAAACCTATTTTTTGTCTAAACTGATGGACAGAGAAATATGACACTAACATTACTGTCATCAAGTGTCATTTGCTCATTGCAAATGACACTTGGTTTAATAGGGTGATTTCTGGTGACAGAAACCCTTTAATACATGGCATATTGGTCTCCTGCAGCCACCACTAGAGAGAGCTTAGGAGCTCACTGCATACTGTCTTATTATTAAATTCTATGCATAAACAGTATGCAGTGAGCTCCTATGCTCCCTCTAGTGGTGATGGTGGATATTTCCAGTCCTAGCAGTTGGGCTCTATTTTTCCTGATACAAAGCTCCAAATCCCCCACCTAAACATACTTTTAATACATATCATGTTGGCCTTCTGCAGCCACCACTAGAGGGAGCTCACTGCAAATTATTTATATATAGTACTTAATATAACAGTATGTGGTGAGATCCTCAGCTCCCTCTAGTGGTGACTGCAGATATTCTCATTCCTATGCTAAAAATTCTAGCAGTTGGGCCCTATTTTTCTGATACAGAGCTTTAAATTCCCTGCCTAGGCATGCATTTAATACATAACATGTTGGCCTCCTGCAGCCACCACTAGAGGGAGCTCACTAGATACGATTTATACATAGAACTTAATAATAACACAGTATACGTTGAGCTCCTAAGCTCCTTCTAGTAGTGACTCACGATATTCCCAGTCCTATGCTAAAAATTCCAGCAGTTGGGCCCTATTTTTCTGATACAGAGCTTCAAATCCCCTGGCTAGACATGCATTTAATACATAACATGTTGGCCTCCTGCAGCCACCACTAGAGGGAGCTCACTAGATACGATTTATACATAGAACGTAATAATAACACAGTATACGTTGAGCTCCTAAGCTCCTTCTAGTAGTGACTCACGATATTCCCAGTCCTATGCTAAAAATTCCAGCAGTTGGGCCCTATTTTTCTGATACAGAGCTTCAAATCCCCTGGCTGGACATGCATTTAATACATAACATGTTGGCCTCCTGCAGCCACCACTAGAGGGAGCTCACTGCATATGGTTTATACATAGTAATTAATAATAACACAGTATGCAGATAGCTCTTAAGCTCCCTCTAGTGGTAGCTGCAGGAAGTCTGAGTCCTATCTTAGAAAGTCATATCTGTGCAGAAGATTTGGAGAAGAATGGAGCTTGGATTGCTATGAAGGTATATTAGAAAATAATTCAGCACCTAAAATAGTTGATCATGAAAGGTAAAGATTTGCTTTAGGGAAAATTAGTCTCTTAGTTCTGGCTCCAGAAAGAAAGGTTTGAATCAGTAGTTAGTTTGCAGCCATAATTAAGTTGTAATTATTAATAATTAATTGATGTTATATAAATTCCCTGTTTCGAGCAGAGCTCACAATTACTGTTGATGGAAAAGTTCCAGCAGGCCCAGAGTTTCTTCAGCCGGTAGACTGTTAATCAGCGGCTGCCATTGTATGTACGAGTGCAGCGGGAAGTAATTGTGGATATAGAGGAGGTTAATCCACTTATAGGAATTACCGCACAGTCACATATAAAAAAAGTCTCCAGACTTGGATAAAACTGGTTTTGTACAGTGAGTTATGACTGACCCGGGCAAGCAATTTTTATTAAAGGGGACCTTTACCTTAAACAAAAATTCTGGACGCCCTCCCTGAGTCTTTAAAGGGGTATTCCTGTCTTAGACTTTTATAACCTATCCACAGGATAGAACACAAATGTCTGATAGATGTAGGTCCCACCTCTGGGACCCATGCCTGTCTCCAAGAAGGGATCCCGCCGACGGCAACAGCATTCAGGTGGGGAGTGAATGTGAAGTCGCTACACATATGTGAAGCTCTTTCCATTCACCTCTATGGGAGATACTGAAACATCTGAATGTGCGTGCAAGTGAATGGAGAGAGCTTCATGCATGCTCGGCCATCTCTCCATTTATTCTCCACCCAAAGAGACAGTTTGGGAACCTCCATTCTAGAGAAAAAAGGGGAATGTACTGTGGATATGCCATACATGTCTTATATGGGGATACCCCTTTAACCTAAAACATAGATTAAAGGGCATCTGTCAGCAGATTTGTACCTATGCCACCGGCTGACCTCTTGCATATGTGCTTGGCAGCTGAAGACATCTGTGTTGGTCCCATGTTCATATGTGCCCGCATTGCTGAGAAAAATGACGTTTTAATATAGTCAAGTGAACCTCTAGGAGCAACAGGGGCATTGCCGTTGCACTTTGCTAGACAGGACCAAGTGTGATGACGTTTTCAATGCCTGGTCCTGTCAATCAAAGTGCGGAAGGTGCGGCAGTTGAAGAGAAAGCAGAACCTCTAACCCTTCTCTAAATGAGGACCACCTTGTGATCAGATGATTGACAAATGTTTTCTGGTCAGGCCACTGTGCATTTTTTCTGCAGCAGCCACTGCTGGTAAAATGAGGTATTACATGTCGCCTGTTCAAATGAATGGCTGATGGTGGTGCTTAGTCCACAGCTGGAGGCACTTTTTTCCTCAGCGCAGTGTGAATGCTGACATGGCACATAATGGCAGTTAAATCTTGAGCTACTTGTGTGCCGTGGGTTGTGCTTCCTCCACTGTACGTGGATCGTCAACCAATATGGTGCAGTACAATAAAGGAGGCTGTCATTTGGCTGCAGGGTGGGGAGAGGAATGCTATCAGACTGGCAGGGCTATCAGGGGGAAATGCAGGCTGCAAAATATAACATCCGTGTGTGCATAGTGAAGTGAAGTGAAAGGTGTGTCCCAGAGGTATGTGGCCACAGGACTGACACCCACAGGATGACGTGCAGCCAGCCTCCAAGAAGACATATTGCACGTAGTGTTCTCCGCTACTTTCTACTGAACATGTCTTGAAGGACGCTGCAGGCGGCTTCTTACCTTTGTGTGAGATAGTCCACAATGGCTGAATTTTTTTTGAAAACAAAAAAGATTTCAAAAAATCCCATTCACATTTCCTTCGTTGATCACTGATCTTCTTGTTTTAGGGCTTGTCTCTATGGTTTCTGTGACCACCATAAGTGTATGACAGTGGCAGGGTCTTTGTGGACAGGCCTTTGCTTCAAGATCTTTGCTTGTTATCATGGAATGAAAGCAAATGAAAAATTGAGTGGATGAAAGCCCTTCCTGACGCACAGCTGAGGGTTTGTTGCTGAAAACATTGAAGCATTTCCTGTAAAATGCACAAGTCAAGTAGCGTGAAGCCGATGGGAAGTAGCCCAGGCCAAGTCATTGACGTATTAGGGATCATGCACACGGCCATTGCCTGGCTGTTATGCAGTGAGACCGTCCATGTCCTCCCCATAGGAATCCTGCAGCTCTCCCCATGCAGTTGTGTTGAAACAATCTCTCAAAGCCTCGTCACTCACTGTCTTCAGACCATATCCTCAATGTGCCGGTGACAGCTGGTTCTCTACATACAAGTGGTTTGTACACAGGTTGGAGATTCACCAGGACGTGATCCGATCTTCCCAGGGATGGTAGGGCTGATGAGTTATATGACTCCAGTCCAGTGTTTTATTGAATCTTGTGTGGCAGGTTACGTACTGTGTAAAACTGGACAGCGTGGATGATGGAGAAGCATGGTTAAAATCTCCAGACACAAGAGGGAGGGCCTAGGGCTCCAAGGTCTGCAACTGGGTCACCACTAGCCATAGACGTCAGATACTTTTAGGTCTGAATGGAATTCCGTAACGCCAATGCGAACCCGCCCTTACTCTCAATGAGACTTCTGCACCTGTCCACAGGTATTTTGGCCACTCCTCATGAGCACACTACTTCAGCTGTCTCAGGTTTGAAAGGTGTCTTCTCCAGACTGCATGTTTCAGCTCCCTCCACAGATGTTCAATAGAATTTAGGTCACTTCAGAATAGTCCGATGCTTTGCTCTTAGCCATTCCCGGATGTTTTTAGCTGTGTTTTGGGTCATTATCCTGTTAGACCTGTGACTGGGACACTGGTCAGAAGATATTTCTCCAGAATGCCTTCATAGTCTTGAGAGTTCATTGTACCCTACAAAGATTCAAGACTTGGACCTATTTCAGATGCAGCAAAGTAGCCCCAAAACATAACCTTCCTTTTGAATGTTTCACGGTAGCTGTAATAGGTGCAGAGGAAGCTGCTGGCACCAGGGGTGTAGCTGTAATAGGTACAGAGGTAGCTGCCTGCACCAGGGGTGTAGCTGTAATAGGTGCAGAGGTAGCTGCTGGCACCAGGGGTGTAGCTGTAATAGATGTAGAGGTGGCTGCCGGCAGCAGAGGTGTAGCTATACTAGGTGCAGAGGTGGCTGCTGGCACCAGGGGTGTAGCTATACTAGGTGCAGAGGTGGCTGCTGGCACCAGGGGTGTAGCTATACTAGGTGCAGAGGTGGCTGCTGGCACCAGGGGTGTAGCTATACTAGGCACAGAGGTAGCTGCCTGCACCAGGGGTGTAGCTGTAATAGGTACAGAGGTAGCTGCTGACACCAGGGGTGTAGCTGTAATAGTACAGAGGTAGCTGCTGACACCAGGGGTGTAGCTGTAATAGATGTAGAGGTGGCTGCCGGCAGCAGAGGTGTAGCTGTAATAGGTGCAGAGGAAGCTGCTGGCACCAGGGGTGTAGCTGTAATAGGTACAGAGGTAGCTGCTGGCACCAGGGGTGTAGCTGTAATAGGTACAGAGGTAGCTGCTGACACCAGGGGTGTAGCTGTAATAGGCACAGAGGTAGCTGCCGCACCAGGGGTGTAGCTGTAATAGGTACAGAGGTAGCTGCTGACACCAGGGGTGTAGCTGTAATAGATGTAGAGGTGGCTGCCGGCAGCAGAGGTGTAGCTGTAATAGGTACAGAGGTAGCTGCTGGCACCAGGGGTGTAGCTGTAATAGGTGTAGAGGTGGCTGCCGGCAGCAGAGGTGTAGCTATACTAGGCACAGAGGTAAGCTGCTGGCACCAGGGGTGTAGCTGTAATAGGTCAGAGTAGCTGCTGGCACCAGGGGTTAGCTATACTAGGCACAGTGGTAGCTGCCGACACTAGGGGTTTAGCTGTAATAGGTGTAGAGGTAGCTGCTGGCACCAGGGGTGTAGCTGTAATAGGTGCAAGGTAGCTGCGCACCAGGGGTGTAGCTGTAATAGGTACAGAGGTAGCTGCCGGCACCAGGGTGTAGCTGTAATAGGTGTAGAGGTGGCTGCCGGGAGCAGAGGTGTAGCTGTAAATAGGTGCAGGAGTAAGCTGCCGGCACCAGGGGTGTAGCTGTAATAGGTACAGAGGTAGCTGCTGACACCAGGGGTGTAGCTGTAATAGGTACAGAGGTAGCTGCTGACACCAGGGGTGTAGCTGTAATAGGTGCAGAGGTAGCTGCTGTTATCAGGGGTGTAGCTGTAGTAGGTACAGAGGTAGCTGCCAGGCACCAGGGGTGTTAGCTATGTAATAGGTACAGAGGTAGCTGCTGGCCATCAGGGGTGCTTAGCTGTAATAGGTACAGAGATGGCTGCTGGCATCAGGGGTGTAGCTGTCATAGGTGTAGAGGTGGCTGCGGGAGCAGAGGTGTAGCAGTAGCTGCCGGCACCAGGGTGTAGCTGTAATAGGTACAGAGGTAGCTGCTGGTATCAGGGGTGTAGCTGTAGTAGGTACAGAGGTAGCTGCCGGCACCAGGGTGTAGCTGTAATAGGTACAGAGGTAGCTGCTGGCATCAGGGGTGTAGCTGTAATAGGTACAGAGGTGGCTGCCGGCACCAGGGGTGTAGCTGTAATAGGTACAGAGGGTAGCTGCTGGCACCAGGGGTGTAGTTTGTAATAGGTACAGAGATGGCTGCCGGCACCAGGGGTGTAGCTGGTAATAGGTACAGAGGTGGCTGCCAGCACCAGGGGTTGTAGCTGTAATAGGTTACAGAGGTAGCTGCTTGCACCAGGGTTGTAGATGTACTAGGTACAGAAGGTAGCTGCCGGCACCAGGGGTGTAGCTGTAATAGTTGCAGAGGTAGCTGCCGGCACCAGGGGTGTAGCTGTAATAGGTGCAGAGGTAGCTGCTGACACCAGGGGGTGTAGCTGTAATGGTACAGAGATGGCTGCTGGCATCAGGGTGTAGCTGTAATAGGTACAGAGTAGCTGCCGGCACCAGGGGTGTAGCTGTAATAGGTGTAGAGGTGGCTGCGGGGAGCAGAGGTGTAGCTGTATAGGTGCAGGAGTAGCTGCCGGCACCAGGGGTGTAGCTGTAATAGGTACAGAGATAGCTGCTGTTATCAGGGGTGTAGCTGTAGTAGGTACAGAGGTAGCTTGCCGGCACCAGGGGTGTAGCTGTAATAGGTACAGAGGTAGCTGCTGGCATCAGGGGTGTAGCTGTAATAGGTACAGAGGTGGCTGCCGGCACCAGGGGTGTAGCTGTAATAGGTACAGAGGTAGCTGCTGGCACCAGGGGTGTAGTTGTAATAGGTACAGAGATGGCTGCCGGCACCAGGGGTGTAGCTGTACTAGGTGCAGAGGTAGCTGCTGACACCAGGGGTGTAGCTGTAATAGGTACAGAGATGGCCGCTGACACCAGGGGTGTAGCTGTAATAGGTACAGAGATGGCTGCTGGCATCAGGGTGTAGCTGTAATAGGTACAGAGGTAGCTGCCGGCACCAGGGGTGTAGCTGTACTAGGTGCAGAGGTAGCTGCTGACACCAGGGGTGTAGCTGTAATAGGTACAGAGATGGCCGCTGACACCAGGGTGTAGCTGTAATAGGTACAGAGATGGCTGCTGGCATCAGGGGTGTAGCTGTAATAGGTACAGAGGTAGCTGCCGGCACCAGGGGTGTAGCTGTAATAGGCACAGAGGTAGCTGCTGACACCAGGGGTGTAGCTGTAATAGGTGCAGGAGTAGCTGCCGGCAACAGGGGTGTAGCTGTAATAGGTACAGAGGTAGCTGCTGGTATCAGGGGTGTAGCTGTAGTAGGTACAGAGGTAGCTGCCGGCACCAGGGGTGTAGCTGTAATAGGTACAAAGGTAGATGCTGGCATCAGGGGTGTAGCTGAATAGTACAGAGGTGGCTGCCGGCACCAGGGGTGGTAGCTGTAATAGGTACAGAGGTAGCTGCTCGGCACCAGGGGTGTAGCTGTAATAGGTACAGAGGTGGCTGCCAGCACCAGGGTGTAGCTGTAATAGGTACAGAGGTAGCTGCTGGCACCAGGGTTGTAGATGTACTAGGTACAGAGGTAGCTGCTGGTATCAGGGGTGTAACTGTAATAGGTACAGAGGTAGCTGCCGGCACCAGGGGTGTAGCTGTAATAGGTGCAGAGGTAGCTGCTGGTATCAGGGGTGTAGCTGTAATAGGTACAGAGGTAGCTGCTGGTATCAGGGGTGTAGCTGTAATAGGTGCAGAGGTAGCTGCTGGTATCAGGGGTGTAGCTGTAATAGGTACAGAGGTAGCTGCTGGCATCAGGGGTGTAGCTGTAATAGGTACAGAGGTGGCTGCTGGCACCAGGGGTGTAGCTTTAATAGGTACAGAGGTAGCTGCCGGCACCAGGGGTGTAGCTGTCTCACTCCAGCTCTGATGCCTGAACCCCTCTGCCACATCAGATGAACCAGTATTATAAATGGCACATGGTGGGATAGAAAGGACTATTACAGATTTTGCATTGGGGCCCAGTACGAGATAGGAATATCACTTTAAAACAATTGCCCTTCAGATCTGCAATGAAATAATAGAGAATAATGCATGACTTATATACACCCTGTGCCCACTATGCCATAGAAACGGGTCTCTTGGTATAGTCTGTGCCCCCAATATATTACGCTTGTTGTGTTGCAGAGAATCCTGTCTCTGCCCGCTCAGAAGTTTGGCTTGAAGTTCATTACAGGAGATTATTTTATTACTGCTGCCATAAGCATATCAGCTGCAAAATATATTTCTAGCAATAAGCAAGGGATTTAATACATAACTGGAATACTGCTGTTATTGAAGAGGCCTGCGCCCTCTTAAAGGGGTTGTATGTGATTAGAATTTTTTTTTCCAGAAACAGCGCCACTCTTCTCTATGGGTCGTGTCTGGTATTGCAGTCCTTCCTTATTTAAATAGATGCAATACCAGGTACAGACTGTGGAAGGGTGGCGCTGTATCTGGAAATACTGCAGGCTCCTAATCTTCTTTAAGACTAACACGTTGAAGGTCACATGAGGAGTCATACAACTCCGTCTTTTAAGTCCTTGATAATTTACTGCCAAATGTGGCCAAAAGGTTATTGTTAGAGTACAGCTCTGGTGCCAGGTTATATATCGTTCTACACAAGGCGAGAGATAAGATTCAGGTGATATAATGGGTGAGATTTATCAAAACTGGTGCAAAGGAAAAGTGGAGCAGTTGTCCCTGGCATCTCACCTGATTCTTTGCCCTTTTCAACAGATTTGATGCAAGTCTTCTCTTTGGTTTCAAAGAGTTGTCCAGGGCTAGAAAAACATGGCCGCTTTCTTCAAGAAATAACGCCCCCCCTTTACATAGGTCATGCCTGGTATTACACCTCAGCTCTGAATGGTGCTAGCTGCCATACCAGACACAACCTATGTACAGGGGTGGCAATATTTCTCGAAGAAAGAGGACATGTTTTTCTAATCCTGAAATTTTCTTTAAAAAAATCAAAGGTAGGTCAAATAATACCACCATGTGTCCATACAGTTGAATATCACCGTGAGATTTTTCAATTACTCTTGCTGCTATCTAAAATGTAGAATTGAAATGAATGGCAAGTCTTTGTCTAGTACAGAGATGCTCAACCTGCGGCCCTCCAGCTGTTGTAAAACTACAACTCCCACCATGCCCTGCTGTAGGTTGATAGCTGTAGGCTGTCCAGGCATGCTAGGAGTTGTACTTTTGCAACAGCTGGAGGGCCACAGGTTGAGCATCCCTGGTCTAGTACATACTATAAAGGCAGGGCTTACAACTGCCTTTGGGCCCATGGTTGGACGTGGGCTATGCTACTCTCACTGATGCTGTGATGGTCTCATAGCGGCTACCACTAGGGGGAGCTCACTACGTGCACATTTATACATCTCCCTTTAAAGGGGTTATCCCATGACAAATGTAAAAAATGAAAATCAGACATCATACAGTACATGACAATATCTTACTAACAAAGCTAGAACCATCCCTGTACCTCACATGGATCCAGAGATCTCCACATTCATTGCTCTAGTTGTTCTGCTAAATTTATTTCAAACTGTCAGCTTAAGGGGTGTGTCCATTTTCAAGGGGTGTGTCCTTTCTGTTGCATCTGGTGGCAGTTGAAGGACGCAGTGGAGCATGTGCTTCCATCTCATTGAGTAGGGAACATAAATTAGAAAACGAGCAAACAGCAGATGGCACTATACACTCAGTAGCTATAATACATTTTTCATTCTATGCAATTACCAAAGTATTCAGATCCAGGTGCTGGTTTGTACAATGTTTTTTTTTTTTTTTCGTTGGGGAACCCCTTTATGTTCAGTACTATCTGTATAAATCTATAGGCTGTGAGCTCCCTCTAGTGGTGGTTGCATGCACTCAGAATTATATCATTTGTGAAACAGAGCCCCCTTATAAAGGTGTAAGATGAATTGCCACCAAATGATGAACCTGAAAACAGTATGATGGACATTAAAGTGGTTGTCTCACTTCAGTAAGTTGCATTTATCATGTAGAGAAAGTTAATACAAGGCACTTACTAATGTATTGTGATTGTCCATATTGCTTCCTTTGCCGGCTGGATTCATTTTTCCATCACATTATACATAGCTCGTTTCCATGGTTACGCCCACCCTGCAATCCATCAGTGGTGGTTGTGCTTGCACACTATAGGAAAAAGCGTCAGCCTCTCCTGTGATCGGGAACATGGGACTGCACATAGGCTGGTGCTTTTTCCTATATTGTGCAAACACGACCACCACTGATGGATTGCAGGGTGGTCTGTAACCATGGAAACGAGCAGTGTATAATGTGATGGAAAAATTAATCCAGCCAGCAAAGGAAGCAATATGGACAATCACAATACATTAGTAAGTGCCTTGTATTAACTTTCTCTACATTTTAAATGCCACTTACTGAAGTGAGACAACCCCTTTAAAGGGGTTACTCAAGAGTAGATTATTGATGGCCTACCTTCAGGATAGGTCTTCAAGATCAGATTGGTGAGGGTCCGACTCCTGTCAGCATTGCCGATCGGCTGTTTGGAGAGGCTGCGGCTGAAGGGGGCGTTTGTGATAAAAACATCATATTAGGGAATTTCAATTTATGCAGTTTTCAAATATAATCCTTAAAATAATGTCAGAGATGGATGTCTACTGTGAACCTCTGCTGGGATTTGTAGTTCTATGATCTAAACAGCCTTTGCAATATCACGTAAGCGGACAATTTCATCACTGCAGGAATTAACAAGGATTTGTAAAGTGTGAAATCTGTAACATGCACAGCCAGCGATACGTGATGTGTTTTTTCCCATGAATAATGATGTGGGCGATTCTGGGTGACCGCATGATAAAAAAGGGCGCAGTGATTAATGGCGCAGTATGTCTAAGCAGAATGTCTCGGCTATTAGATGCGAAAAACGTCTTTTACGGAGCTGCTCTTGTGTTATGCTCATGACCGCTGAATGTAAATGGTTTCGAGCTCATGATAATTATGCAGCTCAGTAAACCAGATAAGTACAAGTACATTAAGCCCAAATGGATGTGTTCTACAGGTCGGAGAGGATGACACATGAGCGAGCGGCCGGCATCAAAGGAGGAGAAGCTAAAGACAACGGTTTACGAAAGGGAAAAGGTTAACGCTCCTTAGAATTAATCTGATCATTAAGGCAGTCCTGGCTGGCAGTATGACAGCGAATGAATTATCTGACCTTTGCACTGTCAAATAAATCCATTACATAGTATTTGATTGGGCATCAAAGGCCAAGAGTAGAAAACAAATGTGGGCTGTGTGTGAACAGCGTATGTGACCCTGACACCGCGAAGATCGACTGTAGATTAAGAGATATGCAAAATGATCATTGGACGGTAATGGGACGTGAAGTCTGTGTATTACTGAGCTGTGCAATGTAGCTGAGCTGGTATTTTAAATCTAATTAATATGGCAGTAAGATAAAAAGAAAAGTGCCTTTGAGCAAAGCATCTGAGCCAGACTGGTCGCTACTCGCTGCCTGACAAGCCAGGAAGTACATTCCTAGAAACCAGTCTGACTCGTGTCAGTGTTCTTCAAAACTGGGTACCACTGAGATGACACTGTTGCGCAGCGGGTGTGGACCCACTGAGTCACTTAAGCAGATTTGGCTTGGGGCTACTCCCAAGGGTGTTATATGAGTGCTCCCCTACTACCGATTTCCCCTCCCCCCCCTTCCCCGACCCAGGTATCAGGCAAATCCAAGTCAGGGCAGGCAGAATATGTGCAATCCAGTAAACAGTCCAAGGTCAGGGTGGGCAGCTCAGGGTCAGAACGGAGATCAGGCATGGGTCAGGCAGTGAAAAGTCAAAATCCAGGAAAGGAGTCGGTACAGGGGCAAATAAAGGAACTAATGAACTGAAACCTATTGCTCAGGCACTGTCCCACAGAGGAAGGTGACTAAGGAAGAAAGGAGCTACTGCAGTGGCCTGGCCCCCCAGAAAGGAGGAGGAGAAGGGTCTGGGCCAGACTGGAAGAGCAGGAGAAAAACCCTGTGACCGTGCCAGGGAGGACTATCCTGGCAGCATTTAAAGGGATCTTGTCATGTTGTACAGTACATGCAGTCCAATCTGTGGGCAGGAGGAGCTGAGCAGATTAATATATAGTTATACAGTTAAAGATTGAGTGTAGGGCCCCATGGACACGATCATATCCGTTTCCGGTATACAAATAACGGATCCGCAAAATACAGAAGCAGTCCGTGTTGCAGCCATATTTTTTTGTGGACTCATGGAATTAAATGGATCTGCATTTGGCAGACAAATACAGAACATGTTCTATCTTTTTGTGGAACAGACATATGAATACGGAAAGCACACGGATCACGTGTCCGCAAAATGCTGACCGCAGACCTATTAACGACAATACATCTGCAAATTCAATGGGGACGTGCATGAGTCCTAACTGGCATTTCATTCATTTAAATCCCTGCATACAGTAGGAGTACAGGAGTACAGTGGACAGTCGTAATCAATACGCACACTGTTACAGGGATAGATGTCACTCACTAAGTAGGACCGCCTACTGGACTCCTAAGCATCGCAAGAGTAGAGATTTAAATGATTAAATTACAGGTTATACTGAAAACTTTTCCTACAAACCTATATATCAATCTGCTCATCTCCTCCTGTTCTATAAGATGCTGCCTACCGGTCAGGTACCATGATCAATATGATAGGTTCCCTTTAAAATTTTGCTGAAAATTACTAATGAGATTATCATATCCTTGTATTTGCCATGAAATGTCAATTTCCATCATAGAACTCTGTTTTGTGTCATTCTCCTGTTATTTCTTCTGGAAGTGTACATAAATCCATTGAGAACTGGACGTTAAAAAATGTTACCCTACATAGTCAGAGCGTGTTCATACATGACCGATTTGCCACGGGTAAATCCTACATGTATTTACTAAAGTATCTGCGGGCTAAGGCCCCATTCACACGACCGTATGAATGGGGCCGTATCTATTCCGCAATATTGCAGAATAGATGCGGCCCCATTCATCTCTATGGGAGCGGGGAGCCGCCGCATGGAGCTAGCTCCGTGCCGTATCTCCAATGAAGCATGTCCTATACTGGTGTATAGGCATTTTGAATGGGGCCGCCCGGCGTGTGTTCCGAGCGGTGCGGAACACACGCCGGGCGGCCCCCGTATTATTGTGGGTCCGCAATAATGCGGACCCGCAAAAATATGGTCGTGTGAATGGGGCCTAACTCTGATTTCTGCTGTGGATGTACATGGATCTGCACAAAGGTCAGCCTCATTCAATGATGAGCGGCTAATCCAGGGGTGGCCAACCCGTGGCTCTTGAGCCACATGCGGCTCTTTGCCTCAAGTGCGGCTCTAGCTGTGGAGCCGAGAAGCAGTCAGGCCGGGTCACTCTCCACCCCATGCTCAGATCTCCTTTCCTGATCGGACTCCTACTACTCTGCAGCTCCAGCTCACTATCCAATACGTCCTGATGCACACAGTGTAAGAACGTAGTACAGTACGTGGAGACGCGCACTATGACTTGACGTTGTGTGCATCAGCTCACAGTGGAGAGCGTGTCAGACCTGCAGAGTAGCAGGAGCCCGGTGCCTGATCAGGAGAGGGAGGAGATTTTTTTAAATTATAGGACTGAGCATGGGGTCTGATCTAAGACATGTGGGGGCCTGATCTGAGCATGGTGGGGTCTCATCTAGCAATGGGGGTTTGATCTGAGCATTGGTGGTCTGATCTGAGCCGCGGTGGGGAGGGTCAGATCTGAGAAGGGGGGAGGGATATGAGCATGGGGGGAATCTGAGCACTAAGGGTCTCACACTGGGACTTATTTGGGGGTCTGATGAGGTTTAGGGATCTTATTTAGGAGTCTGATCTGAGGTCTGATGAAAAATAATTTTTTTTCTCTTATTTTTCTCTGTTAAAACCTAGGCACATCTTATAGTGCAAAAAATACGGTGACTTGTGTGTAAATGTATAGCTTGTGGCTCCTGGTAGTCATACGTTTTTTTTTCTGGCTCTTTGTGTCCGTAAGGTTGGCCACCCCTGAGCTAATCCATCTGCCGATATAATAAAGGAAGTCTATATTGTATAGGAAACCGATATAGTAAAGGATCCTACATAGTAAAGGCAGCCTTATGGTATAGGGAGCATATATGGTATAAGGAAGCCTATATAGAACAGAGGGGATATATAGTATAGTGAGCCTTACAGTATAAGGACTCAGAAGCCTGTATTGTATGAAAAGCCTTATAGTATAGGGAACATATATAGTATAAGGAAGCCTATATAGTACAGAGAGGATAAAAAGTATAGCGAGCCTTATAGTATAGGGACTCGTAAACCTGTATTGTATAGAAAACCTTATAGTATAGGGAACATATACTGTTTAGGGAGTCCTGAACTTTGAACATTATGGAGATAGCTACAAGGACATATCAGCTTTACCTTGACCTCGACTTTGAAAGTAAAAGTTTGACTTCTGTAAAAGTTTTACCTCTCCACTTTGTGAACTTTAACGACATCCAAGCTGAAAATATAGAGAAGAGTGCATCTCTCTTCCTCATATTTCTCCATGTATGGCTGTGAGAGCGTGCTCTGTACGACATCTCAGCTGGCATACAGCGTGTCACCTCAGTATATACCCTCTCAATTCTTATCAGGCTACTTTCACACTTGCGTTGTTAATTCTGGTATTGAGATCTGTTTTGATTTTGCACATCAGGACACATCCGTTCCGTTGTGGTTATAGAAGATCAAACTGCAGCGCTCACCTGCGTATCATATCAAGGCACGGATGTGGCCAGGACAAAGTTCCGATAAAACGATATCCTTTATTCGATGCGGTAAAATCCATACAAAACAAGACAGATGCAAAATTGACGTGTTTCGGATCTCAAATTAACGTTCCTTATCATGAGTAAGGATCATTAATTTGAGATCCGAAATGCATCAATTTTGCATCTGTCTTGTTTATCGAATAAAGGATATCGTTTTATCGGAAGCTGGACCCCTCTACGTTTTTACACAGTTAGGATGAGGTTGTGTGAAATCAAAACGGAAAAAAACGGATCTGTCACTAAATACATTGAAAGTCAATGGGTGACGGATCACAATACCAGAAAATAACACAACTGTGAAAGTAGCTTTAGTGCCGGCACTTTATGTTAAGGTCCCAATTCACCACTTTAAGGGGCCCAATGCAAAGTTATGTCTCAGTGCCCCAGTCACATGGCTAAGCTCCTCCCCATTATACAGCTAAGCTCCTCCCCATTATACCGCTAAGCTCCTCCCCATTATACAGCTAAGCTCCCCCTCATCACCCTCCAAAGCCCCACTCTAAGCTTAGCAGTGCAGCCTGGGCACATCCACTACTTCTCTACTGCTGGCAAGGACCCCTCTGGGCCCCTGAGTAGCCAAACTAGCGTGGATATGTTATATGTCTATCCCCTTAGTAATTTTCAGCCTACCGCTTGTAGCCAATGGTTGCTACCTGACCTCTGGGGCCCCAAGCATTTGCATGGTTTGTGTGGTGGTAATGTTTGCCACTGTGGGGGCAGCCAGAAAGCTAAAGGGAGATATGGACAATGTGCAGGTACACAGCTTTCTCCATTAGCTGCTTTTCCTGGCAGACTGAAGGTGAAAGGACCCCATTTTCAGGCTACAACAGGGTCCCATAGGTGGTATCCTAGATCCCAGAGATTTACACCATATCCTGTGGAGGCCCCTTTAAGCTCATACAACCCCTTTAAGAGGGCAGCATATTATAATGACAGGTCCACTGGGCTATATAAGTAAGGTTGGTTAGAAGCCAGAACAAATGAGAGTGACTCTTGTGAAAAATAGAAATGTAATGACGCCTTCTGTGATCAATAACACATTTTCCAGACAATAGGGAGTAATTATTTACTAAGAGCACGGCAGGATCTGGCTGCAAAGTGCTTTACTTGACTAAACCGATATGTCACAGACTAGTAGCTAATAGTACATAGGACAGAGAGGAAGACGCAAGTTTAGAATGTAAGAAGTAACTGCGTCATATAGTTACTGCTCCTTTTCTTGCCATCTCAGCCATGGGTCCTCCAGAGCAAGAGACACTCTTTAATACCACTCTTCACTCTTTCCAAGTGATAAGGACCTCCCTCTATTAAAGGGTTATCCGGGAATTCGATATCAATGGTTTATCCTGAGGATAGGTCATCGATATCAGGTTGGCGGGGTGTGACTCCCAGGACCCTTGCCGATCAGCAGTTTGAAGAGGCTGAGGTGCTTAGCGAGTACTTAGGCCTCTTCCTAGGCTAGTGACATTACCGGTCACGTGGCCTAAGTGTAACTCAGTTCAAGTGAACGTGCCCAGTTGCCCACGAACGTAAGGGACCCTTGCCCGTGCTGCTGACAGCCCACAATGCACAGACACTGGCCTTGTGCGCTCCTTGCTGCGAATGCGGGCCCATTGACTTGAATGGGTTAGGGATCTGCAAGATACGGCAGAAGATATGATATGTCTTATATTTTGTCGTGCGGACCCAAAAGCCAACAGAAGCTCTTTGGAGTGTTTCCTTGGGCTTCTGATCCTTCGGAGACACTCTTTTGACATATGGCTCAGATCGCAGACCCATTCAAGTCAATGGTTCAGCACCCGCAGCACGGAGTGCACATGGCCGGTGCTCGTATATTCCACAATACGGGCACGGAGTCGTTACGTTCGTGTGCATGAGCCCTTTAACTCCCTAGAATTACCTAAAAAGTCATAGGAAACTGAGTTTGCTAAACTAAACAACCCCTTTAATACAGAATCTTATAACACATGATGCTTCCCCTTTAAGTCAATCAAGTTCGGCAGTGTACTTCTTGTTCAGTAAGAAAAAAAACATTTTCCATTTTAAGCCAATACCTCAGAGTTTTATTTTTCCATTATAGGTGAGTAAGCAGGATTTCTGGTTTACTGGGCAGCGCTCGGCTCCTTTTATTCAGCTTGTTATGGAAAATGTATGATTGCGTTGTCTGGTAACCATAATGGCTTCCTCAGGTCGTGTGCAGGTCTAGTGCGGTACATACATATACGGGATGATTTACAGATTCCAGTATAATGCTTGAGAAATGATCTTCTTCATCTTGCGTTGTCTTCTGTCCGCTCTCCGAGAACCATCCTGTGCCATAATTTATATCGTTTTCACCTTGGCAAGTAAAATTCTTCATGGATACGTATTTTTAAATTGTGCTCTATTTGTTTGAGCCACTGACTGGGCATTTTCTTGCTGCTGTAATCTGGTATTCCCAGTACAAATTGCTGAACGCAGAGCTGAGAAGTCATTTGTTCTGTGGGTAATGATGCTCTGCTTCTATCATCGGAGCGACTAACGGGCTATCTGCAAAACCTTTGACTTGCTTTGGGTTTTTTTCAGATTCTTTCTGCAAATTCTCCTTGACTTTTCTTGTATCTGTATAAAGCACGCTTAAGAAAGGAAAGATGAAAAAATAGCAGCTTATGATTTACAGATTCATAATATTCGACATTGTATCCAATGGAAAACGCTCTGCAGTCTTTTTTTGTTATAAGCTGATCATAGGATATTCCTCTACTGGAATCCCTAGCGATCCGCTGTGGAGGAAGCTGGTAGCAACCGTTCAATTCCCCTGCAGCGCCACCACAGGGGACATGAAGCAGATGCCTGTTGAAATCAGTGGGTTGTCTGTGCTCCTCCCAACAGGCACAGGAGTTCCTCAACTCACCCTCCTCTGGACCTGCCAGTCTTCTTCTGCTCCTTCTCGGCTTGCCCAGCCGTTGTAGTCATCAGCCAGTTCTTCCAGAAGGCTGCAGCCTGCCTCTTGGCAGCAAAGCCGCTCTTCTGCCTATAAGGTGTGAGGGGACTTCCTCTGACTCTTAAAGGATGAGCACATGTCCACCCTGATTCACACCAGCCATGGTCATATGTGGATACTTAAGTCACCTTCCTCTATACAAGGTTGCCTGAGCAATAGGTTGTCTCACTTGATACTTCCCTGCAAACTTGTGTTGTCTTAGTTTGTCTGCCCATATACCGACTTCAGTCTGTTTCCCAGATTCTGACCCTCTGTTGTCTGACCTAACCTGTACCTGACCGCTTAATTGATCCTTCGTTGCCTGCCCAGACCTTGGACTATTTATCGGATAGCTCAAACTCTGCCTTCCCTGACTTCTGACTCCCCTGACCTTTGCCTGATACATCACTACCTACACTGGTGTCTCTGACCACTGTGGGTTAGCTGTTAACCACACCAGGACTACTGTAGGAGACAGAGACCTGATGGTTCCCCTGCAGTGAAGTCCAGATCCCTATACAGAGGTAAAAGGGTGGATACCAGGGGACTGCCAGGATAACCTCACCCCCCTCCCCCCAAGAAAAAAAAGTTTAGCCCATAGCCGCTTCAAGGATTCCAAGTTATTACTAGACAAATGTGTCCTAAATAAGCTTTGGAGAAGGTTTTTCCAAAAATATAGAATTCCTTTAAAGAGGACCTCTCTCCACTCCTGGAATGCCTGTTTTAATAACTTCATGCATCCCCCATGTAATAATAATTCTGGATCATCTATTCTTATGGCTCTATGTTGTGCCATTCCTTTATTATTTATACTAGAAGTAGTGAATGAATTGCTAGCAGTCTGCAGTAAGGGCACAGAGGGGAGGTAACCAGTTGGGGGTGTGTACCTACACAGACTAACTCTATCCAATCAGTGCTGCCATTTTCAGACTGTGCAGGTACACCCCCCCAACTGGTTACCTCCCATCTGTACCCTTACTGCAGACTGCTAGCAATTCATTCACTACTTCTAGTATAAATAATAAAGGAATGGCACAACATAGAGACATAAGAATAGATGTTCCAGAATTGTTATTACATGGGGAATGCATGAAGCTACTAAAACAGACATGTCAGGAGCGGTGAAAGATCCTCTTTAAGGGGTTATATAAGACTAAAAAATGTACCGCATATGCCGGGCCCCTCACACTGAATATACTGACCAGCTTCCTGCGGCCCTCTTGGTCCCCGTACCACCCCTGCTACTTCTCCCCATGCGCGTATGAAAACATCTGGTGTTGGGGAGGAACACCCAATGGCAGGTGGTGACAGGGACCAGGAGCAGCAGAGGGATCGGGGAGCCAGGTAAGTATATTCAGTGTGAGGGGCCCGGGCATATGCGGTACATTTTTTAGTCTTGGATAACCCCTTTAAGCTAACCTATAATACATTATACAATTGTTATTTGTATTTTATATTCTTTACATTGTCATTTATCTTACATAGTTACATTATTGTCCTGTTTCTTTGTTTTTTAGGTCCTGTCAGCAGTATTCTGGTAAACAAATATGGCAGCAGACCAGTGGTTATATTTGGTGGTCTCCTCAGTGGAATTGGCATGATTTTAGCAACTTTCAGCACCAGCATTATACAGCTGTATATCTGTGTGGGTGTAATAGCAGGTAATGAAGCATTTAAGTCCTTTACTTAAAGTGTAACCGCCATGTTAAAAATCAATTTTAGCATGTTACTGTTGGTGGAGCATTATGTATAAAGCAATCTTTAGTTTCTTCACATACCACTGTTTTCCTTGAGTTTTTCTTTTCGGCTGTTTTAACCTCTACAATATGAGGATCTTCTCAAGATGGCTCCTCTGCCAGTTCTCTGAGGCCAAAACTGCCTTCCCTCACTTCACATACACACTTGCTGTAGCCAGCAGCTTCCTGCCAGCCAATCAGATTGGATTACTGAGAGACACGCCTCCTCACTCTGAAGCCTAATGCAGGCCTGCAATGTGAAGGACCACCCCTCTGTCTTCTTGTCTTTTTAGATGAGCCATAGCAACAGTCTTTTAAGGGAGCAGTGGAAAGGGACAGGGGACATTAACGAAAGCTGTGATTATAAGGTAATTACAGATGTTTTGACAATAATTGACAGACTAACTCGGGTATACATGCCTAGCTCTATTAAACTAGCAAATAAAAAAAATATGACAGTTACACTTTAACATAATCTCTTTTAACTTATGGATTTGTTGCTGGGCTTTTGACGGTGCTATAGATGTTTTTATTTGAGTCGTGCGTTTTATGATAAAGGAGAGGCACCTGAGGTTATACTGTCGTTAGGAAAAATGTCATATAACATTATGGGATGACAAAATAGGTTTTTAAAAGGGGGAGTGGAGCTTGCCATTGAACAAAGCAGTGACCTATGGCCTGGGACTAGATTTCTCCGCTGCCCTGAGAGGTGTTATGGGGGGACTTTGGGCACACTGTGGCCCATTTTGACTTTTGTGGCCGATCGTCCTTTGTACCAGTGCAGCAAGGAGGTGGTTAGCACAGAAACATCCATACTGTGAACCCCGGGGGGGTCCTTACTGTGGACCAACAAGATAGCCGTACCTGCTGTGCTTCACCATCTTGCCAACCACCGATGGAGCCTTGTATCTGGTTCCTGATGATCTCTCCCAAGCAGGCACTGTTAAGGTTGTAGCCCTGGGCCAAACCTGCGTTGATTTCAACACATCTGGACACTGTCCGTCAAAGCCGGACCCACTTGTTTGGAGCCAGCAAAACATATGTAAGGCATGTATTAACTTTTTCTACATGATAAATGCCACTTGCTGAAGTGATAAACCCCTTTAAGCTTTTCAGGGTCTGGAGATGGTTAAGTATGGTCAACCAACAGCAAAAGAACCTGTCAGCTCCTTAAAAACATCTCCATGCAAAGGAGATACACGGAGAACCTCCTCTGGTTCTGACCACTCATCTGCTGCTAAGAAACATGTAAGTTCTACTAGTGGGCCCATGCCAATATCTTGGGAAGGATCCGAGGATGAGCAACGTGAAGAGATATTTCTCCTACAACTAGAGAGCTGCCTCTATCCTGGTCTTTCTTGCAGCAGGCTTTCTTGAATAAATCTCCCTATTACCTCAAGATTTGAAAGACACGAGACAACTAGGCAACAAGGTCAAATCCCTTGAAAGCAATACCTCTGATTTATGTGACCATACAAACAAGGTTGCTACACATTTTCACAGATGCCAGAAACACCTTAATACAGCCTTTGACCATATCGAAGATCAGGATAACTAGAACCGCAGGAATAATCTCCGCATCCAGGGTCTTCCAGAATCCTTCAATCCGGAATGCCTTTTTTCTACCATTAAACAATTTTCTACTACCTTATTGGGAGACCATTACTTCCATCGTCTTGAAAAAGCACATAGGTCCCTCAGGGCCTGTCCAGACCCATCCAGTCCCCCAAGAGACATCATTTGCAGCTTTCTAGATTTTAGGTTGAAAGAGGATGTTCTAAAACAGGCTAGCGAATCCAGATCCTGTGAATATGAGGGTCATCAACTTGTACTCTCTATTAGGACTTAGCATCTCTCACTCTAAATAATCGCAAGCTGTTGAAGCCACTTACAGGTGTTTTGTGCTTCAAGAAGATACTACACCGATGGATGTCCCTTTTTTACTGGCTAAAATAGTTGAGAGGAAGAGACATGTTATTCACAACCATGAGGATTTAGGTCCTTTATTGGAAGCCCTGGACCCTTCAAATACCGAAGCTGACTCCCAGGAGATTGCTTGCTGACCACACCTGAAGGACTCTTCATATGTTATCTGGTATCTTTTTTATAATATTGCACTAATTGCCTTTTAAGTTTGTTTAGTCTTCACTATGTTGTAGGTCAATCTTGACCAGTGGCGTACATAGAGAAGAAAGGGCCCCATAGCAAGGATCACACCAGCCCCCCACACAGGACAGAAGGGTTTCCACCTAAACCCCTTTCAATGACCCTTGGGCTATTTTTTCCACTACTTCATTTGCTAAAAGTTGTTCCTTTAGAGGGTAGAGTCCTGACCAAGTTTTCACCTCCAGTAGAAGAGGAGATGATCCCAACTAAGACTGGGCCCCCTCTTGCCCTGGGCCCCATAGCAGTTGCATGGTCTGCCGCTATGGTAGTTACACCCTGATCTCGACTATTATAACCTACTGTTATATATGATGGAGTTGTGCCAATTATGTTTTCTTTCTCTTTAAACTCCACCTTACTCACAGGATGATCATTCCTCTTCTTGCTCAGTTATGGCCACCCTATAGCAGTGATGGCGAACCTTTTAGAGACTGAGTGCCCAAACTGCAACCCAAAACCCACTTTTTTATCTTAAAGAGGACCTCTCCCCTCTCCTGACATGCCTGGTTTAATAGCTTCATGCATTCCCCATGTTATAACAATTCTGGATCATCTATTCTTATATGTGTGACTGTATGTTGTGCCATTTCTCTATTACTTCTACTAGAAGTTATGAATGAATTGCTATTAGCCCTCAGTAAGGGTACAGAGGGGAGGTAATCAGTTGGGGGTGTGTGCCTGACTCTATCCAATCAGTGCTTGCATTTTTAGTCTGTGCAGGTACACACCCCCAACTGGTTACCTCCCCTCTGTACCCTTACTAAAGGCTATTAGCAATTCATTCATAACTTCTAGTAAAAATAATAAAGGAATGACACAACATAGGGCCATAAGAATAGATGTTCCAGAATTGTTATTACATGGGGGATGCATGAAGCTATTAAAACAGACATGTCAGGAGAGGGGAGAGGTCCTCTTTAAAGTGCCAACACTGCAATTTATCCTGAACACCACAGTCCAATATAGTATATCTTCCATGTACTTTATCATTTAGCTATAATAGCCTGGTGACATTCAATCCAGAACCCCCACTCCAGGGGCTCAGAACACAGACAGGCCCCTGTCCAACATTATACATTTACTACACTTTTCTGACACTGTTGATATGCATATCAAAAGTGTTGATAGTGGTGATCCCAGCTCGGAGACCCCTGCTGATCTCTATAATGAGCAGTCTGAAGCTCTCAGTAGAGTACTGCTTCTCCTCACTGCTGAGTGGAATGGTGAAGATGTCCCATAGATTTTATATTCAGATTGTCTTCAGTAGAAGCACCTCTCTGCTGAGCTCTTCAGGCTGCTTGTTATAGAGATCAGCTGGGGTCTCAGAGCTGGAACCCCCACTAAAACCCACTGCCCACCACTGCAACATCAGGGACCCCACTGCCCAGCAAGGCCACTTACTACAGTAAGTGGCCTTGCTGCTTACGGCACTGCAGGAGCCTCCCCCCCACATCTTGAAAGCGGTGCGCCGAATGCTGTGGCAGCCTGATCAAAGCAACCAATAACAAAGCTCCTCTCTGTAAGGAGAATTGTTATTGGTTGTTGCGCCGAATGCTGTGGCAGCCTGCTCAAAGCGACCAATAACAAAGCTCCTTTCTGTAAGGAGCTTTGTTATTGGTTGTTTCAGGCAGCAGCATCGTCATTGCACTGCCTGCGCCGTTCACATCGCTTACTGCTCTGATGAATGGCAGGAAAATTATTAGTATTGGTACGCTTTAGACTTTTTCCATGGTGCGGGTGCCCACAGAGAGGGCTCTGAGTGCCCCTTCTGGCACACGTGCCATAGATATGCCACCACTGTCCTATAGCATCTTCCCATGTAAATGACGCTCTTCTCCACCATCACCGTTAGCTCAGTTTTACGGGTTTCTTATCTGTATGAACTTTAATCCGTTGAACTCTCAGCTATGTGATCTGTTTATGGCCTGCCCACTGTGCCCACACTACGCTGATACCTTTAGCCTACTGTATTGTTCACTGATCTCTATAATTTGTAGTTATGGTATGGACACTTATGTCCCCCAATGCTAAGGGCCCTAACTCCCCCGTAGGTCAGCTCTATGGGTGGGTGTAACCAAGGCAAATTGTGATATTCTGCTAGTACAAGAATCATACTTGCTGACATCAGACCCTTATAGATATTATCACAGATTCTAAATATTTTGACATAACCCGACAGAGTTGCCCATTGTTTGCCTTAGTGATGGAACCGTTGGCGGAGAAAATACACACTGACCCGGGCAGCTGGGTATTACTTACTCTACAGATGAATGGCAGAAAGCTTTTTTCTTGGCGGTCTCTAGTTCACACTGCATTAACTACACGGAATAAAATCATAAGATACAGCTCAGATGATATTTACCTCTGGTCAGGCTAGCCCACATAGTATTGGGATACAACCCTTCTTGTTGGCGGAAATGTGGGGAACGTGGAACTTTGGCACAGACCGGTGCATCTCAATAAATCTCATCAAAAAGTTAATTTATTTCAGTAATTAAATTCAGAAAGTGAAACTCACATATTATATAGATTCATTACATACAGAGTGATCTATTTTAAGCAGTCATATTAATGTTAATGATTATGGCTTACAGCTAATGAAAACCCAAAAGTCAGTGTCTCAAAAAATTTGAATATTGTGAAAAAAGTTAAACACAAAACACCTGCAAAGATTTCCTAAGACTTTAAATGGTCGATCAGTCTGGTTTAGTAGGCTACACAATAATGGAAAAGACTGATAAAAACCTGACAGTTGTCCAGAAGGCAGTCATTGACACCCTCCACAAGGAGGATGAGCAACAAAAGGTCATTGCTGAAGAAGCTGGCTGTTCACAGAGTGCTGTATGCAAAGCATATTAATGGAAAGTTGAGTTGAAGGCAACATATGGTAGAAAAAGGTGCACATTCAACAGGGAGTACCGCAGCCTTGAAAAGATTGTCAACAAAAGGCCATTCAAGAATATGGGAGATATTCACAAGGAGTGGACTGAGCTGGAGTCAGTGCTTCAAAAGCCACCACAAACAGATGTATCCAGGACATGGGCTACAAGTGTTGTATCCCTTGTGTCAAGCCACTCATGACCCAGAGACAATGTCAGAAATGTCTTACCTGGGCCAAGGAGAAAAAGGACTGGACTGTTGCCCAGTGGTCCAAAGTCCTGTTATAGATGAAAGTACATTTTGTGTTTCATTTGGAAATCCCAGAAGTCCCAGAGTCTGGAGGAAAAGTGGAGAGGCTCACAATCCAAGTTGCTTTAGGTCCTGTGTGAAGTTTCCACAGTCATTAATGGTTTGCGGAGCCATGTCATCTGCTGGTGTAGGTCCACTGTGTTTTATCAAGGCCAAATTCTCTGCAGCCATCTACCACAAAATTTTAGAACACTCATGACCCAGAGACAACATCAGAAACGTCTTACCTAGACTAAGGAGAAACAGGACTGGACAGTTGCTTGGTGGTCCCAAATCCTGTTTTTAGATAAAAGTAAATTTTGCATTTCATTTGGAAATCAAGATTCCAGAGTCTGGAGGAAGTGGTGAGACATGCAATCCAAGATGCCTGAGGTCCTGTGTGAAGTTTCCATGGTCATTGATGGTTTGGGGAGCCATGTCATCTGCTGGTGTATGTGTTATATCAAGTCCAAAGTCACTGCAGCCGTCTAGCAGGAATTTTAGAGCACTTCATGCTTCCTTTTGCTGACAAGCTTTATAGAGATGCTTCTTTCATTTTCATGCAGGACTTGGCACCTGTCCACACCGCCAAAAGTACCAATACCTACTTTAATAACCACAGTATCACTGTGCTTGATTGGCCAGCAAACTTGTCTGACCTTAACCCCATAGAGAATCTATGGGGAATTGTCAAGAGGAAGATGAGAGACACCAGACCCAACAATTCAGACAAGCTGAAGGCTGCTATCAAAGCAACCTGGGCTTCTATAACACCTCTGCACTGCCACAGGCTGATCGCCTCCATGCCACGCCGCATTGATGGAGTCATTTATTCAAAAGGAACCCAGACCAAGTATTGAGTGCATATACTGTACATACTTTTCAGTTGTCCAAATTTTATGTGTTTAAAATAATTTTTTTTAAATTGGTCTTATATAATATTCAACATACTAATGGCTGCCCAAAAGGTCATTGCTAGATCTTAGAAATTGCCCGTAACACCTAGTCTGTCTGACCTAGTCTATCCTTAGTTAATCAGTATATGCAACATGAACTTATATATGCCAATGACCTCATGTCTAGATCTAAATCTCATAAATGCTGGAAACCTTGGAATTGTGGACCCTATGCTTGCACCTTACCTGCTTCTGTACCATAACTCTCATTTCATGAAACCTTATATCTCCTTAAAAATTTTCTTATAATTTACAGATTTAAGCTGTCCGTGTTGGGTCCGTGGGTCCGTTTTTTGCTGTCCGTGTTGCATCCGTGTTTCACTGATACTGAACAGCTGAAAAATAATTTTCAAAGCATCTCTTCTTAATGATCCGTGAAACACGGATGCAACACGGATGGCATCCGTGTTGCATCCTTGTTTTTCACTGACCCATAGACTATAATGGGCGTGAGTGATTCGGGAACACGGATCAAGATAAGACATGCATCCGTGCTAAAAAAAAACGGAACCACAGACCAGGATGAAACACTGATCTCTGAACACACACATTCAAATGAATGGGGACGTGTGCTGTCCATGGGGAACACGTACAGCACACATTCGTGAAACACTGACGTTTGAATGAGGCTATAGGGTTGGGCGTGGGTTGGGCGTACCAGACAGGCAGACACTTGATCTATTAATCTTTTGTATCCTTATGTTTTCATATGTGGATGACAATTTTTGTACAGTTATTATGATGATTTAGTATTTATTATTTTGATTTTTGCACTACTTTACTTATTGCTCATTTCCAACATGTCACTATTGTTGTATGTACTTCTGAGTTGAAAATTCGATAAAAAAAACTGAAAATAGAAAAAAAGGGTCGTTAAAAAAAAAAAAAGATTCCGTCTGTATATTAACAAGGTTAATGGGAGTCCATAAATATTACAGCTCCATGGTCAAGGTTGGTTTTCTTGTCAATGTATTATTACAGCAGCAAGGAGAGGTGAAGACAGTTTGCTAAATGCATTACTGCTCAGTAAAATGCTTCTTAGATTTGGTTTCTGTAGTAATCACGTAAAGGTAAGATATATCTAAAATATACAATTGTATTACCGTGACAGATCCATCCAGGGGCGTAGCTATAGGGGGTGCAGATGTAGCAGTCGCTACCGGGCCCAGGAGCCTGAGGAGGCCCAAAAACCCTTGTGCCACATAAGAAAACACACAAAGCACTGAGGGAAGAGGGGCCTAAGCTGAACTCTTGCAACAGGGCCCATGAGCCTTAAGCTATGCCCCTGGATCCATCCATGGTTGAGGACCATTTGCACCAACCTCCAGTGGCTGTTTAGTGGAGACTTCTTTTGAAACCCAATATTTCAATGCATCCAAAATAAAAAATGAAGCAACTTTACGAATGGTGTTGATTTAAAAAGTCTCTCATTTTGTTTATACGGCTTCGATACAGAATTGTGTTTCCATGGTAACAGACTCCTTGTAGTCAGATCCTCCAGTCATGTGTTCCTCCACTTCCTCTGCCCCTAGTCTTGGTTACTGACTGAGCCCTTTCCATTAGATATTATATTAGATGCCCTATCTCACTCAAGAAACGATTGGGTCAAAAAGATGATCCAAAGGATTACTCAGCAGTGAAATGTTGCCTCTGTTCACTACATATCCCTTATTTGGCCTAGTGTAAACTTCAAAAGAGAAAACAGAAAAAGTTGTAAACCACTTCTATCTTCTTCTCATGGTCCAGGATGTTTTTGACAGCCGGGACCCTGATTTGTCCCGCGACATTGCAGGAGCCTTAATGCAGCAAGGTCAAAAGATATTAATAAGAGAATTCCAAATGGTAACCGCATCATCTTAACAAAGACTCAGCTACTACATGAGTGGGAACGTAGATCTTTTTTTTTGTATGCTGACGTGTGCAACAAACTGAAGAAGTAATTAAAGGTATTGTTGCCAATAGGATTTCCTTGAGACATATGATGGGGTAGGAAGACCTTTGCCTTTTGCTATATCTGCATCCCATAGGAATCTTAAAAGTTTGCTGCTGTGTCACCATGGATATCTGTATATCGGCGATAAGTTAAAGTGATAATCCAGTTGTAAAACGTTATCCCTTATCCTACTAGTAGGACACCCATTGATCATAATAACAGGGACCTCGTACACCTTGGGACCTCTGAAATAAACAGAGCAGCAGGTCGGACATGCACACCGCCGCTCCGACCACTCCATTTATCTCTATGGGAGTTCCGGAGAAAGCCGAGTGCAACACTTGGCTATTTCTGAGACGAATAGAGTCACAGATCACATGCCCGACCTGCTGTGAGAAGTATGGGGTCCCTTTTCTGTAGGGGTCCTAGTGGTATTGCCTCCACAGATCTAGGTTATCCCCTATCCAGATAATTTCTCACAACTGGAGTATCCCTTTAAGCTGATCAAAAAGTGTCCATTAGTGATCTGATGTAATCTGTGTAGCAGCAAGTTTTCAGTTACCCTGCAGTGCCACCACTGGGGAAAGGAAGTATTACATAGTACCCATTGAAACCTGTAATGCACAGAGATACTGGGTCCTCCAGAAAGAGAGACACTCTTTTTTTTTTTTTTTTATCTGCCTTTCACTCTGGCTAATAAATGAGGCTAAACTCACTAATAAAGTAATTATCAGATAACCCCTTTAGAGTCTGTGCAAGATATTATAAGAAAACACGGCCGATGGGACAAGTTATTTGAATATAAATGTTTTTTTTTTTTTTTTTTGTACAGTTTAAATTAATAGAGTCCATTTCTACCGTACAGACGTCCAATGAGTTCAGTCCCAAAGGACCTACTTCTACGGGGAACTGGAAAGAAAGGATTTTGGAGTCTAATTTACAGCAAGGATGTTCTTAGTGACTAAAAACTCATTTAATGGCAAGTCAGCAAGAGGGACGCTGAGCAGGAAGCGATCACGTCCTAATTAATGCTAGTAAAATGAGATGATAATAAATTAGATTTGTGTCAGTAGAAATTTAATGATGAGATAATAAGGAGCTGTAATTGATTATTACCTAAATGGGTAGTTGGCATTCAACCGAGTGGTTGGCATTTGACCGAAATTTGCATAACTTGTTAAATTCCATAAATTCTTTGAGTGTCGCCCAAAATATATTAATGCCCATTTTTTTTATAATGTTTTAGAATGATTTTTTTTTTTAAATTTTGGAATAATGTTACAGAAGATCTTGAAAGTATTTGATAGGCCATTTATCCAGCAACTTTCCTTCAATATAATTTTATAGACTAAATACTTAAAGGGGATGTCCACTCCTTTACCAATTATCTATCAGGTTTATCCTCAGGATAAGCTATCACTATCTCAACGGTGGGGATCTGACACCTCACACCCCTGTCTATTGGCTGTTCTGCATTAGGTCTGACACCATTGTGCAGTGGATGGAGCTGGTTACCCCATTCACTTCAATGGGAGCAGCTCTGCAGTAACCAGCTCCATCCACTGCACGACTAATAGTGCTATGAACCGGAACTGCTGAAAAACAGCTGACCAGAGGAGGTGCGGGGCATCAGAGCAGGGGCGTAACTACCATAGCAGCAGACCATGCAACTGCTATGGGGCCCAGTCTTAGTTGGGATTATCTCCTCTGTTACTGGAGGTGAAAACTTGGTCAGGACTCTGCCCTCTAAAGGAACAACTTTTAGCAAATAAAGTAGTGGAAAAAATGGCCCAAGGGTCATTGAAAGGGGTTTAGGCAGAAACCCTTCTGTCCTGTGTGGGGGGCCTGGTGTGATCCTTGCTATAGGGCCCTTACTTCTCTATGTGCGTCACTGCGTCAAAGGGTAGACCAGCTTCTGAATGGGGATAGGGGAGTAAGCCGCTGTCCACTCTGACAGAAGCTTACTTTTCCTTAGAACAAAAGGATAAGACCGACAGCGCCACCAACAAAAATGTACACAAAACCACTAATTATGTAGAATTTCTGTTGAGGGTTTTCTCCATTAAGCTATGTGAATGCAGTCAAACAAACTAGTATATGACAGGCTTTATACTGCACGGAGATCTGCAATGTACATAAAGACTGTATATTATTACAATGTAATTTGTTTATTTATGTGCAGGGTAATCAAACAATTATAATATATTTATTAACCTGTAGCAATTTTACGAAATTATTTGTAGTCAATGCTCAGTGTTATATAACGTAAATGGTAATTTAGCTGACAAGCTGCATTTATTGTATAGTATCTATCTATCTATCTATCTATCTCATATATATGTCTTTATCTATCTATCGATCTATCTATTTATCTGTCATCTGTCCTTCTATCTCTAATATATATTTTATCTATCTATGTACTATCTATCTTATATCTATCTATCTATCTATCTATCTATCTATCTACCATCCATCCATCCCTAATATCTATTTTATCTATCTATCTTGTATCTATCTTTCTCATATCTATCTATCTATCTATCTATCTATCTATCTATCTATCTATCTATCTACAATGTACATAATGACTGTATATTATTACAATGTTATTTGTTTATTTATGTGCAGGGTAATCAAACAATTATATTCATTAACCTGTAGCAATTTTACTAAATTATGTTAGTCAATGCTCAGTGTTATTCAACGTAAATAGTAATTTAGCTGACAAGCTGTATGCATTATATAGTTCTATCTATCTATCTATCTATCTATCTATCTATCTATCTATCTATCTATCTATCTATTTATCTATCTATCCATTATCTGTCTGTCTGTCCATCCATGCATCTCTGATATCTTTTATCTATGTACTATCTATATCATATCTATCTATCCATCCATCCATCCATCCATCCATCCATCCCATAGCTGGCGTAGATTTACATTTCCGGCACACAGACTGTAAGACTGTTGGACTAAGACCGGTGTATGACACCCACCATTGTTATTGTATTCTCCTCATTATCTCATCAAGATGATGTAGCTAGAAAAAATATTTAGCAGGGAATAACCCTGATGAAACAAGTAAACTGCTAATCTTGATATAGCTCAGGGCACTCCTCTGTAGACTTATAATGTCTTGTAGGCACCGCATTGGTTACTACTCTGTTAATCCTTATGACTTTTCTTTATTTCTAGGGTTCGGTTTCTCTCTGAACCTCCAGCCATCGGTTATTGTCGTAGGAAAATACTTTCTGAAAAAACGCCCAATGGCTAACGGCCTGGCGATGGCAGGAAGCCCCGTTATCCTCTCAACACTTGCTCCTCTAAACCAGTTTTTGTTTGACAAGTACGGCTGGAGAGGGAGCTTCCTTATTTTGGGGGGCTTGCTGCTTAACTGCTGCGTTGCAGGTGCCGTCTTCCGACCGATTGGACCCAGGGCGTCCAAAAACAAAAAGGACAAAGACAAATCAATCCAAGACAAGGACCCAGAGAAAGTAAAGATGAGTCTAGAGGAACAAGTCAAAGTGGAAACAACTGAAAAGAAAGAGAAGGAAAGTTGTATAGCGAGGTTCAATAAGGTCTTGGACTTGACTTTGTTCAAGCACAGAGGCTTCTTGATCTACCTCATAGGAAACGTGTTGATGTTTATCGCCTTTTATGCCCCTATAGTGTTTCTGGCTCCTTATGGCAAGCACCTTGGTGTCGATGAGTATTCGGCGGCCTTCTTGTTGTCTATACTTGCCATCGTTGATATGATCGCAAGACCGGCCACCGGAATGATTGCCAACACAAAATGGATCAGGCCAAGAGTCCAATATTTTTTCAGCTTTTCCGTGACATTTAATGGTTTATGCCACCTCATGTGCCCTCTTGCCACAAGTTACGTGGGTCTTGTGGTATACTCTGTGTTCTTCGGCTTAGCGTTTGGCATGGTCTGTGCCCTGCTCTTTGAAACCCTTATGGATCTTGTCGGAGCGAAAAGATTCTCAAGTGCCGTTGGACTAGTCACCATTGTGGAATGTGTCCCCTTACTCCTCGGACCCCCGATTGGAGGTAATTACCTTAACATTTTTTTTTTATAAAGTACCTTTTTTATACCTGATGAATCATAATGTAGGTTTCCAAGGCTTCGACTTATACCACGGTATATAATTTTTGTGAAGAAAAAAAATTGAAAAAAGGTATAATCATATATACCGGCCCAAAGGATCGTAAAAAAAAAGTTTGTGGTCTCTCATTGAGAAATGAGGCCACGTGGATACTTCAAGGTGTGCGTGAATAAGGGCCAAAGGCCTTGTGGATAGCGGCACATCTACAGAACACAATGGGGCAATTTATCACTGACTCTTCATATTTTTCAAAAGTCATTATAACTGTGGTAGGGGCAGGGTTGGCTCCAGCCTAATCTATGCCAGCTCATATCTGGTATAGATTTAATTTTATTAAGAAATGCATCCTACTCCAATGGATTTTAGTCAAAGGCCCTTTAGTTCAGGGAATTATCAGGAAAGAACCATTTGTTCCCGATAATTGCCTGATCATGAGAAGTGAGAGCAGCTTTTCCATGTAGCAATCATCTCTTCTGAAGGAGAGAAGTGATTGCTACTGTGATCACTCATCCCCGTACAGATTTATTGTTTCTGGACAGCAGTTCACACAGGACGATCTTGTGGCCAGAAATGATGATTTTGATGTCTGCATCACCCGATGATCTGGCATTTGCTTTACACAGGACAGTTATTCTAGGAATACTCTATCCCGATAATTCCCTAAATGTCGTCCCACGATAAATGGGGTTTACGAGTGGTGTAGGAAACACCAGTCTTAGTAAATCTACCCCAGTGTCTTATATGCATGCTTAGTTTGAAGATCTAGTACTTCAAGAATTACCAAATGGGAATATATGAAATATTGGTGCTTTATGCATTTTATCTTAAAGGAGTTTTCAGAGTTTTTAATATTGATGATCTATCCTTAGGATATCAGATCGGCGGGGGTCCAACACCCAACACCCCCACTCCTCAAGCTTACCAAGAACAGTGCCGTCCAGTTATAGTGGCTGTGCTTGGTATTGCAGCTTGGCCGCAATCACTTGAATGGTACTGAGATGCGCCTAGGTCATGTGACTAATCAATGTGACTTCACTAGCTTAGGAAGAGGCCACTGCACTCATCGGAGCACCGTTACGTCTTCAAATAGCTAATCGACCACCAATCTGATAGTGATGACATCATCAATGTCAAAATCTTGGACAACCCCTTTAAAGATGAGATCCTGATACTTCATAGAGTCATATGATTGATTTTTTTGCTTGCGTCAGATTTTAAGTAGTGAAAATTTCTAAGCAGTACTCAGTAGAGCCCTTTCGGCCTGGTCTCTTCACGGGTCATTTTATCTGTATTTCCCCTTTAAGACCTATATGATGTATAGTACTAATATCCGTATGCTTTATTACTTACAGGTGCCATTGTCGATACCTTTGGAGATTACAGATACATGTTTTTTGAATGCGGGGCCATTATGGTCTTTGCTGGTCTCTTCCTTTTCGTTGGGAACTTTTACAACTACCGTATGTTAAGGAAAGAAGCCGAGTTGGAAAACCAGAAGAAGGACATAGAAATGAAGGACGGCGCTGATCTGAAAAAACATGACTATGATCAAGTGAGCAGCGACGAAAAGCTGAAGAATGGCAGCGAGGGCCCACCTGCTAAATACGATTCTGAAAAATGTGAAGAAGCAAATGGATCAAGTCATCAGGCTTAGAAGCACTTAAAGACAATCGTAATTATGTATTAGGGGTGATCTCCATATTGGACATTTACGTGCTCTGTCTGCGGCACCACGTGTTCTCACAGTGTGAACTGTGTCCCATTATGTGGTGTCAGGAAGGGGTCTAAACCAAGGAAGAGGACGCCAGATGGGACAGATACAATCCAGACTTCAAGTGAAGGCACCACACGTCTGTAGTTCATAAACCTAACTGTATTATGTACATATGGGGCTTCCAAAACTGGAGATATTCGTGTGGTGTTTCTAAAATTCCTGTCAGTCATCCCGCCAAAGGAATGGATTGCAAAAATGTTTTAGTTATCTCCTGTGAACACAAGAAGGTATATTATAAATATAGCTTGAAGAGGACCCGTCCCCTCTCCTGACTTGTCTGTTTTACTAACTACTTACATTCCCCATGTAATAACAATTCTGGATCATCTATTCTTATGACTCTGTGTTGTACCAATCCTTTATTATTCCTGATAGAAGTTAGGCATGAATTACTAACAGTTTGCAATGAAGGTCTAGATGGGTGTTACCAGTTGCGGGTGTGTCCCTGCACAGTCTGACATTATCCAATCAGTGCTTCCAGTGTCAGACTATGCAGGGACATATCCACAACTGGTGATATCCAGCTTGACTTTCATTGTAAACCACTAGCAATTCATTCATATCTTCTTGTAGGAATAATAGATTAATGGAACAACATAGACTAAAAAGAATAGGTGCTCCGGACTTATTATGCCCTCCTGGAAATACTGTACTGATTGGATAGTATAGACTGCACAAGGACACACACCCAACTGGTAGCACCCAGCTGGACTTTCTTTGCAAACGGCTTTCAATTAATTCCTAACTTCTAATAGGAATAACAGAGGAATGGCACAACATACAGTCATAAAAATAGATGCTACAGTATTTTTTATTACAGGGGGAATGCAAATAGTTACTAAAACAGACATGTCAGGAGAGGGGACAACTCATCCTTAAAGAGTTTGTCTCATTAGGACAACACCTGTATGTGTGCCCTGCTCTGGCGGACTCTGTACCACCATATTTTTTTACTCGTTTGACTGTGCACATTTCTCCGGCAGTGTCCGCTATAGATGCAGTGGTGGCCAAAGCCAAACCACGATTAGAATGATGTTGCTTCTGGATGATCACTCATTGGTGATCATGGCGATGTATGGAATATATATGACTATTGTGCTTAGTCACCATAGTTTATGTTGGGGGTGATAATTGCCCCCCAAATGGTCACTTTTTAAAGTGTAAGTTCTCCAGGCCTTGGTTTTTAATTTGTCTGACAGTGAGTCTCTATGTCCTAAGTATATTTAAAGGGGCATTCCTGCACAAGCATTTATCACCAATCCTGGGGCATACTTAGCAACATTGGGACATTATAGATCTCAAACTGGGTGGGGTCGCCAATTTATGGGCAGGACACCCATTTGCAACCCACATTTGCAGGGACTGTCTATGAAAATTAGGAATAGTCCCTGCAAATTCAGGAATGTTGGCATTGTGCACTGGATAGTACATGCTAGAGTCCCAGTGGAGCGCTTAACTGGTGCTGGCCCCGGTCCCTGCCAGAAGGGGTTGAATACACCATAGATTGTGGATGATTGTACGATTGTTCGCTTCCATCAGTTCCATAGACTTTGTATAGGAGGATGAGGTTTTTTAAGAATGAATGATCTCATCTTGTGATGTTCTGACTGCAGTATCTCATGCTATAAACCCTATAGAGGGAGATTTATCAAAACTGGTAAAAAGGAGAAACTTGCTTAGTTGCCCATAGCAATCAATCAGATTTCACCTTTCATTTTCCAAAGGAGCTCTGAAAAATGAAATACGGAATCTGATTGGTTGCTATGGGCAACCTCACATCAGTTTTGAGAAATCTCCCCTCATGTTTTTCATTCTCAGGGGAAACATAATGGGGTAGATTTATTAAAACTGCCTAAAAGGAAAGGTATCCCAAAGGTAGCCCATGACAACCAATCACAGCATAGCTTTCAATTTTCAAAAGCACTGTTAGAAATGAAAGCTGCACTCTGGTTGCTATGGGCAACAAAGACACTTTTTCAGCTGGGGAGCTTTGTTAATCTCCCTCACTATTTGCACTTTATCCTAGTGAGGTCCTGTAATAAGCACACTGGGGTAGATTTATCAAAACTGGGGTAAAGGAACATTGGCTCCTTTGAGAAATGAAAGGTGGAATCTGATTTGTTGCTATAGACAACTAAGCCAATTTTCTTTTACACCAGTTTTGATAAATTAGGCCCAGTGGGTGAGAGTTATCATGAATGTCTGTGAGGAAAATGCCTTTGTTTCTCACAGCAACCAATCAGAGCTCAGCTTTCATTTCCTCAGCTGCTCTTGAAAATTGAAAGCTGTGCCGTGATTGGTTGCTATGGGCAATCAATAAATGGCTGCTTTCATATATTTGAAGAGCAACTACTTGAAAATGTTTCTTTTCTATGACGTGTGAGCTTGGAATATAGGGTGTAAAGAACACCTCAGTTCTTCCAGGACCAAATAATTTAAGAAATAAATTTGTACAGCAAATTATATTATCCTGTTTTACAGAGCCAATGGTAATTATTTAGACAATGATTGAATAGTACTGTACCGGAAAATAAAATGTGCTTTCACACAATTTAATTTCATTTACTAGAGAATGGTGTAACTAGCAAATTTCACCACGTGAAAAAAGCGGTAAAGATATGGCCAGAGGTGAGTGAATCAAGCTTCAGATCCGAGATCAAAAGTCAATTCTTTCCCCAACTTCGTTTTAATACTGTATTGATACCTCTTTCTGTACATCATGAAAATATAAGTCCGAAGTTGCGTAGGACTTCTATTCTACAACTTTAAAAACATTTTAAAGGGAACCTGTCACCTCCAACACACCTCATAAACTGCCAGCATTACCTTATATTAGTGACCAGTGTGTTTCTAATGATGTTTTTCATTTAGAGAAGCGATTCCTCAAACTTGTTGAAATCGATGTTTTAAACTCCATGACCGCGCTCTCTCCAGGCAGCTTGAAGTCAAGGGGGCAGCGGCCTCCTTGCTTCAAGTCAAGCAAAGCACGCCCCTCTTGCCTATGATTGACAGTCTTCTTGTCTTCCTGCATGCGTGGTGCGCTCCTTCGTGCAGCGCGATCCCGGCTCCGGCTCTGCACTTAGCCAGCTTTCAACTGCGCACTGCGCATGCCCCATAAACCCAAGTGAGCACATGCGTAGGGACAGGCAGGCGTGCGGGCGGGCGGGCTGGCGCACTCACTGGAGTTTAAGGGGCATGCGCAGTGCGCAGTTGAAAGCCGGCTAAGTGCAGAGCCGGAGCCGGGATCGCGCTGCACGAAGGAGCGCACCACGCATGCAGGAAGACAAGAAGACTGTCAATCATAGGCAAGAGGGGCGTGCTTTGCTTGACTTGAAGCAAGGAGGCTGCTGCCCCCTTGACTTCAAGCTGCCTGGAAGAGCGCGGTCATGGAGTTTAAAACATCGATTTCAACAAGTTTGAGGAATCGCTTCTCTAAATGAAAAACATCATTATATACACACTGGTCAATAATATAAGGTAATGCTGGCAGTTTATGAGGTGTGTTGGAGGTGACAGGTTCCCTTTAAAACAGGAATCCGAAGTCGGACATATGCCAGAAATAAAATGTGTTGAGTGCCACTCGTGTGAGGTATCTGTCAAAGGGAAATGTGGAGAAATTAGTAAGAAAGCAACATTACATATAAATGACACTTCTCCTGACATGTCTGTTTTACTAAATAGTCAATAACAATTCCAGAGGATCTCTTCCTTGAAATTCCCATTGTTCTTCTGTTACTCCTCCTATAAATGTATACATATAAGTATAATATAATGTGTCCCTACATAGTCTGATACTGTCCATTCAGTGCTGACAGTGTACACACCCCTGAGACAAAGGGGATGGAAACTCCCAGTTGTTAGACTTAGGGCTCATGCACACGGCCATTGTGCGGCCGTTCTGTGCATTGGGAACCGCAATTTGCCACGGGCAACATCCGTGCGGCAGCCGGGACGGATGGAGACCCATTCAACTTGAATGGGTACGTGATTTGTGCACTTCAAAAAAATTTAACATGTTCTGTTTTTGTGCGGAGGCACAGACAGAAACACCACGGAAGCACTCCGTAGTGCTTCCGATCCGTGCCTCCGTTCCGCACCTCATCTCCAGGATTGTTAACCCATTCAAGTGAATGGGTTCGCGATCCTTGATGCCGGGTGCACGCGGCTGGTGCCTGTGTATCGCAGACCCGCCATATGCAGGCCACAATACAGCCAGGGCCGGGTGCATGAGCCCTTATTCATTAATCATCAGGAGGAATAACAGAGGAACAGCACAGCAGAGATTTTTTAAGAATAGATGCTCCAGAATTGGGGAATACAAGTGTTTAGTGAAACAGACATGACAGGAGAGGTGACAAAGGCTTTAAATATAGTGATAATATGCAGTGGTGCCCCCTGAGACTTCTTCTCCTTTTAAAAGCAGGTCTAAACAAAGGGAGTTTGGCACGGACAGGGAAAAGGGCGTCATTCACACGACCGTATGTATTTTGCGGTCCGCAAAACACGGATCCACAAAAAATACGGATGACGTCCGGAACAGCTGCCCTCTAAAAGAACAGTCCTATCCTTGTCCGTAATGCGGTCAATAATAGGGCATGATCTATTTTTTTGCGGAACGGATATACGGAAACACAATGCACACGTAGTAACTTATGCTTTTTTTTGCGGATAAAAAAAATACTTTTGTGTGCTTGAGCCCTTAGGGGAAGGAAATGATCTAAATCTACACCAGCAAGGGAGCCGGCCCCTCTACAAAATGTGGGAGGATGAAACACCAGCACAGGAGGGACGAAGACCGGCGTCTAAATCCATTTAAATGAATAGATTTCCATGGACAACGTAGGTTTCATAGTGAAAAATTAAAGCAGTGGTTTCACGCAATGGACTCCATGGCTATCCTTGGGTTGTAAGGTCTCGACTGCTAGGTCTCGAGTCTTTTTTGTATGTTACTGATATAGAATTCAGTACAGTCCTTGTATCTTGACCAGGCCAGGGGCAAAAAAAATGATTGCATCGAACACATCATATCTATCAGAGTCGGACCCCCACTGATCAGATATTGATGACCTATCCTGACAATAGGGGATCAATAATTCTACTCCTGGACTACCCCTTTAAGAGCTGGTCAGTATCACAAGGTGGGTGTGTCTAAATCTAACATATGCTCTCTCCGGGGAAGGAAGTGTGCATGGAGTCCAGTGGCAGTTGTGCAGCTCAGATGTGTGCAGCAGTGTAGCCTGTGTCCAGGACCTTTCATCCTGTGAGTAGGGATGGGCAAACTTCTGTTTTCAAGGTCGGTGTACAAGATTCGGGTTATCTAAGAATTCCGTTATGGATTCCGCTACCACGGACCATATGCGGAATCCATAACGAAATTCTTAGATATCCCGAACCCGGACCTTGTACGCTGAACTTGAAAACTTGAAGTTTGCTCATCCCTACCTGTGAGTCCTTTGCTTTGGGACTATGGTGGACTAATTAAGAATCCTCCTGGGTAGATAATTGGAAATTGGAGCAAATGTTGCCATCCTGATGAGAAAATTGTGGCCGCCATGGCCCAGGCCGGGGAGCAGTATAGGGTGCCTTTATACGCTTTCATTTTCCGCAACAAATTCCGCGCCATAAAGACATTCCCCCATGTTAGCCTATGGGGATGAAAAGTGTCAATACATGCGCTATGTTCCGCTGCGGAATGGGAACAGACGGCAAATAAAGTTATTTGCGGATTTCCTGTAGCTGAATGTCTCCATATATTTCATTGGAGATTAGGGATGAGCGAACTTCTGTTTTCAAGTTCGGCTTGGGTTATCTAACAATCGTATGGATTCCGCTACCATGGTCCGTGGTAGTGGAATCCATAACGGAATTCTTAGAACCCAAACCTTGAACCCTATCCCTATCCGCAGCGTCATCTGCAACAGAAACTGCACCTGCCGATTTTCTTGCGGAAAATTCCGCAACATGTAAAGGCACCCATAGAATGCAGAGTAGGAGAAAAATACAACCGCCACACCGTGAGGGGCGTAACATCGTACTCCGTCCCCAGCATCTCCTTCCTCCAGGTTCCGCTCGCTGCACATCACACATTTCGGGTATCTTTGCTGTAGAATTTTCCACGACTGACAATCAGGTTCCATTCATTTGAATGGGACGCCAAGTACGTGGATTTCCGAAAGCCCCATTCAGGTGAATGGAACTGATTTTCAGTCTTGGGAAATTCTGCAACAAAATCTGCAGTGTGTGAGAGCTCCCTTATAGGATTTTGGTATTGACCTAATTCGCAGCGTGACCCCCAGCAAGAAAAAATGTAATTAAAAGTGGCAGAGGATAGAATATGATGTTCTAGAACAACGGGAATGTCTCGGGTCATGTTCAGCTCCCACCCCGGACAAGCAGCTCCATCATGTCGGCCATTGACTCAAGAACACAAGAGACTCCTTTCATCAGTCATTCCGCTCACATGCCTGGATGCCAGGAGTGACTAGTAATGAAGGTAATTAAACATCCATCTATAATTAATTTCACACACTTCCCTGCCTCTGACAGTCTGGATATAAGATCTCACAACGCGGACATGTGCCATCATATTTCACTTGTACTGAGATCAGCAGACAATATTGTGATCGCCAATAATTCCCTCTGTAAATCTCTTTTATCGTCTATGTGATTATGCGTTGAATAATGATATAACAATGTGTCTGGGGGCTGCATCCAATTCAGACGGGTGGAGCGCTCATAAGGGAGTCAGGGTGCTCGCCTGTTTCCCATAGGATTGTATGGAGAGGTAGTGTCTGCCCCCAACTGCACTGGTGAGGAGGCATAAGGGACCCCATACTAATTATCAGGGGGGTCTCAGCGATCTAACAATTATTACTTATCCTATGGAATAAATAATCATTAACATTTCTTCCACTTTGCTGCTACTGTAATAGGGCTTGTTCTCACGACCGTATGTATTTAGCGGTCTGAAAAAACGGATCCGCAAAAAACATACGGATGACATCCGTGTGCATTCCGTATTTTGCTGAACGGACCAGCTGGCCCCTAATAGAACAGTCCTACGGTGGAACGGACATATGTAAACAGAATGCACATGGAGTAAATTCCGTTTTTTTTGCAGACCCATTGAAATAAATGGTTCCACATACGGTCCGCCAAAAAAAAAAAAAGAAAAAAACGGAACGGACACGGAAAGAAAACTCACACTTCTGTGTCCGTGCTCAAATCCATGAGAAGGTGGTCAGTGATGCATCCGTGAAGCTGTCCATGAAGGATCCGTGTTGGGTCCTTGTGTCCGTTTTTTGCTCTCCGTGTTTCACTGACACTGAACAGCTGAAAAATAATTTTCAAAGCATCTCTTCTTAAGGCCTGTTTCACACGAACGTTGTGTTTTGCGGTCCGCAAATTGCGGATCCGCAAAAAAAACGGATGGCGTCCGTATGGCATCCGTATTTTTTGCGGATCCACTGTAACATTGCCTATCCTTGTCCGCAAAACGGACAAGAATAGGACATGCTCTACTTTTTTTTGCGGGCCACGGAACGGAGCAACGGATGCGGACAGCACACGGTGTGCTGCCCGCATTTTTTGCGGGCCCATAGAAATGAATGGGTCCGCATTTTTCATGTGAAAAATGCGGATCGGAGCCCGCAAAAAATGCTGTCGTGTGAAAGAGGCCTTATGATCCGTGAAATACGGATGCAACATGAATGGCATGAACGTGATGGCTCTGTGAACATGTACAAAATAGAGCATTCATCCGTGCTAAAATCACAGACCCACGGAATACACACATTAAAATGAATGGGTACGTGTGCTGCCCGTGGAGAACACGTACAGCACACATCCGTGAAACACTCATGTGTGAATGAGGCTTTACAGCTTGCTAAGGACAGCGCCATCCATTGTATAGTGGCTGTACTTGGTATCGCAGCTTAGCCTCATTCACTTGAACTTGATTGAGCTGTGCCTAAGCCATGTGACCTATGAAAGTGACATCACTGGCCTAGAGTAAGCTGCGAGAAGGCCGCTGCGCTCACAGCTGATCGGCGGCCATGGCTGCAAGGTTCCTGCTGTTTCACATAGCAGACACCCGAGGCTAGTGTCAGCAATCAGCTACAATGCACAAAAATGGAAAAATCGCCTGGGGCTGGAGGGGTTAAACTCTCTGGATAAAGATTAAAACTATCAGGATAGAGTCCCAGATAACAAAAGTATAAAAGCAATCAGAGCGAGTAGTAGACTGGTACATTGTATTTGCTCTGTGTATAAAAACACAGGGACTGATGTGATACAAAGTACAATCAGTGTAGCAAACACAGCAGCTAAAGCGCCATTCCATGTATCAGCTGATCCCACCTTTTAAGGGGATGAGGGGGGAGGAGGGGTCCGTACCACCCCCTTGCTCTGCCATCTCTTCAGGGGTCTGAAGCTATGGACATAACATGCCAGTAGACAATCCCTTTAAGGGCTCATGCACACAAACGTATTTTTTTTCTGGATCCGATCCCCATTCACTTCAATAGGGCAGCAAAAGATTCGGACAGCACACCGTGTTCCGTACGCATTGGTATGTCCGTTCCATTTTACGGACAAGGATAGGACTCTTCTATAGAGGGCAGGATGTTCCGTTCCGCAAAATGCAGAGCGCACATCTGTGTTTTGCGCATCCGCAATTTGGACTCCGCATTAGCCGTCATGTCAGCTATCGGTGCTTTGTAGATAACATATCTGCATTGTGCTGCTTTTGTTGCCTTTTTATCTCACATATGAGACAATAAAACTAATCATCATCTGCGCTGAGGACACAACGGTTAATCCTCCGGTGCAGTCAGACAGTGAGAAATGTCCGCGATTAATGGCGGTGTCGGATCGCGTTGCTGTGTCCTGGTCATTTCTCCTAGACAAAAGGTTAACGAGGAAAGTGTCTATTTATAATGAAGGAGCGGTCAGATACAGACGTCACTGCTGTCACATCAGGTCCCATCCACTTATGGAAGAAGCACAATGACAGGTTATGGATTATTCATCTGCAATGTAAATCTGACCATAGGCATTAGATGACAGTCAGTGGATCTTCAGGGGATCTGCTGATGCTGAGGGGCAGATCACAGTCCCACAATGTCTGCCTGTCATTGGGCAGGTTGGATTTTATCTGCCTGATCCTACTTTTTTTGGTGCCAGGTATATCTATATCCGGCCTTTTACTGAAATAAAAGATGATATTGCCATGTGGCTTACCTGTCAGCAGAAAGAAGCACAATACAGACTGCTGTAAATGACATCATGGATTCTGCTGATGGTTTTGGCAGCTGTTCTGGCTGTTCAGTGCTACCGCTAGTGCACCGTGCGGTCGGAAGTCTGCTCCAGCCCCATTCACTATAATGGGGGCGGGCGGGAGGTCCGGCCGCAGCACGGCAAACATATCGAGAGGAGACCACAATAAAAATTCAAGAGAAGGCTGCCGCTAGTGTGAAAGTACCCTTATACTCCAGAGCTGCTCTCACTATTCTGCTGGTAGAGTCACTGTGTACATACATTACATTACTTATCCTGTACTGATCCTGAGTTGCATCCTGTATTATACTCCAGAGCTGCACTCACTATTCTGCTGGTGGAGTCACTGTGTACATACATTACTTATCCTGTACTGATCCTGAGTTACATCCTGTATTATACTCCAGAGCTGCACTCACTATTCTGCTGGTGCAGTCACTGTGTACATACATTACATTACATATCCTGTACTGATCCTGAGTTACATCCTGTATTATACTCCAGAGCTGCACTCACTATTCTGCTGGTGGAGTCACTGTGTATATACATTACTTATCCTATACTGATCCTGAGTTACATCTTGTATTATACTCCAGAGCTGCACTCACTATTCTGCTGGTGCAGTCACTGAGTACATACATTATATTACTTATCCTGTACTGATCCTGAGTTACATCTTGTATTATACTCCAGAGCTGCACTCACTATTCTGCTGGTGCAGTCACTGAGTACATACATTACATTACTTATCCTGTACTGATCCTGAGTTACATCCTGTGTTATACTCCAGAGCTGCACTCACTATTCTGCTGGTGGAGTCACTGTGTACATACATTACATTACTTATCCTGTACTGATCCTGAGTTACATCCTGTATTATACTCCAGAGCTGCACTCACTATTCTGCTGGTGGAGTCACTGTGTATATACATTGCAATACTTATCCTGTACAGATCCTGAGTTACATCTTGTATTATACTCCAGGGCTGCACTCACTATTCTGCTGGTGCAGTCACTGTGTATATATATTACTTATCCTGTACTGATCCTGAGTTACATCCTGTATTATACTCCAGAGCTGCACTCACTATTCTGCTGGTGGAGTCACTGTGTATATACATTGCAATACTTATCCTGTACAGATCCTGAGTTACATCCTGTATTATACTCCAGAGCTGCACTCACTATTCTGCTGGTGCAGTCACTGTGTACATACATTACATTACTTATCCTGTACTGATCCTGAGTTACATCCTGTTTTATACTCCAGAGCTGCACTCACTATTCTGCTGGTGGAGTCACTGTGTATATACATTACTTATCCTATACTGATCCTGAGTTACATCTTGTATTATACTCCAGAGCTGCACTCACTATTCTGCTGGTGCAGTCACTGTGTACATACATTACTTATCCTGTACTGATCCTGAGTTACATCCTGTATTATACTCCAGAGCTGCACTCACTATTCTGCAGGTGCAGTCACTGTGTACATACATTACATTACTTATCCTGTACTGATCCTGAGTTACATCTTGTATTATACTCCAGAGCTGCACTCACTATTCTGCTGGTGCAGTCACTGAGTACATACATTATATTACTTATCCTGTACTGATCCTGAGTTACATCCTGTGTTATACTCCAGAGCTGCACTCACTATTCTGCTGGTGCAGTCACTGTGTACATACATTACATTACTTATCCTGTACTGATCCTGAGTTACATCCTGTGTTATACTCCAGAGCTGCACTCACTATTCAGTTTACAGACTATTTCATTCAACAGTCTATATTCTGCTAACAGCTACAGGTATGTCGGAGAATTATGGAAATGTGATGTTGCTTCCCTGTTCTGTATTATTCCATACAATGACAGTACATGCAAGTCTGCGATATATAAGTGCCCAGACTGCTGGAGTCTAGTTATCCCACATGATGAATGGAGCACTGACTAGGGTATAACCCTTTTGTGAAACTTCTGGTTGTTTATCATTATGCAGTCAGCTTTTCCATTAATTAATTTCTCCTAATGTTTGAGAAAACACGCAGACAGAATGTAGCAAATTGTGTGTTCATTACAGTGAAATAATGAGCTAATGATTTTCTGCCACAGAAGCTCTGCTCCGCAGCACATTATTACTGCCTGCAGTACCTCTGTTCAGCCGCTAGAGGCCAGTCTTGTACCGTAGGAAAAAACTTCACTAGAAAGCGCCCAACCGTGTCCATGACCATTTCATCCGTGTTATTTTACTTATAATTCCATAGCTAGTTAACAACAATTAACAGTATGTCATGACGTACATTTCTGCAGGATGCATAGGGCCATGTTATGGACAATTGCTTACTTTATAGTAACATAGTTTGTAAGGCTGAGAAAAGACATACAGTATGTCCATCCAGTTTGGCCTGTCATCCTGCAAGTTGATCCACAGAAAGGCAAAAAACCCCTGTGATGTAGAAGCCAACTTCCTGCCAAGAGGAAGAGCTCTAGAGAGTTCTATAGAGAGTTAGGTTAGTAAGACTGGAGTGAGGGACCACGTCCATCTGCTCCCGTTCCATGGATCTTGGGATTGAAGATACAGCTCGTCAGGACTACTACTCCAGGGAGACTTCAGGGTAGCAGAACATCTGCAAGCTACAGTGTACAAAGACAGCTGAATAAACAGCACTACACCTAAACAGATCCTGCTGCAGGTGAGGGGATAGCGTTGTAAGACCCATCACCGCAGTCTAGGATAGGCAAATGCAAAAGCCTGCATATCACGTGGTCACCTATAGCCACAAATGCCAGCTTACTGCTGTTAGTGAAGGGAAATCATGAGAGAGAAGGACTACACTAAAGTGCTATTTTCTGCCGTCTTGCCTGCCTCCATAACTCATCATCTGGGGATAGAGACATTGCACCTTGTACAGATGACAGCTGGATGTTCTGTAACTCCTGTGCACTTTGATGTTCTTCTACATCTATCTGATCCTTTTACATCACCTCTTCACTGAACCAAACACCAGGAAGCGACGGCTTGAGGGAGTACACCGTGACAGAACATCTCGATTCCATCCTCTCCAGTGGGGAGAGAGAGCACAACATTCTTTGTGTTCAGACCCCAAGTTTCCAAACTTCTGATAGGTCTATGGCGTATCAACTGTTTTATCAAAACTCAGTGACTAGTGTTGATCGAGCACCGCGATGCTCGGGTGCTCTGGTCGAACACTAGGTGGTGCTCAAGTGCTCGGCTGAGCACCCAAGCATAATGGAAGTCAATGGGAGAAGAGGGGAGGGTGTCTGGTTCATAGGGAAAGTTGAGAAAATGGCGGAAACACCACTGAAATGGTTTGGGAACAGCATGGGGAGGATGTCTGGATGCATCTTGGACACCAAAGTCGCTGCTGGGAATGATGTTGTTCGATTATTACGCCACTTTTACGGAATGACAAGAATACCCCCCAAAACCGAAGATAACATTGATTTTAGAGGAAATATTGTTAGGAAACATATATTTACTTGTACATAAAGTGCAAGTGCTGCCAAAAATTACAAGGAAGAGGCACTCCGATACAACCGGTATATCACATAAAGGAGGGCCTCATTCACATTATGGTACAATTGTTCATGTCATGGGACTCCTACACTCATAAAGCCTATGCACAAAGTGAAAGGGCTGCCAAAAATTACAAGGAACAGGCACTCCAATACTCAGATAATGTCGCCTTGATTAGCGGCAGAAAAAAATACACAAGATTTAAGGTATTTAGGATACAGAAACGTTATAATGCAGACGCAACACAGGTAATGTAGCCTTGATTAGCAGCAGAAAAAAATTGGAACGGATGTCAGGTATATAGGATACAGTAATGTTATAATGCAGACGCAACACAGGTAATGTTGCCTTGATTAGCAGCAGAAAAAAATTGGAACGGATGTCAGGTATATAGGATACAGTAATGTTATAATGCAGACGCAACACAGGTAATGTTGCCTTGATTAGCAGCAGAAAAAATCGGAACGGATGTCAGGTATATAGGATACAGTAACGCTATAATGCAGATGCAACACAGGTAATGTCGCCTTGATTAGCAGCAGAAAAAAATCGGAACGGATGTCATGTATATTGAGTACGTTATAATGCACACGCAACACAGGTAAGGTCGCTTTGATTAATGGCAGAAAAAATAGCAACGGATGTCAGGTATATAGGATACAGACACGTTATAATGCACACGCTGCACAGGTGGTGCTTAGGTCAGGCAACCTTGCACAATTTTCAACCCTTCCCCCCAAAAAAAATGTATTTCAGCCAGATATAATAGCCCTTAAAAGGGCTTTTGGGTCTTTGAAACAGAAAAACTAGCCCTGCCTAGCAAATTTCTATCCCTACACTATCTGTCCCTCTTTGCAGCAGCTCTCCCTGACTTGGACAGAGCCGGGTCACATGTCACCGTGTGCTACATAGCACCCAATGATGCATTCCCGGCCAGCCAATCACTGTAATGCCAGTAGCCAACATGGCAGCCAAGAAACGTCCGGGGAGGGGACTCGAGTATGGTGCTTGAGCACACGCGGTGCGTATTCGGCCGAGCATGCTCGCTCAACACTATCAGTGACCTTTTAAGATATATTAAGAAATTAGGCAGCACAGAATGGTGGACATGGTACTGATAGAAGGACATTCTCTCCAAGTATCCAGTCCATGTATGCTTTCATCAGTTCCTTTAGAAGGACACAAATAAGCGCTCAAATTTAACAAGCTCCTCTGGCTGAAGTCCCGTTCATTAAGAGTCCATCACGGTTGTCTGCCAGCAAAATGGTATTCACTTGCATTGCATTTATCAAGGTGAATAACTGCATTGATTTTCACAAAAAGAAAAAAAAAATCTTCATTTCATGCAGGATTTTGCCCACCATTTGAAGCCATTATATTACCATCTACTTGTAACAAGTTCATCTAATAACCAGCGTTTGTGCTGGCCGTTCGATAGCACACCGGGCAAAGACATGTCTGCGTGTAAGGATTTCAGACGTTGGCGGATCCTGATTAAGTGTGACCCGTTCCAACTTGGCTTCAAAATATGAAATCTAAAACCACCTGTCATTGCAATAATTGTACGAATCCCCCCCTCCTTCTCCCGAGTCAATGTTATCAGTCACCCAAGTTCATTTAATTAAAACGCATTGGCTGCCACTTGTATTCCTCCTAGTTGAGTAAATCTTCTGGGCCCATTACGTTATAATGCCCAAATTACTTAGTTCTGCATGACGAGAGCTGGTGGATGCCAAGTGCTGCGATTCACTGCTTAAATGCGCATTTTAGAGAGGTCCATAACTTTGAGGGTCAATCTATTTGACGCTTATTATGATCCATACATGATGAGATGATGTCTCACTAGGACAACCGTCTCTCTAAAATATAGCCACCCCAGCGGTTAGCTGATTGGCTCGGCTCCATGTCCTGTAATCCCCAGTTATCTAGAGAAATATTTTCCTCTCCAGTCCCCACATTGGTGGAACCAGGGTGCACCGGCAATGAGGCATGGTGAGGTGATTGCCTCAGTCAGCACCAGATAGGGACAAGTAGGGGGCAGCTTACAGGCCTTGGGCAATGAGTGCTTTCATTGTGGAAGCGGTCATCTCTGCATATACAATTGTATTGCCATATTAACTAGTATGTTAGGTTGGGAAGGGATTAGGTTGAGAATTTGGCATGGGGGGAGGGGGGGCATCATTTCAGTTTTCACCTCAGGCAGCAGAAAGGCTAGATGCGCCCTTGGGTGAAACAAGTCAGATGAAGACATTGTTACCATGAGTCTCTGCCCTGGATAACAGTTGAGGGACGCAAGTGGGGGGACCCCCATATGACGTCTTTGCAGTAGGTCTCCACTCTGGCTCTCAGAGGGATGTCCTAAGAGGCAGACTCCTTTCTATGGACAGGTTTTATCCTAACAGCAGGGGCAGATTGACCATAGACCTTACCGGGAAATTTCCTGGCGGGTTGATGCCCAGGGGGATTTCCAGTGATAGTTTTTGGGGATGTATTTTGTGCTGCTTGCAGTATTTTGTGATGGACTGAGGTATTTGGCTCTGTTGGGGTGGTATAATGTGCCACAGTATGGTACTGCTGGCCCTGCCTTCCATCAATTTGGACCCAACTACAAAATGGGGCCACTTTTCATATTTTTTCCAGGGCCATTTTAAGTTCCCACTCCGCCCCTGCTTAATAGCTTTCTCCACACTTCAATCTTGACACATGGTCAGGAATGTTTCTCTTCTGTCAGGCCTCGTCCACACATGTTCAGTTTGTCATGGATCTCGACACAAACCTGCTCCAAATGTGCCGACTTTCTGAATCCCATCAGACTTCCACAACCACATTCAGTTGCAACAAAAATTTGTGTGTATTTTTTTGGGGAAAAAAAAACTTCACTGTGAAATTGCTACTCATTTCTGATAAAAAGACCAACAGGGATATCCCTGTTGAATGACAACAGGGATAGTAAACCGGTAGTAAACCCTCAACCACAGATTTCTGACGCAGAAATACACGTCGAATTTTAAGCCGACATTACCTTATTATTCATTGCATTTCACTTGTTATGGTATGTTCACACAATTAAAATCTGCTGGCGGATTGCATCGCTGAGAACATCCCTTTTCCGCTGCAAAATCTGCCATCAAAACGACTACAATAGCTTTCTATTGACTTTGATGGGAAAAAACACCCCCCTGTGCACATCTGCCGCTCAATTCAGATCTGCTTCTGTGGGAGGTTACTTCTTAGAAGCAGATTCTTAGTGGATTTTGTACTGAAGTCAGTGGGGAAGAACAAAAAAAAAGGCTAGTTTTAGATGCTGCCATTTCCGCCACTAAAAACGCTTCTGAATTATCCCACCCAAGGGCCGGATAAGAAAAAACACAGTAAAAAAAACTCTTCTAAAAACTCTTCCAAATCTTCAACCAAAAACTCTTCTAAAACGCTTGTAAATACCGTACTCCTCTAAATCTGCCACCAAAAATGACCTGTTTTAAGACACTAATCTGCTACTGAATTTTCTGCCTCGGAATTTGCCGGGTAAACTTAGCCTAAGGGTAGCAGTTTGTACCTCAGAGCTGCTCCTCCTACTGTAATCAGAAATAATAACTATGACAATCAACCACAATCGTCATCAGTTATAGAAGACATGAAAAACGAATTGTTAACCATCCGGGAGGCAGCCATATTTGTTGTCCGCTGGCTTCCCAAGACACAGTTCTAATGATCCCTTTACATGGGGCGACGATGTAGCAGATTACCGGGAAGGAAGTGTTCCTTTGGAGAATTTGTAGCAACTCTATTCAAAAGGAAAACTCAGGTACTTGTTTTTGTAATCTTTTTCTTTATTTTAGGTAGAAATTTCCCATTGAAGTGGTTATCTGCTCTTTAAAAAAAAAAAAAACCTTTTAGGGTTGATTCACATGACTGTGGTCGGCCTGGGAAACACAGTCCATGTTGCGGCCGCATCTCCTGGACCGACCGTGACCTGAACTAGTGATTTATGATACAGTCCGCTCCTGTCTGATTGCGGCTCTGTTGTATACATGATGATGTGAGTACAGTCCAACAGACCGGCGATCACATAAGAACTGGCTGTATCATAAATCACTAATTCAGGTCAGGAGAGCCACAGTTGGTCTAAGAGATCCAGCCAACATCTAGTCTGTCTGCTGCCTGAGGCAAAAACTGAAATGACGCCTCCCCATGCCAAATTCTCAACCTACCCCTTCCCCTACAGCCTTACTGTTAAAGGCCTTCTCGGAAAACATTACATATAGTGCTACAAAACATACTGGGTAATATAGCGATACAGCTGAATATACCGTGATGAATGCTTCCACAATGAAAGCACTCATTGCCCAAGGCCTTTCCGCTGCCCCCTCATTTGTCCCTGCCTGGTGCTGCCTGAGGCAATCGCCTCACCATGCCTCATTGGCGGTGCACCCCTGAGCCAACATACAGGCCATGTTTCCCGAACAGAATGATATCATTTAAAATATTTTATTCTTAAAACTGTAAATTACATATAAAAATTGGATTAATTACACACAGATCCATGTTTCCCCAGACAGACCACGGTATTGTGAATCAGCCCTAAAGGGCATACAGATGTCATCTCTTTCCCAATTAATAGAGGGTTGCTATAAAGAGTGCTCATACCTCTGGAGGACCCTTCTTGTCTATATACAGTATTTATTTCAATGAGTATGTCCTTCAGTTATGACGGCACAAGACCAGCCAGCTGTTTCTCCCAGCAATAACAGCCGATGGTGCCACGTTGTCCCAGCCATCAGCAGGTCGTTAGGCAGAGTCCACACATGGCAGAATGTCTACGTTAGGGGAGGGCTTGCAAAAGACTGCTGGATGCAACTTACCCCATTACTACTATGAAATGTCATAAGAGGTAAAGGATACATTGCATTGGATGCAATGGGATTCCCCCGAACAGGACAGGAGAAGATTTCAGCCCCAGACTTTGAAAGTCTCTATCACTCAGGAGTAATCCATTCATCTGCTTTACCCGAACCAACTTTTTATTTTCTTCTTCGTAAAACAAAACCAGAATTTGGCAGCATAAAATGTGCAAATCCACATCAGCCAGTTTACAATTACAAATGCCGCCGGCAGCTTCCTTTCTCACATTAGCAGCCAAAACAGAGCAGCATTTGCCAACACATTAAGCAGGACGAGAAAAAAAAAACTAAAAAGAATTTAATGACTTTCACTTCAACACATTCTGTATTACAGATGTAGATCCAAGTGTATCTCTGCTAATCACATTACACTAAAGTGATATAAATAATGGTTCTCTCCCCGCAGTGGAATGGTCGCAGTAGATAAGTCGAGCTCCATCGTGAAAGCAGCGGTAGACAAAAATGAGCAAAAACATCAACGTTTAAATTCAAGTGCCTCTTTCATGAGACAGAAATACCCTATATAGGAGTACATATGAGTTCATAAAGAGTTAAAGGGGTTCTCCGAGTTATATATATTGATGACCTATCATCAGGATAGGTCATCAATATCAGATCGGCGGGGGTCCGACACCCGGCACCCCCGCCGATCAGCTGTTTGAAGAGGAGGCACGCGCTGTACCAGCGCTGCCTCCTCTTCACTGTTTACATGCTGGCCGACACGGGGGTAGTGGTGAGTAGGTGTAATTACACCTCACCGCCCCATTCATTTCTATGGGAAGAATCGCTCCTATACAAGTCTATAGAAGTGATTCTTCCCATAGAAATGAATGGGGCGGTTAGGTGTAATTACACCTGCTCACCACTACCCCTGTGTCGGCCAGCATGTAAACAGTGAAGAGGAGGCAGCGCTGATACGGCATGCGCCTCCGCTTCAAACAGCTGATCGGCGGGGGTGCCAGGTGTCGGACCCCCGCCGATCTGATATTTAACTCGGAGAACCCCTTTGAACTCCCAGAACTATTGTTTCTGTACCTGACATCCAGCTGGAAAGGACATTTGCTTATAATCTTTTTTTTTCTCACTTCAGAATTTTTAGTGTTACATCCATATGCCCTAATAGGGTCTATGTAGTTGCCAACAGTCCCGAACTTGCAGAGACAGCCCCAACAAACTCAGGCTGTGCCTGGGACCAAAAATGGGTGGGGCTTGCACAATCACCACTCCCAAAAGTGGGTGTTTTTGCCTGTCATGGGGACATTATCATGCTCTGAGTTTTTCAACAAGAATGTTGGTAAGCAGGGACTGACTGGAAACCTAAAATGGCCCTGGAAAAAAAATCCTAAAAGTATCCCCATGTTGTAGGCGAGTGCAAATGGACAGAAGGCAGGGCCAACAGAAGTAGACAGGGCCAGCGATACTGTAGTGCAGCACAAAATACAGTCCCAGCAGAACCAAATACCACAGTGCAGCACAAAATACCGCCCCAGGAGAACCAAATACCACAGTGCAGCACAAAATATCACCCCAGCAGAACTAAATACACAGTGCAGGACAAAATACCGCCCCAGGAGAACCAAATACCACAGTGCAGCACAAAATACCGCCCCAGCAGAAACAAATACCACAGTGCAGCACAAAAATACAGTCCTGCAGAACCAAATACCACACTGCAGCACAAAATATCGCCCAGCAGAACCAAATACCACACTGCAGCACAAAATACCGCCCCAGCAGAACCAAATACCACAGTGCAGCACAAATACCGCCCCAGCAGAAACCAAATACCACAGTGCAGCACAAAATACAGCCTCAGCAGAACCAAATACCACAGTGCAGCACTAAATACAAACCCAGCAGAACCAAATACCACAGTGCAGCACAAAATACCCCCAAGCAGAACCAAAATACCACAGTGCAGCACAAAATAATCGCCCCAGCAGAACCAAATACCACAGTGCAGCACAAAATACCACCCCAGCAGAACCAAATACCACAGTGCAGCACAAATACCCCGCCCAGCAGAACCAAATACCACAGTGCAGCACAAAATACCCGCCCAGCAGAACCAAATACCACAGTGCAGCACAAAATACCGCCCCAGCAGAATCAAATACCACAGTGCAGCACTAAATACCACCCCAGCAGAACCAAATACCGCACTGCAGCACAAAATATCACCCCAGCAGAACCAAATACCACACTGCAGCACAAAATACACCCCAGCAGAACCAAATACCACACTGCAGCACAAAATACCACCCCAGCAGAACCAAATACCACAGTGCAGCACAAAATACTGCCTCAGCAGAACCAAATACCACAGTGCAGCACAAAATACCACCCCAGCAGAACCAAATACCACAGTACAGCACTAAATACCACCCCAGCAGAACCAAATACCGCACTGCAGCACAAAATATCGCCCCAGCAGAACCAAATACCACACTGCAGCACAAAATACAGCCTCAGCAGAACCAAATACCACAGTGCAGCACTAAATACCACCCCAGCAGAATCAAATACCACACTGCAGCACAAAATACCGCCCCAGCAGAAACAAATACCACAGTGCAGCACTAAATACCACCCCAGCAGAATCAAATACCACAGTGCAGCACTAAATACCACCCCAGCAGAATCAAATACCACACTGCAGCACAAAATACCGCCCCAGCACAACCAAATACCACAGTGCAGCGAGGGCGATGATACAGTTGAATTCAGGAGGGGACCTTCAGCTGCTTGCCAGGGGAATAAGTACCTGATGCTCCTAGCATTAATTACTGCTGAGGACATCAAATCATTATGTACCTGGCCAGCGGCTTGGGCAGCCCATTGGGTATCGGCCCACTGGGAAATCTCCCTGTAGGGCCTATGGCCAGTCCACCCCTCTTGGTAAGTATGGGCCTATGAAAAGGATCTGTCTTCGTAAGGCAGCCACTTTAAAGGGCAAGAGGTCCTGTTGATCTAAGAAACGTTTACACTACACCTACACAAATAGGGTTTAATACAATTATATGGCATTGTGTGTACTCCACCAAAAATATCGACACCACACAGTATAATTAAAGTACCAAAAATACATAATACATAAGCCATGTCATAAAATAGGAAGGTAACCCCTATGACCAGCCAGGCATTACCCCTGCGGCGGCCTCTACAGGGGCAATGTAGAATTATATGATGGCCCAGGTCCTCCACAACAGGAACCACTCATACAGATTGTCTCTCTGTGCTGCCGTATAGCCGGGGGGTCCTGAGTGCTGGTATATGCCCCCCTGATAGAGCAGATGGTCAACCCCATTAAAGTATCACTGAGATGTGAAGAATTGCACTGACCTCCTAACACCTCAACGGTTTTGCGCAGTGCAGAGGGGAAAGTCTTGTGAATACTCGTGCTGCCATTCCTGACTGGGTATGAGCAGAAGAAGATTAATTAGAACATCTACAGGCCATGGGATTTGTACTTTGATTAATGAGGCTTTACACCACCAGTTCACAGTATGTCACAATTTAACCTGGACCGTAAAAACAATCGGATTTATCTCAATAATGCAGTAAATTGTATTAGTAGGAAGGATCATTGTGATATTTGCCCCCCCGATTCATTTAGAATTGTTACCGGGAAATAAATGTCATTTAGTGTTAGTATTCAGAAGTGCAGCATTTATGGATTTGCCAGAGTAAAAAAAAATATTCTGTTCTGATAAAGCAGAGCTAAAATTATCATTCAGCGTCTTGGGGCTGAGTTGTTTGTACATGATGATAGCAAACATTAAAAAAAAAATTCTCCATGGGCACATTATAATATAATTTATTAAAGCTGAATGACAGTTTTCCATTGTACATTTTGCAAACATAAATAAATAAATTAATTAAAATGCAGCATTTTGGGACATTTCACCACTCATAGAATTTTTCAATAAGGCTCCATTCACACGTCCTGTTTTTCTTTCCTGATTCGATCCTGATTTTTTCAGGACCCATTGAAATGAATGGATCCAGATCAGGATCAGGATCGAATCAGGAAAGAAAAACAGGACGTGTGAATGGAGCCTAATAGGAAGGACTCATTCACACAGTTCTGGAAACATGGTCGGTTGTGTTGGCCACATCTCCCGGACCGACTGTGGCTCCTCTGATCCAAACTGACTGAACCATAGAAGAATCCAGCAGCCTGTCGAAGGAGCATTGGCAGACAGTTCCGGAATACCTGCTGGCCCCATCGACTATAATGGGGGCTGCCAGAGATCCGGCCGCTACCCAATATGCCGGGATTCGACTGGACAAATACAACTGTTTTTTGTCTTGCCAGTTCCTGGCATTTTCTGCCGGACCTGACAGCCGGAACACCTGGCTGCACGTGTGAATGAAGCCTTAGTAACTCTGCCCCATAGAGTCTAACCTGCACACCTTGGGTCTTTTCCCTTTCCAGTGTTGGCTTCTGTAAATGTACATTTTCTCTCTGTACACACTGTACAGTACAGTCTTGTCCTGGTCTGAACTTCTTGCTTTGTGCTTTATCAAATCCAATGTTTCCCTTTTGAGTGAGAACCTGCAGCTGCATCCCCCTCCTCCCTGCCTCCTGTTTAAAAGGGTTGTCCCCTGGAAAATATTTTACAGCTTTCAAACCAGAACCTGGATCTGAATACTTTTGTAATTGCATGTTTTTAAAAATTTAGTATAGCCACTGAGTTATTCAATAAAATATTTCTGTATAGCGCCACCTGCTGTTTTTTTTTAATTACTTTGACCTGCTTACTGTGAAGGCCGCACATGCTCAGTTTCATCCTTTAACTGCCTCCTGAGCTGTGATAGGGAGAGCTGAGACACGCCTCCTGAGCTGTGATAGGGAGAGCTGAGACACGCCCCTTGAGCTGCAGCAGAAAAGACGCTCCCCTTAAGCTGTCAGCTTGATTTAAATCTAGCAGAACAATGAATGTGGAGATCTCTGGATCCATGTGAGGTACAGGGCTGGTTCTAGCTTTGTTAGAAAGAGGTTGTAATTTGCTATATGGTGTCTGATTTAAATGTTTTACATTAGTCATGGGATAACCCCTAGTGCATTCAGTATTTGCTGGCTGATGGACAGATCATGAAGGGGCTGATAAAGCAGGGAAGGGGAAGTCAGACAAGAGGTGAATGAGTCAAGCAGTAGAACCGAGAATAGATTAGACTGGCATATGCCATAGAGGCTTGTTCTGCTAGTGAGGCAAGGCGACCCAAGGCAGCCACCAGTCCTGTCAGATCGGTTCCTCTTATGTGAAGGTAGATGCTTTGGACAGCCACCATCTAACTTGCCAGGAGTATTTTAGTTTTAGTTATTTTGCCATCGCGGCACAGAACTCGCTGTTTCCTAAACTGTTTGAGTCCCTTTAATGAGTCTTATAATGCCACATTGTCATGCAATTGCTGGAATGTGAAATAAATTGCCTGGAATAAGCGGATTCTCGTCGCGTCATCTCTAATTTATAATATTTAAGTGTGTCCCTGGAGAGGAGTAAGTGCGCCTGCCTGAGGATTCCTCTGCTGGTAAACAACTTTTTATTTCCATGATGTAGACATATTTCTTTTGTTGTCTTCTAAACTTGAGAAGTAATTGAGAACATTTCTGCTGCTTCTATCTGTAGGGAATGAAGGTGCCTTTGTCGTAAGATGGATAGGATGTGCATGGTGGGTCAATCTAGATGAAGTTAGGTGGACTTTACAATCACCAAGTATGAACAGCTGATCAATGTCGACTCCTTAACTCCGGGTAACTTAGTCAGCTGACCAGCGTAGGATGGAATATTTCACCGCCTTCGCTTTCTTAGTAAATTAGGTTAAAATATAATTCAAAGCAGTGCTAGAGAAGAGGAAGGTACCTGCTGAACTCATTCATCGAGTAGGTCATAATGTTGTGAATGGTTACAATAGGTACAATAGGCCCTAATGCGTTATCATCTCAACTGTGAGCTTGTGGATTCAGTTTGTCCAGGTCTGTTTTAACCTATTGACGCCGCATTATCCCACTTTGGGCAGAGATAGGATGCAAAGTTGCTGTGTGCCGAGAATCCATCTTGGTGGGTGACATCATAGTGATGTCACAGTCCAACCATTAATTATCTCAGAACCCAAGGCTACAGTGTGTTACATTTGCTTAAAGGGGTTTTCCCTCAGGATCATCCCCTGTTGTACCACAGCCCCCCCCCCAACAAGAGATGTTTAAGGAATTGGCAAACAGTTGACGTGCCCGATGGAACCCACAGCCAGCCAGGTATTTCTGTAGTATTACATGGTGGCCATTCAGATGAATGGCTGTCCATGTAATATAAGGATGGATCGAGTCCTCTCCTTTCCGAATGTATAGAGGAGAGTCCTGAGCAGGATGACTATGACTTCAGTATGACCTAACGGAGCATATGGATGTCACAGAGGGGTCCGACTCCTTAGTTAACTAATAGAGCATATATTCATGAGATAGTCCCTTCTTTGCAGGGAGGGTTGCATGTGCCCTCACTAATCAATGACAGCAATGCTACAGGAGGAATGCAGAATTACATGCTGCCCATTAAGGCTTGTTTCACACTCCTGGTACAGTCTTCCAGTAGGATGTTCCTCGGTAGAATGCATTCTCTGCATATATGCCGGGTTCCGGACGAATAGGACCCTATTATACAGTAGTTAATGGGGCTGGATGGCATTCCGGAAGCTTCCAACAATGCCGGATCTGTCAACGCAAATATAAAACAAGCCTAAGCTGCCCACTATTCTAGGTAATAGAGATGGGTTTTGGTGATGTTGAATGAACAGAGACTTTCTTGTATAGAAATCATTGCATTTGCCACAACCAGTGACTACTGCCATTATATCTACTACATGTGGTCACCAATACCAGAAGTCATTGACAGCTGCGGAGAAGGGGGAACCAGGAGGGATTAATGCAAAGTAACAGGGTACAAGGGATTTAAAAGGCTATTCAATTTGGAAATGTATAGCATACCCACAGGATATGCCATAAATGTCTGATAAATGTGGTGACTCGCTCCTATCTCAAGAACGGGACCCCGTCACACCCTGCAGTGAATGGAGCAGTGGCTGTGCATGCATAGCTATCTCAATTTAATTCTATGAAAGCGTGCTTTAGGGAGAGTTCACATCACCGTTATTTTTCCGTTCCCTCAGAAGAACAGAAAAATACAGAAAAAAACAGATCCTGTAAAAAAAGGCATCAGTTATGAACATCGGGCGTGCGTTTGAGCCATTTCCATCTGAGATTCGTTTTTTAAGACAGAAAAATAAATACTGCATGCATGACTTTTTTCTGTGTAAAATAACAGATCTCTGATGGAAATGGCTCAAACGGACGCCAAATGCTCATAACTTATGCACAGGATCCCTTTTTTTTTAACAGGATTCGTTTCATTTCCCCTCTATTTTTCTGTTCTTCTGACGGATCACAATAACAGAAATATAACGGTGATGTGAACTCTCCCTAAGCACGCTCCACTGTTTTCAGAAATCTCATAGAATTGAATTGAGATAGCTATGCATGCACAGCCACTGCTCCATTCCCTGCAGGGTATGACAGGTTCCTGTTCTTGAGACAGGAGCGGGTCACCAGAGATGAGACCCACATCTTTTGGACATTTATGGCATAATCATGCATGTACTCTCCCTTAGGCCTCATCTACATATACGTAGATTTTCACGGACCACGGTCCGTGAAAACCTGGCCTGCCATCCTCCTGAGTGCAGGAGCGCACAGCGTCATTGGTTGCTATGACACCGTGTGCTTCTTGCAGCCGCTGTAGTACAGTAATACAATCCTCTGATCTATACCAGTATATTACTGCACTGCGGTGGCTGCATGAAGCGCACAGCGTCATGGCAACCAATGACGACGTGCGCTCCTGCACTCAGGAGGACGGCAGGCCAGGTTTTCATGGACCGCGGTCTGTGAAAATCTACGTATATGTGGACGAGGCCTTACTCTGCTGTTTTTGGAAGTCCTGTAGCAGTGAGTGGAGAGAGCAGTGCTTGCGCCGTCACTGCTCCATTCACTGCAGCAAGTGATGGCATCTCATTCTTAAAACAGGAGCAGTTCCCAATGGTGCAGCCCACACCTACTACATATTTATGGTCTATCTTGTGGATAAGCCATAAATATCCAGATGGGACAACCCCTTTAATGTTAGATTACAGAAAAGCGGTTTAGTAATAAATATACAGATTTTTCCACATGGGTTTTTTAAAATAGAGATTTCATTAACGTTGGCGCTGATTATATCTAAACAGGACTTGAAACATAAAATTACGGCAGAATTTATTTGTCAGCGTTTTTGGTTGCTTCCCCTTGGAACGCCACTAAATGGATCATTTTATGGCAAGGGAAGGAGTTTCTTTTATTTCTTTTACTAACTAATTAAAATAAATCTGCTGTAAAGTGTTGCTGGGGAATTCTAATACATCGCCTTAAGTGAGCAGCGAGAGCCTTACAAAATGTTGGCTACCAGAAAGATTTCAAAAAATGGATTTAAATACCGTATCACCACAATTTGTATTTAAAGGGCAAGAGATACAAATCTGAGTATAAATATGTAATTCAAAAGTTTTAGCTTTGAAGCTCCCATAAGATTTATCCCTATGGTTTCCTAGAATCCTGGAATTGCTAAATTGCCTAATTATTCAGTGATATGGGAGGAATATATGTGACTTAGCAGAGATGCCATTGAGCAAACTGAGAAATCCACTGTAGAAAACTCATTTTTCATATACCCTATGGGGAATTTTTGAGTTAATGAAGGAGGTCCTCTGTTCAGGATCCTCATCTTTGGCCAGAGTGGAGAGTGGTTACAAAGAGCATCTCTGGATGCTTTTGCTCTGGAGGACCTGTCCTGTTCTACACAGAGAAACCATTGATTTCAGTATGTACTGTGTAATGCTTAAAGGGGTTTTCCGGGGGTTAACTACTGATAACCTATCCTCAGGGGGTCCGACACCCGGGACCCCCGCCGATCAGCCATTTGAGAAGGTATCGGCGCTCCAGTGAGCGCCGCGGCCTTCTCTCAGTTTTTCCTAGGCCAGTGACGTCACGTTCATCAGTCACGTGGCCTAGGAGCAGCTCAGCCTCATTAAAGTGAATGGGGCTGAGCACGATACCAAGCACAGCCGCTGTACAATGTATGGCGCTGTGCTTGGTGAGCTGAGAGAAGGCCTCGGCGCTCACAGGAGCACCTGTACATTCTCAAACAGTTGATCGGCGGGGCTCCCGGGTGTCAGGCCCCCATGATCTGCGGAAAACCCCTGTAAAGGGGTTGTCCAGATTCAGAGTTGAACCGGGATATATACCCATTTGGCAGCCCCTCTGATATGAGCATTGGAGCATTTCATTTCATGTTCCGATGCTCATGTTCCTATGCAGCGCAGGGCAAGGGCTTTTTTGTTTATGTTTTTGCACTGCTAGGCAGAGGATTTCTCCTAGCAATGTTGCCGGTGACATCACTGGCACTGATGGGAGGAGTTTAGCGCTGCCCTAGCAATTTTACACGCCAGGGTAGCTCTAAAGCAGTCCCGTCTATCTATCTATCTGATTATCTATATATCTATCTAATTATCTATCTATCTATCTACACATGTAGTGTAGTAAATATGAATGTATAAAACTTTTTAGTATATATTATTAGGGGCATGGGCTATCTTTCTCACTTTCTTGCAGCCTGTAGCTCCCTTTTCCCTTCCTCCTCAGTTGCAGGAATAGTAAAAGAATCATGGGGGGATTGGGGGCTGAAGGAAGCTGCAGCAAGATCTCCCCTTCATTTGCTGAGTGCTGTGAGAGGGAAGGAGGAGGAGGTCATATTACAGGTGTGCTACTCCTGCCTGTGTGTAATACTGCAGAGGGGGAAACATTAGGTTGACAATGTTTGAGACTTTCTACAGTCCAGCAGCACAGGTATGTTTAGGATTACACATTAGTCACTGCATTTTAAGTAACTACTGTATTTATTAAAATCTGGAACTTTACTTGGCTATCCTTTATTTCAGTAGGGAAAGCATCTGCCTAGAAACAGATAACTAACTACCTGTGGCATCATTGTCTCTTTCTCCACTGGTTTCATACTATTGCTTTCTAGGACAGCGAATGATCATTTATCATGTGCTAATCCACACCTGACGCCGCCCTAAACTACAATCAGCCGTCATTAATAATGCAGATCAATTGCAATTAACTTTAAAGCGGATTAATTCAGAAGTGAACACACTGGCAGCATGGGCATACATAAAATCCCAAAGATTTTACATTCCACTAAAAGTTTAATGTACAAAATAATTAGCAAGTTAAATTGTGCTTAAGAGAAGAAATGAGAACATTTAGTCTTTGTTAATTGGACCAATGAGTGATGTCATCGTTTTATATTAACACAGATGGCCCGATACAGCTCACTTTTAAAGATCAATTTCGGGAGGCAAGCACCGCAGTGTTACATATCTTCCAAATTTGAAAGTTTAATTTCCTGTCGGGAAAATGGAAAAAAAATCTTCTTAGTCCCCTCATCAATTATTTCTGCACTTTTACTTTCAATAACTGTCTTATAAGTCCTTAAAGGGACTTTCTGGTGTAAAAAATTAAAGGTATTTTCCCAGAATTGACACTTATCATCTCTTCTGAGTACAGGGTTAGGCTATCTTCATCAGTCTCATAGACTCTAATTAGAGTGTCAGCATATACGGTATTCTGGATCAACGCTCCATTCAAATGTCAGACAATGCAACCCGTTCTCTGACAGCTTCTTCAAGTTTTAACACTTTTTTAGGAAATTCTAGTTTATAGAGGGTTGTCCAACATTCAGGACCTTAATCTGATAACCAGAGTGCAGAATGGCTATAAAGAGGGTCTGTTAGTCTGTAGTAGGGATGCCCAACCTGCGGCCCTCCAGCTGTTGAAAAACTACAACTCCCAGCATGCTCGGACAGCCTACAGCAAGGCATGGTGGGAGTTGTAGTTTTACAACAGCTGGAGGGCCACAGGTTGAGCATCTCTGGTCTGTAGTACCCAGCATACACGTGCTTTACACAGGAAGACTATTTATTTCATTGTGTAATACTTCATTTCACCTGTGGTGGCGCTGCAGGCAAAATGCACACCTCATGCCTGGTTATCCCCTGAATTATAGCTGATTGCTGGGGGACCTCCTGTGATCAAAGTATTGTCTTAAAAAAAACGTTGTCCCAAGATGTCAACCCATTTAAAGCCTCTGTTCAGCTTTTTCTAAGATATACATTTGTAGGACAGCTTGGTGGCTTCTTGGTTGCCATTGTCAGTCACCATGCTTACCTAGACACCTCCTAGACACCTAGAATTACCTCCTGATATCTCCTGCTTCCATATCACTACACAGGCAGAATTTTCCTTCAGGATGTTATGAAAGCAGGGGCGTACACAGATATCATAGAGCCCCATAACAAAACTTAGTAAGCCCCCCTTCCTTTTCAGTGAAATTTCTCAGAAATGTACTATTTTTTTTAAAAAGTGGATGCCCTGCCTGACCCACTTTACCAGACTTCTGTATGTAAGAAAAAGTGGAACTGGTGCAGCCACCACTAGGGGGAGCTCAATGTACAGAACTTATGCAGTTACCATTAAATTAAAGCAGCTTTGTCACCAGCCCCCATTCACATGACATGTATTTTTGGTCTGCATCCAATACGCATCTTTTGCGTATAGGATGCGGACACATTTCTTTCAATGGGTCTGCAAAAAATGCAGACAGCACACAGTGTGCTGTCCACCTCCATATGTCTGTCCCGTAGCCCCACAACAAAGATATAACATGTCCTATTCCTGTACATTTTCTGGACAATTATTGGCACTGGATACTGCCTGGTAGGACTCACCATACTCAAACTATACCTTTCTTTTATCTTTATACTAAACAACTGCAGAAATATCAGCATTTTTATTCATATGCAAATGAGCAATTGGAGCACCCAGAGGCAGAGCTGAATCGTTTGAGCACTACTTTGTAACACCCCCTGTGCTCTGCACACTCCCCCCTCCCTTTGATTGACAGGGCTAGACATGCTGAGGGCAGAGCTGTGTCCTAGCATCAACATATCATATAAACCATGTACTATAGCTTCACCATACTGAGATAAGCTCAGAAAGTTAATCTACATACGTTATTACTACTTTATCCATAGGCACAATACATGATTATAAAGACACCAGTAATATGTGTTAGCTTATAAGCATAGAAAAAATATGTATCCATGTGTGGTAACGCTATAGCTTAGTGTTCTGTCATGCATGTAGACATGCTAAGTACAAGTCCAAAGAGACTTATATAAACTTTTTTCTGTTTATTTTTCTATCTATTATTTAACCCATAATAAAAGGCTAAGTGGTCACAAAATTCTGCTCTGAAGTAACGTGTGGCCAATAACTTTTTTATGTTACCAATTTAATTTTTGCTACAGCTACATACCAGCCCCCACAGATAGAAGTTCACACAGGGAGACAGGAGAAAAGTTTTGATTTTTTTTTATTTTGCGTTGTATTATTTTTTTTTTCCTGGTTGGCAGCAATTTTATAGATTTCATGTCCAGATTTGAAGATCAGGAAATCGAGAAAGTTATGGAACTGGAAAAGACAGTGAGAAGGGTCATCGAAGGGCAGAGCTTGTGTAGGAATAATTTAGAAGAATCACTGTATGTCTCCGGGTGTCTGACAGATCACTGCCTTTTATTCCATATGGACGAAGCTTGCGTGCCAGGGAAGATGTTTTCAGGATGCTGACTGAACTCATTGGGGAATATCCTGATCGGAGCAGAGATTACGGCAGAGTTTACAGGGTCAAGTTGTGAAGCTTTCTCGTTTTCTCTCTCCGTTTTTTTTTCTTCTGTAGAGCACTTGTTATCTTGCTACATTATCACTCAATAATCATTACTTAAAATATCCAAGAAGTGCTACTACAGATTCTATTTCAAGGCACCCCACTAGAAATGGCTGTTATGATCATGATTAGCGTCCACCCATAAACTACCAGTGCACAGTGCATGCTCGGTGTATAGTTGTCACATCTTTTCAGATCCCTACTCAGTTACCTGGATATGAGACCGTCTTACAATAAGGACCATGGTAAAGGTCTGTCTGAGCATATGGGCAAAATTGTGTTGGCTGCCTGCTGCTTCTCTGGGAAGGAGCTAAAAGGAAAATATTTTAGAATACAGTGGGGTATTATGTAGTAATAGTATAAAGGGATAATACCACCGGGGGTGTAAATACCATAGCGGCAGACCATGAGACTGCTATGCGGCCCAGGACAAGAGGGGGCCCAGTCTTAGTTGGGATTATCTCCTCTTCTACTGGAGGTGAAAACTTGGTCAGGACTCTACCCTCTAAAGCAGTGATTTTCAACCAGTGTGCCTCCAGCTGTTGCAAAACTACAACTCCCATCATGCCCAGGCAGCCTACAGCTATCAGCCTACAGAAGGGCATGGTGGGAGTTGTAGTTTTGCAACAGCTGGAGGCACACTGGTTGAAAATCACTGCTCTAAAGGAACAACTTTTAGCAAATGAAGCAGTGGAAAAATGGCCCAAAGGTCATTGAAAAGGGTTTAGGCAGAAACCCTTCTGTCTTGTGTGGAGGGCCTGGTCTGATCCTTGCTATGGGGCCCTTACTTCTTTATCTACGCCACTGAATATCACCGTACCAGTAATACAGCTATATAGACTTTGCATTACAGTGCTCAAATAAAACACATAAAAAGATGGCACCCCAATGGTATCTCATTAAAAAAATTCCAAACAGAAGTTCCCCGATTTTTTTTATTTATGGCCAGCCAGAACATGACTGCTAATTAGAGACCACCAATCAGTGGCCTTGGCAGTTACATGACATCTTAGTAACATCATGGCTCTCATTGTAAGTAAGATGCTGGCCATTTGCGAACACAGACCAGAGGGACTGCCAGCTCACCAGTGCTTGGTGATTGAAGCGGTATTGTTTTTTTCTTAAAGCAGTTGTCCCACGAAAAATCTTCAATATTTTTCAAACCAGCACCTGGATCTGAATACTTTTGTAATTGCATGTAATTAAAAAGGTAGCATAGCCACTGAGTTATTCAATAAAATGTATCTGTACATCGCCACCTGCTGTTTGCTATTTTTCTAATTTCTCTGTCCTGCTCACTCAGATGGAAACACATGCTCAGTTCCATCCTTCAGCTGCCATCATCTGTAGTAGAAAGGATACATTCCCTTGAGAAAGTGCATGCTTCCAAAGCTGTCAGCTTGAAATAAATCTAGCAGAGCAATTTGAGCAATAAATGGGGAGATCTCAGGATCCATGTGAGGTACAGGGTTGGTTCTAATTTTGCTTGAAAGAGATTGCTGTATACTGTATCAGAGTTTTATTTTTTACATTAATCATATTCACATTAATCATCAGATTTTCTAAGATTTTTGTAGGTGCTAATATGCCCTGAGATGCTGGAGGTGGCTCCTACAGTATGTAAGAACTGCAATATCTACATGTATGCGATTATGTGTTGTGAAACTCCACCTCACGTGTGGCACAAAGGAGGGAGGGTCTGTACAGGAATGTGTCTTTTAGGCTGGGATGGAGTTGACAGTAGTGTTCCTCTATAGATTTAAAGGGATTGTCTCATAAAGACATAGGGGGTCATTTATCAAACTGGCGTAAAGTAGAACTGGGTTAGTTGCCCATAGGAACCAATCAGATTCCACCTTTCATCTTGAACAGCTCCTTCAGAAGATGAAAAAAGGAATCTGATTTGTTGCTATGGGCAACAAAGCCAGTTCTACTTTACACCTGTTTGATAAATGATCCCCTATGCCTTTTCTGCTCAAAGTTGGCAGATGAATGTCTGACCATGTAATACATGGATGGCTGGGGTACAACAAAGCAATTGCAGCTCTTTGTGAGGGGTTTTTCAGTCAATAGATTTGGGGACCCATTGTAGGTCTTAACATGGCAAGTAGGCAACCCCTAAATTATTGGAACATCAAAGTTCCTTAAACCCATGCTCCATACTTACACCAACTATGAGAGCCTCTATATGTACAAAGCTCTGTACAAAGCTTCTAGTTTTGTGCCCATTAAAGCTTTAAAGGTGGTTCTCAGATTTCATTATGACATTTTATTCTTTTCCAGAGTACCCCAAACACTGCATATTTATGCCTTTTATACCTGTTTTTCATGTTAGCACTTTTCTTTCCCTGTTCTCAGCATCACTGCATCCTGGCAGGATGTTTACATGCAGAACTTCCTGTTTTCTCCAGCTTCCTGCTGGATTTTCTAATCAAACTCAGCATGCTTTGCTCTGTAATGTTTCTCAGTTCTTGCTCTGCCTGCCACATTGTTTCCTCTATGGTAATCGCACCCCTTACACCTCCCCTCATCATGTTAACTAGGCGGAGCAAGCCTTGTGAAACATTACAGAGCAAAGTATGCTGGGTTTGTTAGAAAATCCAGCAGGAAGCTGGGGAAAACAGGAAGTTCTGCATGTAAACATCCTGTCAGGATGCAGTGATGCTGAGAACAGGTATGTGGGGAATAATTATGCAATATTTAGGATACTCTGGGCAAAAAAAGTCTCATTTTGAAATCAGAGATCCTCTCAGAGAGTCACGGGTTCTTTTTTTTTATAGCGGTGATTATGACTAATTTGTTATATTGTCATTTGTATTTGGCACATGGCACTATGATATGACATTATACATTTTATTAGTATTATACTATATCAGAACACAGAACAAGTCGCTTGGTTCAGAGAGAAAATATGGTGGAAAGCTTTAGCATTGACAGTCTTTCTGTGCTCCATTAAGTGTTTAATTATAATTTGATGTGTTTGTTTTACAGCATGTGCAGTGTAATAAAATAATAGGGGGCAGTGTCAGGAATATTGTCATCATTTGTTTACCAGAAGATAATGACTATTTAATTTGCAAGAAGCTGGCAGATCCTGCGCCGTCCTCATTATCTGGGCCACGTCATCAAAATCATGTATAATTTATCTCTAAAGCGAGAGAATTGTGACATTGTTTTTTTTCCATAGGACATTATGAACTAACTGCGACTAATTTGTTTATTGTCGTAAGTATTACAGGGGGTTCAGTCACATGACAGGCCGCTAACACTCCATCTATAGCGATGACTGACAACCTGGGTCACATGATGTGATTTCACAATGGACAGCACATCAGACCCAAGCATTTTAGACAGCAATGGGCACCATCATGGCAGTCACCATTTTTAAAAGGGCAAAAAAAAAAATTAATTTTAATATTTGGGATTTATCCAGGGCTGGATTAAAGGGAACGAGTCAACCAGTTTGGGACAAGCATGCCATTATGTAGCTGGGGTTTGGGGTCCCAAATCTGTCCATATCAAACTGTCTGTCCCTGTAAAATGTTGTATATTAAAGGGGTTATCTTAGAAATAGGTTATTCAGGATAGGTCATCAATATTAGAGTCGGATCAGCTGTTAGAAGAGCCAGATGCCCAGTGAGAGCTGCATCTACTTCCTAGGCCAGTAACGTCACCATATGTCGGTCATGTAGCCTAGTTGCAGCTCAGACCCATTCGAGTCAATATCAAACACAGCCATTATACAATGTAAGGTGCTCTGCTTGGTAAGCTGCCAGGAGGCCGTGGCGCTCAACAGAGCTGTGGTGAGCATCACGGTTCTCTGAAACAGCTTATCGAGGTGGGGGTGCGGGGTGCCGGGACTCGGACAACCGCCAATGTGCAAATCCTGATGATAGGTAATCATTTTCTGGATAACCCCTTTAAGATCTAACTTACTGGAAAATGAGTCTGAGACTCATCTCCAGCAGCATCAATCCTCCCCTTTGTGCCAATGAAGCCAATGATGTTGCGCCTGATGCCACTGGGAAAAATATTTGATAAGGTGCCCCATCCTACCTATGACCCTCATTTGACCATCTATTGTAGCCGCATATAAGAGTGGAGGCCATGTCAGCTCATGCCCTTCCTTGCTATTTTGGAATCCCCAAAGTTAGCTATTTCTGTATTTACCTGCCACATTCTCACATCATGATCCAGCAGTGCAAGGCTCTTCCATTCCAGGACTATTGTTCTTCTGATCTGGTTGACACATAGCTGTATTGAAACATCCAGCATCCTGGGTGTCCCACGATACGTGTCCTCCCTACAACCTGGGCCCCAGCTTTAGCTATTATTTACGTCCTAAAAATTGTTCATAATTCCCCAATTGTTCCAGTTCTTAGTGGATTAACATAAGTAAAGTAAGCTCTGCAATGTCAATTTATTTTCTTTAGGACTAGCTGAAAATATTTCAATGTATTTATATACCATGGAAATTTTTCAGGCAGAAAAATGTCATTTACGTTGCCCTACAAAGAGCTGGTGGATACTAAACTGGTTACAATGTTACAATTAGCTTTCCAGAATTGTTTGATTACAGTTCGGGGAGGATTCTGTAATCTGCTTGGCACAAACACGCACGCAGAATTTATCGGCTTCCATGTTAAATGAGGTCATTTATGGAGCTTAATCTGCATACCCGACTCTCGCCGCCTCCTCCTGGCAGACATAATGGCTCATAATAGGAAAATATTGTACAAATTTAAGTAATAAGCAATTTACTCATAAATAGCGAAAAAAACAATTTTGCTTATTTTTTTGTGAAACAATTATTAGTACGCATTTCGAGTCTACTATTAAGAGCACAGTCCATGATGCAGGGCATATAAAATCTGAGAGAAGTCCCATTATATTTAATGAAATAGCAATTGTTTGTGAATAAAGCATATTTAGATAAAGGGAGGAATATGAGAAGAGGTTTTATGTTACCCCAAATTGGTACATTAGACTGTTACGGTGTATTAATATCATGGAAACTAAGTGCATAATAGAATAGTGATGCACAAAAAAGGTACAAAACAACACGAAGCTTCGGGCCATTCATTGTAATTCAGAAATACATACAAGAGTTTCAAAATTAGAAGCGTTTTATTGTTATACATCTATCGTTCAGACACGAAATGTGTCATCCCCCGTCATCCTCCCCTGGGTATGCTTGAGAGGTTGTAGTGTACGCAGTCAGACATACAACCCCATGGGAGGTACATATTTTAAGATTCTCTCTGTTTTTCTAGCGAACGCTGCATTCTCTTCAAACAGCTGATCGGTGGGGGTGCCAGATGTCAGACCCCCACCAATTTGATATTGATGACCTATTCTAAGGATAGGTCATCAATACTGAAACCGGACAACCCCTTTAAAGGTATAATATAGTTTATTTTACACACTTATATGGCACTGACATATTCCGCAGCACTTTACAGACATTAGCATCAAGCTGCCCACAATGGGGCTCACAATCTAAGGTCCCTATCAGTATGTCTTTGGAGTGCGGGAAGAAACTAAAGGAAACCCACGCAAACACAGGGAGAACATACAAACTCCATGCAGATGTTGTCCATGGTCAGATAAAAGTGGTACACTGTTAGGATGAGCAAACTAGTTCCGCCAGCACATGGTTATTCGTTGACTTTTTGGGAACTGCGTACAGATGGAGAACAGAGAGGAACAGAGTTTGTCTAAGAAATGGAGGAACAATTCTAATTATGATACAGTACATGAGTAGTCTAAAAACTAGAGGTGTATTGGACATAGACCTTACAGGGAAATTTCCTGGTGGGCCGATGCCCAAGGGGCCACCTACGCCCTCATCATGGCCGGCCAGTGGAAGTTTTTGGGGATGTATTTTGTGCTGATGACAGTATTTTGTGATGGACTGTGGTATTTGGCTCTGTTGGGGCGGTATAATGTGCTACAATATGGTATTGCTGGCCCTGCCTTCCATCAATTTGGACCCAATTTTTAATATTTTTTCCAGGGCCACTTCAAGTTCCCAGTCCGCCCCTGGTAACAACGCAGGACATGATAGGAGTTGTAGTTGAAGGAAGTTAGCAATGTTGACCTTGCTAAACTGCAGATTGTGCTAGGTGGGGACTGAGGAGGAGAAACATTCAGTTTGTGGAGCTTTTATTATCAGGAGTAGTGAGAATATGAAGTTTTATTGTGCCAGGTTCTGCTCCTTAAATGGGTTGTGCCTTATCCACAGGAGAGGGGATAACTAAATGATTGGTGAGGGTCCGACCATTGGGACTCGCACCAATCCTAAGAATAATGGCCTCATCTTCCCATCCTAATGCACCGTACCACTCCATTCATTCCCTAAGGGACTGCCGGAGAGTACAGTGCTCAGCTATTACTGATAAAGAATGAATAGAATGAAAGAATAAATAGAGCTGCAGGGCTCGTGCTGAGCCTGCTGCTCCATCAGGGTGGGAAGATGGTACCGCTGTTTTTGGGATTGGTGGGGGTCCCAGACAGGGACTTTACAGGTGTATTGCGAAGTATTGCGAAGTGCCTTTTGCTGCTTCACATCCCATCCCCTTGTTGGATTGTAGAGTTGTCACTCAGGACTGAGGGGCTTTAAAGCAGCTTAATCTAGAGAACACTTCACTGTGAAGCCCCGCCATGGGCAAGAGCAGAATAGAAGTTCATCTTCTCACTACTCCTGATAACTAAAGCTCCACAAAAGGTATGTTTGTCCAGCTCTCCTCCATCCCAACCTAGTACTGTCAGCAGTTTAGCGTGGTCAAAACTGCTGACAAATTCCCTTTAAGCAACAGCTGGATAGCTTCAGTTGGAGAACTGTGTCCAAGACATGTTGCCTCATCATCAGGAGACTGGACTGATTATGAATATGTTTCCTTATGATTTTGTCATATTTCTATGAATCATTGAGATTTCTATTGGTTTCTTTAGATTTGCTGCTGATGAACAGCATGAGATAACAGAGGGCAGAGGATTTCAGGAGACAGTTCCCCAGGATACACCCTTAGGGCCACTGTAAAGGTGAAGTAAAGCAAACAAAATACTAACAACCGTTGGAGAGGCCGAGGACTTGGAGGCTACCATCAGCTATTTTAAACCACCACTGGAGACATGTAATGGGTGTCTCCGATGGCTTGCCTCCAGCTAAAAGGCTTCCACTTGGCTGCTCCACATCATGTAAGTTTGTTTAAGATGCATAATTCATGAAGGGTACATAACACCATCCTTGAATAACTTTCACCACTTACTAGATGGGAATGAAAGTGACAGAGCTGAGGAGCTCCAGAAATCTGAAATTATCACGCAATGTGTCCAGGGACTGTTTGCTGGAGAGCGATCTCCTCATTATTTTAGCCTCTTTAACTTTCTAGTGTTTTCTAGGAAATTCTGTTCTCTACAGATGTTTCAGTTTTGGATCTGGAATTTTTTTTATACAATACATTTTGAATATTGTTTTCTCCTTATATTATAAAATGAGTTTCTGTCTGTCTGTTCTTTATGCGCGACCAAACTACTGGACCGATTTTCACCAAATTCGGCACACAGGTATGTCAGGTGTCCAGGAAGGTTTTAGACTGGGTCTCAGCTCTCTAGGACGTACCGTTCCTGAGATATTCCTAAAAAATGACCTGCATTAGCCAATATTAGCCTGGGAGCCTTTCTCTTCAAATCCCAACTGCCATACTCTCCACAGACACACAAAGGTTTAGTGCAGGTTTCCATAACAACATTTCTCTTCGCTGCTTTAAAGGGGCAGAGCGCTGTGGATGACACTGTTAAAGCGGTATTCCGGACCATAAATATAACTTATGTTTTAGACTAATTTTAGACTAAGACCGTTCAGTAGTAATAAAAGATGTTTTCTTTTACTGCTACCCATTGCGTGTCCTCATAAATTACTATGGCATCGACCTGTAATTCAGGCCACCCTCAAAAGAAGGACTAAAAAGCACCCCCCCCCCAAGGTCCCGCTAAACCTCACTCCTGACCCAGTTAGGTCACGCCCCCTCCCACTCCGCAGCCAATGGGGATTGAAAAAATGAAGGTAAAAATCAACTTCTGTCAGATGCATTGACTTTCTCTCTGAAACGACAAACAGAAACGTTAAACGAAATAGATTAAATATACCCGTGCGAAGCCGGGTCCTTCTGCTAGCTATCCAATAAATTTTGAATATTTAAGAACACATATAGACCCAATAATATCTTATATTCTCTGGCCAGAAAATATATTTTACTTTTCAACAATAGCTGGGGCTCTCTTTTTTAGGCAATCTCCTGCACTGACGTTTTATGGGAGTACAATATTTATGAGCTATACTTGAGCTGTCATAAATATCTGATCGGTGGGGGTCCAAGTTCTGATACCCCCCATCAATCAGCTGCTTGAAGAAGCCTCTGGTGAGAATCGGTGTGTCCTTTTCCTAGACATCAGCTTCATCAGTCACATACATACATGGCGCTGTGCTTGTGAGGAGACCTCAGCACTGAGACTCCAATACATCTGATATTGCTGACCAATCCTGAAGATAGGTTATCAACATTGTACCCCCAGAAAAGCCCCTTTAAATGACAAAATTGAATCTGTTAGCCACCACTAGGAGGAGCTTAAAGTGTAATGGTTGTTCTTTTTTTATTTTTGTAATGTGTAGGGGCAGTGATAATGACCATTTTTGTAATATACTTTAATTACTGAAATTTTACATTTCTTTTAGAAAAATAGGTCTAAACTGGCCCATTTTGAGCCATAGCAACGCTCCCCTGTCTTCTGTTTACATAACACAGTCAGTGTTGAGCAAGTCTCCACTGTTATGTAAACAGAAGACAGAGGAGCGCTGCTGTGGCTCAAAATGGGCCACTTTAAAGCTATTTTTCTTTAAAAAAATGTACAATTTCAGTAATTAAAGTATATTACAAAAATGGTCAGTATCACTGCTCCTACACATTACACAAATAAAAAAAAAAGAATGACAGTTACACTTTAAGAACTTACTGCATACCAATGTATTACTGAGCATACACAGTATGCAGTAAGCTCTTGGGCTCCACCTATTGGTGGCTACAGACAGTCAAAATGTAAGCACTTAACTATATGTAGGAGATATGAAGCTCTGTCCTGGTGAATTGGCATAGATTATTAGATCTGTTTAAATTTAAAAGCAAAATGATGTTCAAGGGTGCACATTAACTTAAAGGAAATGTGTCACCAAAAATGTTATCTGCCAGTTAAAACCAGATTATGACGCATCTCCTTTTTATTCAATCTGTTTTTATTTTCTGATTGTACATTTTTTAATTCTATTTCTTGAACATGATTATGGGGGCGGCCATCTTGCCTGAGCTGTTCTTAACAGCATTTACATTGCATTAAAAAAAATTGCTTTATGAAAGCCCCATGGTCCATAGACACGATGGACAGGAGGAGACCTCACTGAATTCTCAGGGAGAGTTTTTTAGGCATGCTCTGTGACCTTGTATAAGGGAAGAATAGAAAAGCTCTGACGATCACCTATCGTGAATGGTGGATTTTTGTCTTTTCTGTACTCAGAGGCGATATCATTATAGGCAGGATTAGAATGACAGATAAGCAGATAACTGCAGTAAAGTGATCTGTACAGACCAAGAAGTGGCGCCTATTTTTTATCTTAGTGGCCAGTGTGAAAACTGCAGGAATGTATGGTTTTTGTTTAAATATAGATAGTAACATGGAAAATTAAAAACAACATCAAAAATCTTTAAAAATATGTTAAACATAAAAACCTGATTGAAACAATAGGTCATTTTCTGATGACACATTCCCTTAATTTACATGGCCACTACTCTAGACAGCATATCACCCCATATGAAAGAGCCACAGGAGTATAGGGGGACAAGAATCCGTGAGATAAGTAAATTGCAAAGTCGGATATTTTTCAATGTTGAGCCCAAATAGTAGTTTTCTTAATGCATTCCAAGAAGACACTGCGTAATATTAATATTGTTACTATGCTTACATTTTTTTGACAAGCGTTCTGGCTTTTCAAAAAGGGTTAAATAAAAAATACACCAAGAACAATAGCAAGATGGAGGGCTCACACTGCAATAATGGATATAATAGGTGCAATGGTCTTTCTGGTTCACCTAATACCAGAAAAGAAAGAAAATATGAAAGACCATAAGAAGACCTGCACTCAATTGCTGAAATTGTATGGAATTTTTATCAAAATAATAGTACACAATAAAAATATATATAAAATAACAATACACTTAAAAAATATTATTAAAATGAAACAAAATTGTTCTAACACATTATAGGATGATCAGTCCACAATAGATTAGTTCTGCAGAATTTTAATAACAATCCAGTAGGTCTGTTAATTGTTGGTTAGTAAGCTCCAATTTTCTAATATAGATATAATAGTCCCATATGCAAAGTAGCCAGCATAGATAAATGTAGTAATCCAGATAGATATAGGGCTAACAGGCTCTGGTCGATCTACCAAAGTCTGGGGAGTTCCGATCTTCCCGCTATATAGTCCGTGGAGGACACAGTGTTAGATATATATTTCACGGTGATAAAAGAATCTCCAATTGGAGTACTCACTCCGTGTCACCGTGGTATGAGGACTGGTTCCGCCGTAACTGAGGTGCCGGTCTTAGTTAGATGTTACTTCGCAGTTGCCTCGCTGATGCGGCGTCCTTCCTCGTACGGCGTGTCACGTGACCTAGGACGTGAACGGTCATGTGATAGAATCAGATGATCGGTACCTTGTTTTTGCAAGTCAATGTATTCCGCTTTTCAAACTTCTTAACAGGCAGCCTCCTTTTTAGTTTTAGATGCTTGTAATATGGGTCCGGACCCTACAAGAATTCCACTGGACGCGTTTCGGGGATCCAATTCCCTTCCTCAGCAGTAATAAGGGGGAGGCCTGCCGTGCGGATTTAAATACTGTGTCCTCGGTATTTCCCAAATTCTGAACTGGATTATTTAAAGTATTTATATTGCAACATAAAGGATTCAATCCTAAATTGCTATCGTTGTCTTACTTGCAAGTAATATTATATATATATCATAAGTTAATATTATGACAATTACACATATGACCTCCACATAAAAAATTATGTAAAATATCTTTGTATATCAAAAAGCCGCTATTGCGTTATTGATGCGTCTCTTGTATATCAATAACTAGACATGCTCCCTATATGGCTATTCTACGACATCTCATAGGGGTATGGATTTTTCATGGAGATATAACTTTTATTTCCTTTACAGTCTTCTAAAATTTCTTAAGGGTCATTCACAGACCATTAATCATGGAATGCATATAGATCCAAAGAATATTGTTGGTGGGAATATTGAGTGATGACTGGGGAGCCCACAGCCAAGGGGAGATCATGGTGCTGGAAATAGTAACACAGCCTGACCATGATGTCCCATCGGGTATGGGCCCCCCGTCTTATAGAAAACCAAACAGTTCCATCCCAGCATTTAAACCTCGTGGTACTAGTGTATTAAAGTCAAAGATTCTCTTTGACTCCACTCGAGACATCCTGGAAATATGGTTCCCCCCTCTCCAATGGGGTTTAATCGATTCTATGGCCGCGAAGGTCAAACAACTGGGATCCTTGTTATGATGGGTTTTAAAATGCTTGGAAACTGTGTGGGTCTCTAGGCCCTTCTTTATGTTTGTAATATGCTCTGAAACTCTTTTTCTTAAGGTATGTTTAGTGCGGCCAACATATTGTTTGCCGCACGTACATTCTAATAGATAGATGACGTTCATAGAGTTGCATGTTAGAAATTCTCGTATTTGCCATTTATAATCATTCTGTGTGGCAAAAAGGGTTTCAGTTTTTCTTATACCTTTCGTTATTTGGCAGTTCCCACATCTACCACACCTATAAAAGCCACATATGTTCATCCAACTAGACAGAGAATTGTGCTTTAATGTCGGGTTGTGTCTCGTCGTAGGGGCTATTTTTAAAGACAGTGTAGGTGCCCTAGTATATATAATCTTAGGTTTGGGGGGTAGTAGTGTTCCAACCACTTTATCACCCAATATATGGTGCCAGTGTGTATTTATCACTTTTTCCATTTTTTTATAGTGTTTGTTAAAGGGCAAAATGATGTTAATCTCTTCCCCCATATTTGTATTTGCTAATGTTTTGGGCAAGAAGGAATTCTTGTAGGGTCCGGACCCATATTACAAGCATCTAAAACTAAAAAGGAGGCTGCCTGTAAGAAGTTTGAAAAGCGGAATACATTGACTTGCAAAAACAAGGTACCGATCATCTGATTCTATCACATGACCGTTCACGTCCTAGGTCACATGACACGCCGTACGAGGAAGGACGCCGCATCAGCGAGGCAACTGCGAAGTAACATCTAACTAAGACCGGCACCTCAGTTACGGTGGAACCAGTCCTCATACCACGGTGACACGGAGTGAGTACTCCAATTGGAGATTCTTTTATCACCGTGAAATATATATCTAACACTGTGTCCTCCACGGACTATATAGCGGGAAGATCGGAACTCCCCAGACTTTGGTAGATCGACCAGAGCCTGTTAGCCCTATATCTATCTGGATTACTACATTTATCTATGCTGGCTACTTTGCATATGGGACTATTATATCTATATTAGAAAATTGGAGCTTACTAACCAACAATTAACAGACCTACTGGATTGTTATTAAAATTCTGCAGAACTAATCTATTGTGGACTGATCATCCTATAATGTGTTAGAACAATTTTGTTTCATTTTAATAATATTTTTAAGTGTATTGTTATTTTATATATATTTTTATTGTGTACTATTATTTTGATAAAAATTCCATACAATTTCAGCAATTGAGTGCAGGTCTTCTTATGGTCTTTCAAAAAATACACCAAGTCTGTGTCACTGAATTATCTAGAAATGTTAGAGGACTCATGGATAACTCTGTGATAGTGTATATTTGTGAGGCTGGACGTGCTGTTTAATCTAGGAGCTTTCTGCCCGGCCATTTGCTACAGCTGTTTTCCTGTCACCAGATTTCCCACAGGCACTAAAAATATAAAAATTGGCCATTCGTCATGGTCACGATCAAAATTGGAAACAGAAGAGCGATCAGCGCTTATGATTGTGGCGCTCAGGACGGTTCTAATGGCTTTTATATGGTGTACGTTTGATAACGAGCGACTGGTTTGGAAATAAATATATCCATAGTAAATTACAGTATTTTTGACATTTCTGTTATTTGTCGGATTTGTTTATGCAAAAGAAGTTGCAAAGTATTATTAACATAAAGAGTCAGAAATATTCTACAAAAATGGAAAACAAAAGAAGTCATCTCTGTGGCTGAAAACCCCAAGGACTTCCAAAGCTTCCAAAGAGATCCAAAGCTGTATGTTTATGAGATAGATAGATAGATAGATAGATAGATAGATAGATAGATAGATATGACATGATATATAGATAGATGGATGGATGGATAGATAGATAGATAGATAGATAGATAGATAGATAGATATGACATGATATATAGATAGATGGATGGATGGATAGATAGATAGATAGATAGATAGATAGATAGATAGATAGATAGATAGATAGATAGATATGACATGATATATAGATAGATAGATGGATGGATGGATAGATAGATAGATAGATAGATAGAGATAGATAGATAGATATGAGATAGATAGATAATAGATAGATAGATAATAGATAGATATGAGATAGATAGAAAGATATGAGATAGATAGATAGATAGATAGATATGACATGATATATAGATAGATGGATGGATAGATAGATAGATAGAAAGATATTAGATAGATAGATAGATAGATAGATAGATAGATATGAGAGGAAGAAATCGATAGATGATAGGTAGATAGATAGATAAATAGATAGATAGATAGATAGATAGGAGATAGATAGATAATTGATAGATAAATAGATATATAATAGATAGATAGATAGATAGATAGATAAATAGATAGATAGCAGCACTAAAGCAAAAATTAACCAAACAACAAAATAGGTGCACGCCTGAGGGGACTAGACTATTGCCCAATATACAAAATAGAAAAAAGGCAGCACTCATGTGGATACGCGATGTTTCGGCTCAGTCTTAAAGCCTTTATCAAGCAGGGTAGAGCCGAAACGTCGTGTATCCACATGGGTGAATAAACATAGTAACATAGTTTATAAGGCCAAAAAAAAGCCCTCTGTCCATCCAGTTCGGCCTGTTTTCCTACAAGTTGATCCAGAGGAAGGCAAAAAACCCCTGTGAGGTAGAAGCCAATTTTCCTCACTTTAGGGGAAAAAATTCCTTCCCGACTCCAATCAGGCATCAGAATAACTCCCTGGATCAACAACAACCCATATCTAGTAACTATAACCTGTAATATTATTATTTTTGCATTTTTTTATACTTTTTCAGAGTGCTGCCTTTTAGATAGATAGATAGATAGATATAGAGAGACAGAGACATAGATGAATAGCTAGATATGAGAAAGAAAGAAAGAAAAAGAAAGAAAGAAAGAAAGAAAGAAAGAAAGAAAGAAAGAAAGAGAAAGAAAGAAAGAAAGAAAAAGAAAGAAAGAAAGAAAGAAAGAAAGAAAGAAAGAAAGAAAGAAAGAAAGAAAGAAAGAAAGAAAGAAAATATGTGGAATAGAGAGATATGTAGATAGGCAGATGAATATAGATATATAATATCATCTAGTCACATACATATCTATGTATCACACGGTTTGTCACACAACCACCACATGAATATATTAAAAAGTTTTCAACCAACCTAAAACAATTAACAATAAGACGCGACAGAACAAATAATGGTTTTATGCGCTTTACACGAAATGTGAATTTATTGGTAAGCGGTTTAAATGACAAAATGATTTGTAATTTATGCACCTGCAATTACTGCCAAAAAATCCCAATAGAAGAATAACTTTCTAATTAACGGATGCAATCTTTCCATCTTGGTAATACTTGAAATGTTAAAACTAATGTTCCATTTTTATGTGAGTCATTGAACGCTCGGGGAATTTCTGAACAAAAACCTGGGTATGAAAGAGAATTGGATTTGAAGACTTTACGATTGTGATATGGGTCTGAGTGCCATTCTCCCAGGGAGTTTGAAACCGAGCACTGAGGAGCAGCGATAATTAAAATTCCGCTGTTTGTGTCGTGGCGCGGGTACATTTTGATATATGCGCTCCACGCGACGCTCAAGGTTGACTCCTTTTTGAAAATATTACAACATATTTTGTGTTATTTGATTCATTCGTCTTTTGTTCATGGTTTGTGTTTAATAATAGAAAAAGAGCAGAAGTAACAAAAGATACTTCACCAGGGGGCACGAAGGCTTACTCAGCAGCACTCAGCTCATGGATCTTTTCATGTTATCATGTTTGTGCCTTTTTTTTTTCATGTTTTTTCCAACTCTCCAAAAACATATTAAGGGGGTTTTCCTCCTTTTTATTAATTTTTAATTCCACCCAAACCCCACTCCACCTCATGCCAGAAATGTGGAGGAAAACATACTTGCCTGCTCCCCTCCACTCAGTTCCAGCTCTTTCGAGTCACCTCTGCGTTCACCATACATCGGTCTCCATTTGTAAACATCTGACATGGACGTCAAAGCCACCTGGTCCCCTCGATGATGTGTCCGCCAAGTGGCAGGTGACAGGTGGGGAGCAGGTAGGCAAGGGCGGACTGGGAACTTAAAGTTGCCCTGGAAAAAATACTAAAAGTGGCCCCGTTTTATAGTCGGGTCCAAATTGATGGAAGGCCGGGCCAGTAATACCATATTGTAGCACATTATACCACCCCAACAGAGCCAAATACCTGAGTCCATCTCAAAATACTGCCAGCAGCACAAAATACATCCCCAAAAACGTCCACTGGACGGCCGTGAGGAGGACTCAGACGGCCCCCTGAGCATCGGCCCACCGGGAAATTTTCCTGTAAGGTCTATAGCCAAACCACCCCTGCAGGTAAGTGCCGTATACTTGCCTCACTCTACAGGTCCAGTGGAGAACCCCTTAAAGGGTATTTAGGTTCCTATGAAATTTACACCAGGCTTAAGCAGGTGGTGACACTCAGGTTCCTACATCTCCACAGTAAGGAGCAGGCTTCTCAAGGGGCATCTCCTTCTCCCTGGCTGTGACGCTCTCCGCTGCAATTGGCCAGCTCACAGCCAGGGAGAAGGAGACGCCCCCTGAGAAGCATGGTCATCTCCTCTTCCCTGTACCGATGGTATGGATTTACACACTGGGGAACGGAGCAGCGCATAGGAAAAATAGTATGCCATCAGTATGCCCTACCCTGCCAGCTATTTACATGATAATGTCAGGACCGGTGCAAGGTCCTCTTTAAGTAAAGGCTGTATTACGTACAGCGATACAGCAGGTGATTGATTGGGAAGTGTTCCTTCCTGGCAATCGCCTGCTCGTTAGTGGGAGAGTCATAGAAACATAGAAGATTGACGGCAGAAAAAGACCACCTGGTCCATCTAGTCTGCCCTTTTATTATTCCTTTATTGTTATCTTAGGATAGATATATGTTTATCCCAGGCATGTTTAAATTCAGTTACTGTGGATTTATCAACCACCTCTGCTGGAAGTTTGTTCCAAGCTTCTACTACTCTTTCAGTGAAGTAATATTTTCTAATGTTGTTCTTGATTTGTCCCCCAACTAACCTCAGATTGTGTTCTGTTTCTTATTAATAACCCTTCCCTCCTGAACTTTATTCAGTCCTTTAACATATTTAAAGGTTTCAATCATGTCCCCCTTTCTCTTCTTTCCTCCAGACTATACATATTAAGAACTCAGAGTCTTTCTTGATAAGTTCTATGCTCAGGGGTAGGGAACCTCCGGCTCTCCAGCTGTTGTGAAACTACAACTCCCAGCAAGCATACTCGCTCTGCTCTTCTAAGAACTCTCATAGAAATGAATGAAGCATGCTGGGAATTGTAGTTTCACAACAGCTGGAGAGCCGGAGGTTCCCTACCCCTGCTTTAGACCTTCCACCATTTTTGTAGCTCTCCTTTGGACCCGTTCTATTTTAGCAATATCCTTTTGCAGGTGAGGTCTCCAGAATTGAACCCAGTATTCCAGATGTGGTCTCACTAGAGCTCTATACAGAGGGATCACAATCTCCCTCTTTCTGCTTGTTATACCTCTAGCTATGCAGCCAAGTATACGATTTGCTTTCCCTACCGCCTGGCTACATTGGTTACTCATTTTGAGGCTGTCAGAGATGACTACCCCCAAATCCTTCTCCTCTGAGGTCTTTGTTAGCACAGAACTGCCAATACGATACTCAGATAGAGGATTTCTTCTCCCCAAGTGCATTATTTTACATTTGGAAACATTGAACTGCAGTTTCCATTGTTTTGACCACTTATCTAATAAAGATAAATCATTCTCCATATTACCGACACCTCCTGGAATATCAACCCTATTACACACTTTAGTGTCATCAGCAAACAAGCAAACCTTCCCTACCAAGCCGCCCCTTATGTCACTTACAAACATGTTAAACAGAACAGGACCCAGAACAGATCCTTGTGGCCCCCACTTGTAACCAGCCTCTGCTCAGAATACACTCCATTAACAACAACCCTCTGGTATCTGTCCTTCAGCCAACTGCAGATCCACTGAACTATCCAGGGGTTAAGTCCAATTTTTGATAACTTCTCTATCAGCTCTTTACGGGGAACCGTATCGAAAGCTTTACTGAAATCCAGGTAGGCGATATCCACAGCTCCACCTTCATCCATCACTTTAGTTACATAGTCAAAGAAATCAATGAGATTAGTCTGACATGATCGGCCCTCAGTAAAGCCATGCTGGTTTGGGTCCATCAAGTTGTTTGTTGTTAGATGGTCAATTACCTTCTTTTTAAGAAGAGTCTCCATCATTTTTACCACTACAGATGTCAAGCTGACTGGCCTATAGTTACTAGCTTCTTCTCTACTACCCTTCTTGTGAATGGGTACAACATTGGCCATTCTCCAATCATCAGGAACATCTCCTGTAAGAAGGGACTGATTATACAGATCAGTCAGGGGGCCAACAATCACAGATCGGAGTTCTTTAAGAACTCTGGGGTGGATGCCATCCGGACCCATTGCCTTATTTAACTTTAGCCAGACAAGTTCCTCTAGAACATCGGCCTCTGAAAACACTGGGGCTGAAACCCAGTCCGCTGCTATTACATGCAGATACCTCCTCCACAGTATGGGGAGGAGTAATCACTAAGGCCATCGCTCATCCCCATATTAACTACTTGTTTGCCGGCAGCAGATCATGATTAGACAGCACGATCTGCAGCCGGCAAACAATAATTTTTATACCAGTTTATACTTTCTCATTGATGCAATGCCGATGACCATTTTAACCAGACATAAGAAAAATCAATAATTTACCAGCAGCCTGACTACCGTCCGCTGGTAGGCATTTGTAACCTCTACCTGGTTTTACTTCAGGATTCTCAAATTGCACAAGTGTGAGATATCGCACATTACCCATATGTTATCCTTAGACTAAATTAAAGGTGACAGAATTGTACTGAAGAGATTAGACAGCTGCCATAACCCGCAGTCATTCCCTATGGAGGCATGTAGAGGGGGACAGGTCACTAAACTGCAGTTTATCAATGTCACATAGTCTACAATATGAAATTACATATAAGGAAACATAGACAAAGAGGTGGATTTTCCACCGTAAAAATCTTCCAGTCTCAGAAGTAAATATAGGGCCACTATATGGAGCTATAAGGTGCCCATGTTCATAGGCTGTACGACAGAGAAGCGATGCTTATAGGGGAGACCTTGTCCAGGAGCCGGTGTACAATGGATGAAATGCATTATTTTAATGTATTGAGGCAATAGGAATAAGCATTAAAACAGAAACCACGCAAATCTTTCAGTGTCCTATTACAACATGGAGCGGTTGTATGGTCAGTGCATGAAGCCATACGGTATGTTCACACTGTAGATGTTACCATTCGATACCCAAAAATGTGATAAAAGTGCTATTTATGGAAGGTTGTTTTCCAATTCAATTGTGGTTCTGGCTTAAAGGGAACCTATCAAATTGAACAAAGTGTCAGCACCTTATAGAGCAGGAGGAGCTGAGCAGAATGATATATAATTTTATGAGAAAAGATTCAGTATAATTAATTTTTTTATTGATTTATATCTCTGCTCGTTCTATGGTTAGGAGTCCAGTGGGCGGTAAGTAATCGGCAGCTTTCCCTGCATTACTATGCATAGGACCGCCCATTAGACAGCTACAACCAGACTGAGCAGAGGTTGAAATGGATAAATTACAAGTTCTGCTGAATCTTTTCCCACAAATCTATATATCAGTCTGCTCAGCTCCTCCTGCTCTATAACCTTCAGACTGCATGTACAACAGAACAGGATCCCTTTAAACTGAATGTCCACCTTCAAACATCATAAAACAGTTTATGTATAGAATTAATCTATGTAAAGACATATCTGTGTACATACATTACATTATTTATTGTGTTCGGATCCTTAGTTGAAACCTTTATTTTAGTTCAGATCTGCATTCACATTTCTGCAGACAGTTGAAATTTCCCAGCGTCCCCTGCCTGCTCAGTGTCTGCTCAGATCCGGTGACATCAATTCAGCATAGTCTTTACATCAGGGACAGATGAAGTTCATGAGTAGACGCTCCCCTAAACTGAGTGTGTCTGACAACAAGTGTCACGCTCTGGTGTGGAGGGTATAGCCACACCAAGCGTAAGAGGGAAGAGAAAAGGACCAAACAAGGGAAACGGTCACCTCCCGCAGGAAACCCTGAAACTAGGCCCTGACTGACTACCAGTATGAACAGGCCTTAGTGGTAGGAGAGTTCATACACAGGAACCTAATAACACCTGACCCTAGAAAACCTTGCCACTAGTGACAGGGGAAGGAGTCAACCCGTTCTTCCAAAAGGACGGACGAACAGGAGACTCTAGAAGGCAAAACCACAACAGGGAAAAGTAGGATAAGCGCAAAAGGGAAAATGACACTTATCTTAATGCAGATATTACAGCAACCGGATCTCAGCCGAGATCCACACCACACACAACAATGTCAGCAGAAAGTATGAACCGCAAGGGATACTGGGAGAGGAAGGGATAAATAGGGGAAAGACAATCACCACACCTGCAACAGCTGAGAGGAAGGGGTGTGGTAAACAGCAACCAAACCAAGAGGAAAACATGTCAAATTATGTCACTTTTGAAAGTCTAGCCGAACGCCTGCAACCTGATGCAGGCAGGTTCGTGACAACAAGCTTGTAGACTGTTTTCAACAGAAACCTGCAGAACTGTGAATGCAGCTCTGGATGGATAACAAATACAGGCTGTAACTCAGGATCAGTACAAGGTAAGTAATACAATATATTTACAAAGTTACTCAACCTATTATGTAGCATAGATATATAAAAAATGGACATGTCCTTTAACCCCTTCCGTCCTCCGCCATACGTGTATGGCAGAAGTCGGGTCTTTAAAAATGGTGTCCGCTCCAAGGTGAAGTGGGCACCATAGCTGCTGGGTTTCTCCTTTTTCACAGTGCAGACACCCATGGGTAATGTATGTGATCAGACATTTAACTCAAATACCTGGGGCCTGAACAGCTCCCCTGTACAGTTATCAGGGTTGCTGTTAATTCCTTGTAGTAGCCTCAGTCCCTCTGAAGGATTTGAGGCTGCTACAACAGTAGTTCCTATAGACTCCTGAACGTACTGAATGTCCCATGGTAATTCATTTCAGTCTATGAGACAAATGTTCTAATGATTGCATGTTCAAGTCCCCTAAGGAGACTTACTACAAGTGTAAAAACAAATGAACAAAAAAAATTACCGGTGTATATATATGTGTATATATATCACCCCTCTCCTAATAATAATAATAATTAACAAAAAAATAAAGATCATATGGACCACTAAGTCCCTAAATACCCAAACTATTAAAACATAAATACATTTATCCTATACAGTAAAAGACGTAATAGAAAAAAAATGACCAAATTGCCGTTATTTTTTTTTTTTGCTTCACCTCTCCAAAAAATGTAATTAAAAATGATCAAAAAGGCATGCGCACTCCAAAATGGTATCACTAAAAACCACAGAACCATAAAAAATGATCCCAAAGTTCCATAGATGTAAATACAGTATAAAAGAGTTATGGGAGGGAGGGGGGCAGAATATGTTGATGCAAAGCAAAAATCAATTTTTTTCTAAGTTATTTTTATTTTTCCATAAGTATTAAAACACAAGAAAAACTCTAAATATGGGGTATCATTGTAATCGTACTGATCCAGAGGAAGAAGCCGACAGGTTGGTTTAACTGTATAGAGAACTCTGTAAAAATAAAATCCATAAAACTACAATACAGTATGGCAAAATTGTGTGGTTTTTTTTCCAATTTCACCCTATTTGGAATTTTTTTTAAACAGTTTTCCACTACATCCTATGCAGTATTAAATGATGCCATTAGAAAGTTCAACTTGTCCAACAAAAAACAAGCACTCATGTGGGTATTTGAATGGAAAAATAAAAAAGTTATGGCTCCGGGAAGCCAGGGAGTAAAAAAGCAAAAATGCAAAAACAGAAAATCCCAGGGCCTTGAAAGGGTTAAAAGACATTCAAAAAATTGCATTGTCTGTGTGTAGTTCTCCTTAAGGAAGAAATGTAACATTCTTGAAAATGTAATGTTGTGTATATCCCCTCTGTAGAGCTCCTAATGCAGTAACTATGGCAAAAGCACATTTTAAGCAATTCGCACGGATCGACACAATGTAATCCAGCCCCATATTTCTACCGCCATATTAAATCAGTCCCCATTAAACGGAGCGTTACAGAGCAATTTCCTCCTATAAATGGGCAGAGATGTTCACTTGGCATTGTGTTATGTGTTTCCTCTATCTGATTGTGTTCAGAAAGACGGGGGATTGTAAAGGTGTCCAATAATACATTTCATACAATGGCCCGACACATGACTGATGATTCCACGAGCCGGTGACAATGAGGATTAATAACACTGTCCATCAAAAACACTTTTTTTGACAGTCAAAAGTCAGAGGTGCAAATGCAAAATGACGGATTCTCAGCATTTTTTGTCAGCTGCAAAATATAGATGACTTCTCGAAATAGAAGGATATGTTAAATCAAGCTCATTATAGTCACAAGTCATCCAGCCCGCCACTTGTAACATTAATGGGCTCGGGGACTGTGTCTCAGCACTGCTTGTGTCCCGCAATAGTGTGCAGCAATACGCAGAAATAGAAGGGGTTATTAACATATTTTTTGCCCTATAAGACGCATTTTTCTCCCCCGAAAGTGGGGGAAAAGCGTCCCTGCGTCTTATGGGGCGAATGCTAATGAGCGCTTCTATTAAGGAAGTGCTCATTAGCACCGAAGGACAAGGAAGCTAATCAGCTGTGCAGGGCTGTGCACAACGTGAGGGCGCTCTGTGACCTCACGCTGTGCGCGCCAGTTCACAGCACAGCCGACAGCAGGAGGAAGCAGAGCATGGGCGGTGAGGAGCGGCGGCGTCCAGGAGCAGGGGAGGTAAGTGGCTTTTTTATTTTATGTGTTCTGTGGCTGCTGGCTGACAAAGGAGGCATGGGGGCTAACACAGGAGGCATGGGGGCTAACACAGGAGGCATGGGGCCTGACACAGGATGGGGGCATGGGGCCTGACACAGGAGGCATGGGGGCTGACAAAGGAGGCATGAGGCTGACAAAGGAGGCATGAGGGCTGACAAAGGAGGCATGGGGGCTGACAAAGGAGGCATGGGGACTGACAAAGGAGGCATGGGGGCTGACAAAGGAGGCATGGGGGGCTGACAAAGGAGGCATGGGGGCTGACAAAGGAGGCATAAGGCCTGACACAGGAGGCATGGGGGCTGAAACAGGAGGCATGGGGACTGACAAAGGATGAATGGGGGCTGACACAGGAGGCATGGGGGCTGACAAAGAGGCATGGGCTGACAAAGGAGGCATGGGGACTGACAAAGGAGGCATGGGGCTGACAAAGGAGGCATGGGGACTGACAAAGGAGGCATGGGGCTGACACAGGAGGATGGGGGCTGACACAGGAGGCATGGGGCTAACACAGGAGGCATGGGGGCTGACACAGGAGGCATGGGGCTGACACAGGGCATGGCTACAGAGGAATGGGGGCTAACACAGGAGGCATGGGGGCTGACACAGGAGGCATGGGGGCTGACACAGGAGGCATGGGCTGACACAGGAGGAATGGGGCTGACACAGGAGGCATGGGGGCTAACACAGGAGGCATGGGGCTGAACAGGAGGCATGGGGCTGACACAGGGATGGGCTGACACAGGAGGACAGGGCATGGGGCTGACACAGGAAGGCATGGGGCTGGACACAGGAGGAATGGGGGCTAACACAGGAGGCATGGGGGCTGACACAGGAGGCATGGGGGGCTGACACAGGAGGCATGGGGCTGACACAGGAGGAATGGGGGCTGAGGCATGGGGGCTGACAAAGGAGGCATGGGGGCTGACAAAGGAGGCATGGGGGCTGACAAAGGAGGCAATGAGGGCTGACATAAGAGGCAGTGAGGGCTGACATAAGAGGCACTGAAATAAGAGGCTGAAATTGGAGGCACTGGGGGCTGAAATTGGAGGCACTGGGGGCTGATATTGGAGGCATGGGGCTTTTATCTGAGATCTGATTGGGGGTATTCTTATTGGGGTCTAATCTGAGGTCTGATCTGAGGTCTTATTGGGTCTTATTAACATTGGGGGTCTGATTGGGGCTGTGAGCTGAGGTCTGATGAAAAATATTTTTTGCTTATTGTCCTCCTCTAAAACCTAGGTGCGTCTTATGGGCCGGTGCGTCTTATAGGGCGAAAAATACGGTAGATTGTATATCATAATGGAGGCCGCACACATGTCCCCATAATACCCTGGTAGGCTGGCGCTTAAACATTGTTAAGTCAATAAACTGACATTAAAGGGGTTATCCCATGACTAATGTAAAAAATTAAAATCATATAGTACATGACAGCCTCTTTCTAACAAAGCCAGAACCAGCCCTGTACCTCACATGGATCCAGAGATCTCCTCATTCATTGCTCTGCTAGATTTCTATAAAGCTGACAGCTCAAGGGGAGTGTCTTTTCTGCTGCAGCTCAGGGGACGTGTCCATGTTCTCCCTAACACAGCTCAGGAGGCAGTTGAAGGATGAAACTGAGCATGTGCGACCATCTCAGTGAGCAGGACAAACAGTAGGTGGCGCTATACAGATACATTTTATTGAATAACTCATTGGCTATGCTAAATGTTTAATTACATGCAATTATAAAAGTATTCAGATTCAAGTGCTGGTTTGAAAACTGCTAAATATTTTTTGTGGGACAATCCCTTTAATACTTCAGGAAACAGTCCTAAATAGAAGGGAAAGACATGTTCAAGAATACATACATCTCATTTTAGACACATTTTATGACACATTTAAAGGCCATCTGTCAGCAGTTTTGTACCTATGACACTGGCTGACCTGTTACATGTGCACTTGGCAGCTGAAGACATCTGTATTGGTCCCATGTTCATATGTGCCCGTATTGCTGAGTAAAATTATGTTAATATATGCAAATGAGCCTCTAGGAGAAATGTGTTGATGTTACACCTAGAGTCTTAGCTTTCTCTTCAACTGCCATGCCCTCTGCACTTTGATTGACAGGACCAGGCAGGGTATATGTGTTTTCCTAAAGTCTCGCACTGCACCATGCACTTCAGCATCTGGCACAGGCGGAGTACAGGAAAAAGGCTCGAAGTACACGGCACACCACGAGACTTCAGGAGAAGTCAAGGCCAGAAGTAATCACGTTTACACTGCCTGGTCCTTTCAATCAAAGTCCAGAGGGCGCAGCAGATGCAGAGAGAGCAGAGCCTCTAGATGTAATGGCAACACCCCCGTTGCTCCTAGAGGCTCATTTGCATAAATTAAAATATCATTTTTCTCAGCAATGTGGGCATATATGAACATGGGATCAACACAGATGTCTTCAGATGCCACGTGCACATGTAACAGGTCAGCCAGTGTCATAGGTACAAATCTGCTGACAGATGCCCTTCAAGAGTCAAAAACAAGTATCCGCTGTGCCTTATTCACCGAAGGAGATGGCTTCTCTGGAAAGGGATGGATCATAGCAAGAAAGGGGCCTGGTTTAAGATGAACCATTTTGGCACCAACATTTTGACGCAAAGTAAGCCAATAGGTGGTTTAAAATGTCTAGGTGTGCACCATATTTATCATCCAGCATGAGCCACTGTGATGTCTGCTGGATCTTCAGACTCTCTGACATTTTAGATGTGCCCTTATGTCTACGCACGCCACTTTATTATGTAATGGGGCCATACTGTACCTCCAAATGCCGCCGGTTTCTTCCTGAGTCATACAGAGTTTTTCTTCTTTGGAATTACTGGTGAATCCAAAAAAATGTGGGCCAGTTCCATTGTAAACCATATTATGGAGCTATTATCTGCATAATATGTCACTGTAAGAAGGTGGCACACTGCTCCCCAGTCCTAATCCATGTGACTCCATAGAACCTCAATGCAGACAACTTGTGTGCATGAGACCTTACATGGTCTGCCATAGAAGACATTAGTATTGGCACATGGTAGGTGGGGGTCCCCATTACAGATTTTGCATTGGGGGCCAGGAGCTTTAAGTTACACTTCTCACCTAGGGAATGGGAATTTTGACAACATCCACTTCAGCCATTTCCATAGTAGTTCTGCCTTCAATAAGATTCCTCAGGGACAGGGAGATCACAGATTCCTTGAGCATCTCTTCCCAGTGGATCTGGCAAATCTGTACATTAGGCAGACAGCCTGTTGATATAAATGGGAACTACTTCATTTCTCCTCTGGAGGCGCTGTAGGAAAATAGAGCATCTGCTTTCAAATTCTCTGTAATCTTTTCTCCTCTGCAGGCACAAATATCACTTCACACTTCTAGGTCCCAATGTAAAATCTTAAAAGCGCCTCCGAATTAACATTCATTATTTATAGCACTGGTTTCTTCATATGGAGCAGGGGGAACTTTTGGGCCCCCTCAGGCTCCAAACACTCCCCACCTCAGGCTCCAAAGTTCAGATGTGACTGCATCCTCTGCATCCCTTATAGTTATATCCTTGGATATGGATCCAGACGTTATCTCAGTATGTAAGTTTATACTTCTCATATTGCCAAAGATGGAGCTTCCCTTAAAGGGGTTGTCTCACTTCAGTAAGTGGCATTTATTATGTAGAGGAATTTAATATAAGGCACTTACTAATGTATTGTTATTATCCATATTGCCTCCTTTGCTGGCTGGATTTATTTTCCATCACATTATACACTGCTCGTTTCCATGGTTATGATCACCCTGCAATCCATCAGTGGTGCTTATTAGCGCTTGCACACTATACGAAAAAATATCAGCTTTACTGGTGGCTGAGACCTTGGGAAGTAAAATAGGCTAGTACTTTTTCCTATGGTGTGCAAGCATGGCCACTGATGCTAGATTGCAGGGTGGTCATAACCATGGAAACGAGCGGTGTATAATGATGGAAAAGCGAATCGAGCCAGCCAAGGAAGCAATATGAATAATAACAATACATTAGTAAGTGGCTTATATTAACTTAATCTACATGAAAAATGGCACTTGCCGAAGTGAGACAACCCCTTTAAGGGGTTTTCCAAGATTTTAATACTGATCGGTATCTGATCGGTGAGGGTCTGACACCGCCGCTGATCAGCTGTTTGAGAAGGCACTGACACTCCTGTGAGCACCGCTGTCTCCTTATAGCTTACCAAGCACAGCGCCGTCCATTGGATAATGGCTGTGCTTGGTATTGCAGCTCAGCCCCATTCACTTCAATAAGGCTGAGCTGCTCCTAGGCCACGTGACTGATGAACGTGACGTCACTGGCCTAGGAAAAGCAGAGAGAAGGCCACGGTGCTCACAGGAGTGCCGGTGCCTTCTCAAACAGCTGATTGGCAAAGGTCCCGGGTGTCGGACCCCCTTCTGAGAATAAGTCATCAGTATTCAAATCTAGAAAAAGCCCCTTTAAAGGGGTATTCCAGTAAAGTAACTTAATTTAAAAAAAAACTGCATTAAGGCTGCAAGCTGTGACCCAACCAGAACCCATACCTATACATATAACCAGAGCTTCATTTTACATTGTAATCCATTTGTCTAGCTCCTGTGTGAGCCTGCAACACACTGAGAGTATCATGGCTCCTGATCTTCCCTCACAAAACTACAATCCCCACAATGCTTAGCTTTCCTGCTGTGAGTTTCTGCTTGTTCATGAGGGTGGATGATTACTGATTGGCTGCCTGACATTCCAGTCCGGTCACGCCCCCTTTACTCAGTAATCACCAGCACACTGACATTTAGCTAGAGAACTGATAGCAACATACTGAGCATGCTCGACCTAACAAAGGCTCAGAACTACAGGTCAATGCCATGGTAACCTATGAGGAAACACAGTGGGTAGCAGAGGAAGGAAACTACTTTTATATCTACTGAATGGTAAATATGCGAAATTGACATTTTATTAGGTAATTATTGATGATGAATTAGTCTAAAACATAAGTTATATTTATGGTAACCGGAATACCCCTTTAAGGCACTCTTATGACAGTTTACACCTTTTTTAAAAGTTCCACAATTATCTCAGAATATACATTATTACTCTCCTTCAAAAACACGTAGGTTCAAAACTCCCCTCACCCTTTCGAAACATCAGCTCAATTCCGCATTATATAATAGCACCTCCAGAGCGCAAACATAATTCTCTTCTTTTCAACATAAAACGGAAATCAATTTAAAAAAATGACAATACTTTCTACAAAGCCTCAGAATCTAATACATCTCCAGTCCTTTTGCATTTCAATGGGACATTACTGACCCAGTCTTGTTCTTTGTTGGAATTATTTACAATAACCGTAAGAGGGGGCAGAGCGGCAGCCGACATCGGGCGACAAGTTGATCCCTTTGTATAAATGTGAAAATAACAATCAGGAGAGATGTGATACATTGTATTCAAATCCCGCAATGTTTCTCATTCTCCCGATATATTCACCTTGGTTGTATTTCCAGTCAAAAACATAAAATTTTGACAATGGGGAAAGCAGATTGTCGAGTGTGTGATTTTTTTTCTTTTCTCCTTTTGTTCTGTAGAATCATGAATTTTTCAGCGCCGCTGTCACACTGTATTACGGATTTGAAACACTCTCCTGGTTTTGCCCGGTAACTTGTTTTGTCTGCAGAGTAGACATTGAGCACTTTGAGAATCTGATCCTATCCGTGTTATTCCTCTCATCTTACATTAGCTGAAAAATGTATTCAATCTGATCCGACGTCCTGCAAAAACATAGAATAAATACAACAAAGACCTGGAAAAATGGAGAATAAACCGACGATCTACTGTAATTGCCGTATAGATCTGAGACATTTTTTTCTTCTGTTAACTCTTTATGAAACCCTGAATGAAGTGAGCCTGATTCATCAAAAATGAAAAAAAAAAAGAAAAGTTGCTCTAGGACATGTATGGGTGTAATGAAAAGAAGTGAAATCCCTAGCTTTAGACCCCCCCCTTTTTGTAAAAAATCAGCATCACCTCCAGCTAGTTCTTGTTCTTGCAATGCATGGATGGCCTATTGATTTCAGGGCAATTTACTCATGGTCTTGGGGCTTGTTTGAAATCTTCCTTCCAGTCGTTCACACTTAAAGAGGACCTGTCCCCTCTCCTGACATGCCTGTTTTAATATCTTCATGCATTCCCCGTGTAATAACAATTCTAGAACATTTATTCTTATGGCTCTATGTTGTGCCATTCCTTTATTATTTCTACTAGAAGTTTTGAATGAATTGCTAGCAGTCTGCAGTAAGGGTACAGAGGGGAGTTAACCAATTGGGGGTGTGTACCTGCACTGACTCACTCTAACCAATCAGTGCGGCCATTGTCAGACTGCGCAGGGACACACCCCCAACTTATTACCTCCCCTCTGTACCCTTACTGCAGACTGTTAGCAATTCACCCATAACTTCTAGTAGGAATAATAAAGGAACGGCACAACATAGAGACATAAGAATAGATGCTCCAGAATTGTTATTACATGGGGAATGCATGAAGCTGTTAAAACAGGCATGTCAGGAGAGGGGAGAGGTCCTCTTTAAAACAGAAGACAACCATAAACTAAATAAAATTCAAACAGTTGAACTTTATCGAACATAACTTCACAGTGGCACATTACACATCTTGGTTGCTATTACTTGATAGGGCACAGTATGAGTATTGGTTATAACACTTGGATGAGGCACACAATCTTGGTGGTTTCAGTCCAAACAGTGTGAGGCAATTTTCAAATAAATGTGACGCAAAATAAATAAATAAGCTACTTTCACATCTGCGTTTTCCATTCCGGTTTTGAGATCTGGCACAGGGTCTCAAAACCAGAGGAAATCGCTTCAGTTTTGTCTCCATTCATTTTCACAAACTGGAATGGAGCTCACCAGAATCCATTGCGTTCCGATTTGTTGCTTTCCCAGGCTGGACACAAAACCGCTGCAAGCAGTGTTTTTGTGTGCAACATGGGGAACTGAACATGCTGGATCCAGTGCCAAAAACCATGTAAGTCAATGGTACTGGATCCGTTTTTTTCAGAAATGAAAGATCGGATCCAGCGCCCATTGTCTTACAATGGTTTTAGTGCTGGATCTGTCTTGTTCTTTTTTGATATAATATAACCGGATCCACTCTGAACGGATGCAGCTGGTTGTAGTATTCAAACAGATGCGTTTTGCTGTGGTTTTGAGATCCCACGCCGGATCTCAAAACCGGATAGCGAAAACGCATATGTAAAAGTCTCCTTATTCTCCCTCTTCATGTCCTCGTACATCTGACACAGACCACACTCAAGACTAGTACTTCATGCAGCCTCACACTTAACTCTCTATGACTGCCATGTAATTGGTGACAATTTCTCTCACAGACTTGGCTCTCGAGGCTTCACTTCACTTGTAGTCTCTTCGTCTTGAGGGTTAGGCAATCTCACTAGTGGGGACACTCAGATCAAGTCCACTCCACAGTCCCAACCTCACATAAACAGTAGCACAGCCTTCTCACTTTGACCTTGACTCTCAAAGGCCGCAGCTATGCCGCCCAACTCACAGTTGCTAAGTCTGGATTAAATGACCCTGACAGGCTAATCATACCTATATTTATACATATAGTTGCAGGTTCATGTACTTGTGGAGGGGTTGGCAATGAGAGACTCTCAGACTTTGAGGTTAAAAGTCCAAAAAATATAGATTTTTCCATCCCGCACAACTTCTATCCAAGTTAACCATCACTTGGGTGAAGCAAAAACACATAAAGCATAACCAAACATCAAATAAACATCTGCCCCTCTGGGCGCTAACTATACACAAACTGCTCTCTTTCACCTATCCTTTTGGCATGTCATGGGATCAGGCTTTGCCCAGCCACATGGTCAAACAGCCACCATGCTCTGACAGTGACCGAGGATCTGAGGCCTCTGTTCCCCAGTAATGATCCCAGCAGACACACCTGGGATTGATTTAGGATGGAGAAAGGGATGTACTGGATTTTGGGGAGGGAGTGGCACATCCCACTACCAACCTACTTGCCACTCCATTAAAACCAGCCCATGAAATCTTAAACAACATGCCTCGACACACTATGCTTTCCTGAGATAACATAGTGTTCTGGATTCCATTTTACCACACCCTACGGAGCATTGTGGGTGAGATATATACCGCCTCCAGTACTTTACCACACACATTGGTAAAGTGGAACTGCGACTTCTCCTGACATATATGTTTAGTAACTACTTTCATTCTCCATCTATCTGTGTTATGACTCTGTGTTGTACCGTTCATCTATTGTTCCTTCTAGAAGTTTAAAGTCAGACCGTGCAGGGACACCCACCCCCCCAATAGTAATACCCAGTTGGGCCTTTATGGAAAACTGCTAGGAATTCATTCATAGAAATCTAGCAGGAATAATAAAGGAATGGCACAGAATAGATTTATTTAAAAAGATACTCCACAATAATAATTACATGGGGAATGCAAGTAGTTAGTAAAACAGACATGTGAGCAGTGGGGATCAATCCTCTTTGAAGGGTCCATGCACACATCTACGGTATATTACTCAATTAATATAAGTTAATGATGCAGGATCCGTTTTTTTCCAATCCGAAAAAAAAAAAAACAGATCCGGCACTAAAATCACTATAAGTCAATAGGTGACGGAGCCGGTTTTGTTCCGTTTCGATGTAACACAACCGCATCCTAACGGAACGGATGCATGCGGATGTGTTAAGATCAAACTGAACTGTTTTGGTCTGGTTTTGATATCCTCTGCCGGATCCCAAAATCAGAAGCCAAAACGCAAGTGTGAAACAGGCCTAAACTGAGCATGTGCAACCAGCTCAGTGAAACGGACAAAAAATAAGGAAAAGAACAAACAGCAGGTGGCGCTATACAGATACATTTTATAGAATAACTCACTGGCTATGTAAAATTTTTAATTACATGCATTTACAAAAATATTCAGATCCATGGGCTGGTTTGAAAAATGTAGAATATGTTTTGTGACACAACCCCTTTAAGCTCCCCTTTAAGGGGCTACCAAGAAGTGTCATTCCCTCACTGGTGGATTTGGCACAGCCACCTATTACATTGTCAGCCATTCAGATCACTGGTGAATATGTACAACTATATTTATCTGGGAAATCTATGGCCAGTCCAAACTTCAATGGGCAAAAATGTACATATGGCGTTTTTTCTGCTGCCAGAGGAACATTCATTTGTTCTCCATTACAATTTACATTATATTTACATAAAAGGCCTTCACATCCAAATATTATGATGTGCATCTCATTAATACTTCGCTTGGATGGTTCTAACATTTTGCATGGACCTTGGTTCTCAGTTACAAATGATTTTGTTACAGGGGAGAATACGAGGAAGTCAGCCAAGATGTCTGCCTGACGGTGGCTTTTTTCCCAGGAATCATGTCTGGTGTGGCAAATGAAATATTCTGTTACATTATTTTCTCATTTCGGTCTATTTCCTGTCGGGCTTCTGGGTGGTAGATTTTTCCAAAAGTTTTAAAATATTTTCCAGCTCACCATCTGGATGCGCGGACATCAGGGTCCGGATAAAACATCTGTGAACTGTGAAACATCCAGCTGTCTGAGCTGGCAGTTTAGGGGATTATGATGAGAATTTTCATAGAAAGTCAGCATCAAAAAGATCTTTTCTTAAAGAGGTATTCCAGCCAAAATTCCTATGGAGTTCTGTTGTTGGAGAAGGTATCATGCAGAATAGGGGTCGGGGGACTTCCATTCTGCTGATGCATGCTTTTCCATGCAAACTCTAAATTGAGTTTTAAAAAGGACCCGTCATTAGTGTTGAGCGAACTTGTGTTTTTAAGTTTGGCGTACAAGGTTCTGGTTAATCTAAGAATTCCGTTATGGATTCCGCTACCACGGACCATAAGTTATCATTAGTTTTTCATAACGGAATTCTTAGATAACCCGAACCTTATACGCCGAACTTGAAACCACAAGTTCGTTCAACACTACTCGTCACTTCTCCTGATATGTCCACTTGTTTTCCCCATGTGATAATAATTCTGGAGCATCTATTCCTCTGACTATGTTGCACCATTCCTCTACTATTCCTACTAGAAGTGTTTTGAGTGAAGTGCCAACAGTTTTCATTAAAGGTCCATCTGGGTGTTACCAGTTGGAGATGTGTCCCTTCACTGCCTGACTCTGCCAGCGCTCATTGGATAGTGTCAGACTGTCCAAGGATAGACCCCCAACTGGTAACATCCAGCTGGACCTTTATTGCAGACTGCTGGCAAATCACTCACAAATTTCTAGTAGGTATAGTGGAGGAAGAGTACAACATAGTCATAAGATTAGTTGCTTCAGAACTGTAATTGCATGGGCAATGCATGTAGTTAGTAGACATGTCAGGAGAGGGGATGGGTCCTCTTTAAATTAAACTTTATTTTTCAGGTATAGACTGTTGGATGCACAATTCCTACCAAAGGGAGATAGACCCAGGAGGTTTTGTAATGGACTCGACATCTGCAGCTGCTTTTTTCAAGGGTGAACCTTCACATATTTCTTCTTCATTATGATGGTGAAATACATTCCTGCCTGGAAGATCTGGAGATGTCAGGTGCATTGTACGGTATTCAAAGGTAACACTTGAATACATGAGTCAGAATAAATAGCACACATAGCTGATTTCTGCCATCATTTAACTTGGACAATTAGTTACTAGGAATATTTTGTTCTCTTTCTCCATGACAGCAAAATAAAAAAAAAAAATTAAATATGGAGAAAAGGAACAACAATTATTGGATTTTTGTAATAGAATTCTGTTATTAACACCTCCATACGTGTACAGCCTGAAGTACAATCATGGCGACCACTCGCGCGTGCAGCGGGCGTCATGGCCGGCAGGCCTCAGCCTCAAACAGCAGAGACCTGCGGCTAATGACCGTGACCGGCAATAATGCCGATCGCGGTCATTAAAGCCTTTAGATGCTGTGATCATGAGAGTGAGATCATGGCACCTAAAGGGTGAAAAACCCGGAAGCTCGCGCTTCCGGGCTTCTTACTGGCATCCTCTGCGGCCAATGAGGATGCCGGTAATTTACTTTAATGCGCTGTGTCTTGCTGAAGAGACCCAGAGCATTTAAGCTGCAGGTGGCAGGCCAACATAAGAAATGAGCAATTCTTAACAGTTAATGGATGTAAAAAATCCATGATTGTTCAGAATGAAAAAAAATTTTGAATTTTGTAGGCTTAAATAGGAGATTCAAAATCATTTAAAAAAAGTTAAAAAAAAAATTTTGCGGAATAGGTGCGCACCCGTTTACACGGCTATGTGAACGGGCCCTTACTTATCAAGTCATTCTAAAATTGTTTTCTGGTGACACATTGTACTTCATGTTAGTGGTAAACGTGAGTTCATATGTTTTACCTTTATTTATTAAAAAAATCCAAAATTTACAGAAAATTTGATAAAAATTAGCAACTTTTAAAAACTTTCTCTGCTTTAAAGACAGATAGTGACACCTCATAAAAAAGTTATTACTTTGCATTCCCCATATGTCTTATTTATGTTGGCATAGTTTTTTTACATGCCATTTTATTTTTTAGGATGTTAGAAAGCTTAGAATTTTAGAAGCAACTTTTTAAAATTTTGAAGAAAATTTTTAAAAATAACTTTTTTAAGGACCACTTCAGTTATTAAATTACTTTGTTGGGCTTATATAATAGAAACCACTCATAAATGACCCCATTTTACAAACTACACCCATCAAATTATTCAAAACTGATTTTTAAAAATTTGTTAACTCTTTTGGTGTACCACAGGAATTAAAGGAAAATGGAGATGAAATTTAAAAATGTCATTTTTCTGTGCAAATGTTCCATTATAATCGTTTTTTTCCTGTAGCAGAGCAAGGATTAACAGCAAAACAAACCTCAATGTGTATTACGCTGATTCTGCAGTTTACAGAGACACCCTTTATGTGGTCATAAACGGCTGTATGGGCACACAGCGGGGGGCAGAAGGGAAGGCGCACAATATTGTTTTTGGAGGGTAGGTTTTGCTGGAATGGTTTTCCGGCACCGTATTTCATTTGAAGAGACCCTGAGATACCCCAACAGTTAAAATTCATAAAAAGTGAATAAAATGTTGCTTTAGCACCAAATTTTTCATTTTCACAAGTCTCATAGAACTCAGTCTGATCCATTTACTGCTCAGAGGAGGGCGAAAGTTTGGGGGAGGGGAGGCTTCTGCTGCAGCCAGTTGTCCTACAGCCACACACAGGATAGTGAGGAGGAGGAGGGTACAGGGGCAAACTCCTGGGACACAGACAAGACGTGTTACTTAGTTTTAATTTTAATATGAGACAAAATTGGGCCAAAGGAAGGGGAAAGATGAAAAGACTAAGAGCTGGGGCATTATTTCATTAATTTATTTTTTGTGATTTTTCTATTTTCCGTGTTTCATTAGAGGTCAAAGAGTAAAAAATACTCACATGTAGATCAATGGGCACTCCAGTAGTGATCATATGGTGCTCGCGTCTAGGGAAGTCGTCCCATATCCAAGCAGAAAGAAAGACCGGCACTTGTTTGACGCACATGTTTGAAGTAGGCTTGGGCTAGAATCGAAATGCGTCACATTTATTACTGTATTATAATGTGGCAACAAACTTAGGCTACTTTCACAGTGGCGTTTCTATTTTTCGGTATTGAGATCTGTCATAGCGTCTCAATACCAGAGAAAACGCTTTCGTTTTGTCCCCATTCATTATCAATGGGGACAAAACGTAACTCAACAGAATGGAGCGCTCCAAAATGCATTCTGTACCATTCTCATACCCGAGAGCAGCATGCTGGGGTCTGCTTTTCCGTCCTGGGATGCAGAGCAAAACGGATCCGTCACGACCCACAATGCAAGTCAATGGGACGAATCGGTTTTCTCTGACACAATGTGACACAATAGAAAACGGATCCGTCCCCCGTTGACTTTCAGTTCATGACCGATCCATCTTGGCTATATTAAAGATAATACAACCGGGATCCGTTCATGTTTTTCTTGATAGTGTGTAACCATGGAGACAAAGGTCTGCATAGGAGCTGTATACAGAAAACGGTACATGATATACCATTTCAAGAAAACTGATATAAATTATGAAATATTTCAGACTATTTTCTAATGCGCTCCTTCTCAGGACTGGAAATAATCCAGTTCCAGCCATGTCACTAAATCACTAAATAAAAAGTCTATGTAAGGTATAAGAAAAAGGCAAAATGTATTTACACGTCTTTTCCCAGTGGATTTAAAATCAGATGGCAAGATCTTTTATTGTGAAAGTCACGTAAAATGATGTGGTATGTGAATTGCTGCCTTTAATGGGCCTTCAGGATCAATACAGAGATCACAGAACCAACACCTTCTCTAATAAATGGACACTTCCAAAAACCGGTGCACGGATAGAAGTGGTAGAGATCGATACCGTACAGCACAGGGGCGCCAGACTGCTCATAGTAAGCAGGACTCCATGGGGAATTTCCCAGGAGCCCTTCATGTACAGTCTCTTGCAGAACCAAGTATCAAGTGATTGATTTTCATGTTACCTAGAATGTTGTGTTCCTTTGATGTTCCTCATTTATTCCCCATAGAAAAGGGTTAATACATTGAAAAATGGGTGCTACAAGTTGGGGGTTTGTCCTTACGTAGTTTGACACTATTCAATCAATGCTGCCAGTATCAGATTGTGTAGGGGCGCACCCTTTGGGTCCCTCCTAAAATAAATTTACAACTGGGTGTTACCAGTTACATATGTAGTCTGATACTGCCGGATCTGTGCTGACAGTGTACACACCACCTTTTAACAAAGGGGATGGGAGCTCAATTTATTCATAAATATTCAGGAGGAATAATAGAGGAACAGCACAATGCAGATTTATGAGAAAAGACGCTCCAGAGTTTTTATTTCATGAGGAATATAAGTATTTACTAAGAGACTGCTGACAGGTCCTCTCTAAAGGGGGTTTCTCATCATGCCATTGATGGCATATTAATTAGTGGGGGTCCCAGCGGGTGAATGTTCACTAGTCACACATTAAATAATACAGGTCCCCAAAAAGTAATAAATTGATTACAATGTCCTCGTTTGTATAGGGGGCCCGGTCTCTCTTGTCCGACATGTCCATAGCAAGGAGTGTATAACGCAGTGTAGCTACTGAATTATTCACCAAAATCTATCTGTATAGAGCCACCTGCTGTTTGCTATTTTTTCTAATTTCTCTGTCCTGCTGATTAAGATGGAAGCACATGCTCAGTTCCATCCTTCAACTGCCACCAGCTGCAGTAGAATGGACACGCCCCCTTAACTGCCAGCTTGGAATAAATCTAGCAGAGTAATAGGAGCAATGAATGTAGAGATCCCTGGACCCATGTGAGGTACAGGGCTGGTTCTAGCTTTGTTAGAAAGAGACTGTCATGTACTATATGATGTCTGATTTTCATTTTTTACATTAATCATGGGTTAACCCCTTTAACAGTTCTTTAAAAGGGTTTCCGAGATTTAAATATTAATGACCTATCCTCTGGTCATAAGTATTTGATCGGTGGGGGTCTGGCACCCGGCCGATCAGCTGTTTGAGAAGGAACTGTTGCTCCTCTGAGTGCTCCTCTGCCTTCTCTTAGCTCGGCAGACACAGCGCCATCCATTGTATAGTGGCCGTGCTTGGTATTGCAGCTCAGCCCCATTCACTGCTATGGGGTTGAGGTGCGCCAAGGTCATGTGGCCGCTGCCTTCTCAAAGGTATCGCCGCCGGACCGCCGCAGATCGGATACTGATGACCTATCCGGAGAGGATAGGTCACCAGTATTTATGTCTTGGAAAACCCCTTTAATGATATATATCGAATCAATATGACCTCAATGGTAAAAATCCCTTTAAGCCATTCCGTGAAACCAAAAGATGACATTTTAATATAAAGCTCATTTACTCCTAAAAAATTATAATTGAAAATTAAAAATAATTCCATTAATATTTCTTCTCCCAAGGTAGATTGTTATAAATTGTATTCAGCCATTTCTGGATGACAACCAGTTTGGCCACCAATAGTGTTGAGCGAATCAAAGTATCCGAAGTGGACTTTGATCTGAATTTCAGGGAAAATTTGTTTTGCCGTGAAGCCAAATTTCCTTGTGCTTTGTGGTCACTAATCAATTTTCCCTGAATTTCCCGAAAAAAACATAAACACCTCATCCATTTGACACCGAGGCCATCCTGCTTAAAGATCCTGTGTGAAATCTTGCGCATGGTGACGTATGACATCACCACGCCGGGCAGCATGATGACGTCATCACACACCACGCAACATTTCGATCTGGATCTTCAAGCAAGATGGCCGTGGCGGCCTCTTGGTGCTCAAATGGATGAGGTAAGTACTTTTCTTTTTTTTTTAAATGATTAATATTAATCTCAGATTCCGCGATCAATGATGAACGTGGCATCTGAGAAGTTCAATGATGGGGGGAGGCGCAATCACCGTTCACCTCCATTGCGCCTGCTACTTACAAAGAAATGCGCTTCCTGATGAAGTAATTCGTCACAAAGTGAATTTTTTTTGTAAAATTTGGTGAAGCAGCCAAATCGAATTTTTAAGAACTTTGCTCATCTCTAGAAACCAATATGGCTCCCGTGGGGGTGGTCACCCGGTTTTCGAAACTCCAATTATTAATAGATTTTCTGCAGTTACTGTCCGTGATTTTCTATTTATTATGAGCCAGACATTTTCTGCACAGACGAGCTTTCAAAAAGATTCACAAAACATTCAGACCTCATTAAACAAGAAAAAAAAAACTGACCTGGAACCTGAAATGACTCGGCCTCTCCTGTCCACCGTCTCTGTGACATGAGCATTGGGCCCTGTGTATATATTTTACTTTCTATTAACACGCCCTATTAGGCACATGAAACATTAAAAACACATTTGTCTCAGCATGGCGCCACTTTCAAGCACATCACAGGATTCCCAAAGCGTAACGTGAAGATCAAGCGGGAAAAAGTCTTCATCTTATTTAAGTGAAACAAAATATTTTCAGGGTTTTTTTTTGCCTTAATAAATGCAGACAAACTATAAACACATGAAATATAGTACAAAAATTACATAACTTTTTATTACAAGCATGGGAGGACGGGGAACCTAAAGTGGGCCTGGAAAAAAACTAAAAGTGGCCCCATGTTGTAGGCAGGAACAACAGAAGTAGGTGGGGGGGGATCTGTAATACCACAGTGCAGCACAAAATACTGCCCCAGCAGAACCAAATACCTCAGTGCAGTACAAAATACTGCCCCAGCAGAACCAGATACCAAAGGGCAGCACAAATTACCACCCCCGCAGAACCAAATACCACAGTGCAGTACAAAATACCGCCCCAGCAGAACCAGATACCAAAGGGCAGCACAAATTACCGCCCCCGCAGAACCAAATACCACAGTGCAGTACAAAATACCGCCCCAGCAGAACCAGATACCAAAGGGCAGCACAAATTACCGCCCCCCGCAGAACCAAATACCACAGTGCAGTACAAAATACCGCCCCAGCAGAACCAGATACCAAAGGGCAGCACAAATTACCGCCCCCGCAGAACCAAATACCACAGTGCAGTACAAAATACCGCCCCAGCAGAACCAAATACCACAGTGCAGTACAAAATACCGCCCCAGCAGAACCAGATACCAAAGGGCAGCACAAATTACCGCCCCCGCAGAACCAAATACCACAGTGCAACACAAAATATTGCCTCAGCAGAACCAGATAACATAGTGCAGCAGAAAAAATACCGCCATAGCAGAACCAAATACCACAGTGCAGCACCAAATATCACCCCAGCAGAACCAAATACCACAGTGCAGCACAAAATACCGCCCCAGCAGAAGGAAATACCACAGTGCAGCACAAAATACTGCCTCAGCAGAACCAAATACCACAGTTCAGCACAAGATACCGCCCCAGCAGAAGGAAATACCACAGTGCAGCACAAAATACTGCCTCAGCAGAACCAGATACCACAGTGCAGCACAAAATACTGCCACCCTTGCCACAATATTCTACTGTCCTAACAATGGTCATACAGGTGAATTCAGGAGGGCACCTGTGGCTGCTGCCCGCTGCCATCTTGATTGAAAATCTCGCACATAATCCCGTGCACGGTGACATATGACTTCACCATGCCGGCCAACGTGATGACGTCATCACGGGCCGTGAAAGGTTTCGCACTAGATCTTCAATCAAGATGGTGGCGGCCGACCCATTGCAAGCGAATGGATGAGGTAAATATGATTTTTATTATTTTACACTGTATTATTACTATCAGATGCCACAATCAGCAATGAACACGGCATCTGAGGGGTACAAGGATGGGGAGGTAGGGCAATTACTGTTCCCTGTCATTGCACCCACCTCCTATATGGTATGATTTTTTTTCCATGTGCCAAATAAGTAACTTTACATTTGTTAACATGGACCGGTAGCCGTTTTAAGAATATAGCAGTCGTCAGATAACGGGAAGCTCAATATAATGTAAATAGTGTATTTCTAGCAGTCACCAGCAGGGGGCACTGTGAAACCATCTAGCAGACACTCTTCTTTCTTTCATTCGTATCAAAGGGTAGGGTTTAATTCTTTCAATACATAGCAACCTATATGGTAATCATCTACATTACAGCGTTACCTGAGTGATCGCACCAGCACCCAGGCAGACACTGGTGTAGTACCCCCGACCTGGGGGTACTACAGTTGGTTTGTAATGTACCACTGCATGTTATACACCTTGTACACCAACAGATGGGGGACGGTTGGCAGTTTTTTGGAAACAGGAATGGAATTTACCATTCCATTCCACCCCTCTTGGTAGAAGTGGACTGGTCCAACTTCCTGCCAAGGGAGGAGCAGAGCTTATTAGAGTCAGTTCAGAGCTTAAAGAGGAAAGTGAGGAGTGAGGGAGCATGCGATCCATCTCTCTTTGCCCCAGGTCATGTGGACCACAGAGGCGGCTCATCTAGGAGGACATCATTGCCCCAGAGAGCCTGCAGGGTCCAAAGCTACAGAAGATTTGTAAACAACAGAGTATTTATGTCAGCAGATCAAGCTAGCTAGACTCCGCTGCAAGGTGTTGGGAAATATGTTGAGCCACCATCACCACATATCAGGACAAGCATAGCTAGAAGCCTGCATCATGCAGTGGACACCTACAGCCACAGGTGCCAGAGCAAAGCCATAGGGAAAGGAATCCAGAGAGAGACATTGTCAGCTAGCAAGTTTTATCTTCTGCCAGCCACCATACCCCATCATCTGGAAGGAGAGAATTACACTTTGTATGAACTGCTAATAGATGTGCTGCTATTTGTTTTTTTGCACTCAGTAAAGAAAGACGTTCTTTGTTCTATAATTTTTGCCCAGTTCCTTTCATCATCATCCTCTTTTTCACTGCACCAAACCCCAGGGAGCGTCAACCCGAAGTAGGACACTGTGACACGACAACATCGCATCAAGGCAACTACCACTCCCATCCTCTGCCCGGCTCGTAGGGGGCTCGCTGCACTGAGAGTCTCATTTTTATTACATATAGCTTTGTTTTTACTGTTGTTGACCTAAACTCTGGGTAGCAATATCCCATTTAATATAGAATTCTTCCTGACCGAGCTGTTACTAGAACGTAATCAAAGCTGATCCCAGCCATTCTCGCCTTACGTCATTGTGTCTCACGTTTATTGAGAGAAAACTTCCTGCTTAATAAAACTTTCACACTCTGTCAGAGGTTCTATAGTCCTGTCTTTTACATTTCTTGTTGCAAATGTGGAAAAGCAGTAATTCAGTTATACATACTATTTTTTTTAAAGTATTGCCTTTTATGAGGAAGCGATAGCTGGCTATATAAACAATATTCAGTATATAACTATATATTTCTGTTATTTATATTTCAGGGAGAAGATGCATGCCGAGAGACAACTGTGCTTAGGGGTGAGGAATAATCACTTGGCTGAAATGCTGGAAGATGACTGAAAAACCTTTCCCGTAACATTAAAGAGGTTGTGCCTCTTCAGCAAGTGGCATTTATTATGTAGAGAAAGTTACTACAAGGCACTTACTAATGTATTGTGATTGTCCATATTACCTCCTTTGCTGGCTGGAGTCATTTTTCCATCACATTATACACTGCTCGTTTCCATGGTTATGACCACCCTGCAATCCATCAGTGGTGGTCGTGCTTGCACACTATAGGAAAAAGTGCAGTCCTATGTGAGCTCCCATGGTCCCGGCCACCAGAGAGGCCAGCTCTTTTTCCTATAGTGTGCAAGCACGACCACCGCTGCAGGATTGCAGGGTGGTCTGTAACCATGGAAACGAGCACTGTATAATGTGATAGAAAAATTAATCCAGACAGCAAAGGAGGCAATATGGACAATCAGAATACATTAGTAAGTGCCTTGTATTAACTTTCTCTACACGATCAATGCCACTTGCTGAAGTGAGAAATCCCCTTTAAGTCAATTGGGTGTATGCAAAACAGCAATATAAAATTGTATTAAAGAAAGAAAAAACCAACATCAATTTACCGTTGAAGGGTATAGCCACCATGTTTATTACTCCAATGGAAAAAAAAATGTAGCAACTTTGCAACTTCGTATTGAAGAAAAATATTCTGCCGTATTGTGTCCACAGCTTTTGTGCAGTCCTATGTATTTTCATGGTTACAGACTACGAACATAAACTGTGTAGTCTGGCAGTGTTATTTTGAACCAAAGCAGCCAAAAACTCTTTCAGGCTCCAGTTAGTGACGTCAATGATTGCATAGATTATTCGATGGGGTGTCTAGAGAACTCCAGATTGAATAATTACAATTGGAAATTCTGTTTTATACTAGAATGTTTTATATAAAGGGAATCTGTCCCCATTGACCTCCCTGTCCATCTATTTGCATAGACACACAGCTGTTCTTCACCTGATTAAAATGTTGTTTTCTTTTGTTGATCTGAGGCTCCGTTCCTGAGTTATTATATATTAAAAATATGCAAGTAAGGCCTTTGGTGCAACAAAGGCATCACTGTTGCTCTTGTTGCACCCAAGCTCCGCCCCTTTTTGTGACCAGCCCCTCCCTGGCTGCTTTGATTGAAAGGGAAATGAAGTGGCATAGCATCCAGGGATGAGCTAAATACAGAAAGGAGTGTGTCTTGGGTGCAACAGTAGCAATGGTGATGCCTTCATTGCACCAAAGGCCTAATTTGCATATTAAGAAAAAGCACCATAATTCGGGAATGGCGCCTCAGATCAATAAAGAATAACAGTGTTTTAATCAGGTGAACCACAGCTATGTGTCTGTGCAAACAGTTGAACAGGGAGGTCGCTGGGGACAGATTCCCTTAAAGGTATATTGCAGGACAAAAAAAAACAAAAAAAAAACATTGCAGATGCAATATATCCTTTTAAAAAAGTTGGGTCCCACCACCCTCACTCCTTTCAGCATGATGATTGTATTTTTATTTATACAGGGAAACAGTGATTGGTTACAAAAAATGTAAAGTCAGAACATTGCTTTTTCTCCCAAAAGTCCTATTTTTTCACAGGATTATCCCTTGAAATGCGTTGCAAAGTGTGCATCTTATAGGAATAGGCATAAAAGCGGGCATTCCTGGAATGTTTTAAGGGTGTTCCTGGATGGTGAAAGGGTGGGGCTTAAAAAGTCTCCTGCAGGTGCATAAGAAAATCTTGATTTTTCTACAAATCCACACATTTTACCCCCAGAGGTTTCATAGGCAATTGCCCTACTCTTATTCTTCCCTGTAATTTAATATGAATTATGTGTCTACTATAGTATCCTGCTTCCCCCCAACAGAGCTTCAGTCCCCTATGAGAGGGTTAGCTTACATACACATTATAATGTATACAGATCTTTAGGGTTAGAAACAGGCAGACCCTACAGATGACCCTCCCACAGGTAGAGAAAAGCACCTCCAGCTTCCAGCAAGAACAGGCTTTTAAAAAGGGTTCTAAAAAGTGGTGAAAAGGTTAATAAATGCACTCATTTCTACACTAAAAATGATGGCATGCCTAATAAAGCAAAATGATTTTATAATGTATAAATACTATATATCAGGGGTCAATACAGAGATCTCTCCCATGATCTATTTATACCCAGGACTGTGACTGTGACGAGGGGACATCCTCTGCGTCTGGAGGAAAGAAGGTTTGTACACAAACATAGAAGAGGATTCTTTACTGTAAGAGCAGTGAGACTATGGAACTCTCTGCCTGAGGAGGTGGTGACGGTAAGTTCACTAAAAGAGTTCAGGAGGGGCCTGGATGTATTTCTGGAGTGCAATAATATTACAGGTTATAGTTAAAAGATTTCTGGAGAAGGGTCGTAGAATTCTGATTGGGAAAGAATCTTTTTTTTGTCCTTTGTATGTTTCTAACAAGGCAAATGTAATGTTTTTTCAATGCACTTACTTTAACTTCAGTGGCCCCTTTCTCAGATTTCACTGAGGGTCACATGACCTGTGATGTCAGCTTCTCTCCCTGCTCTGCTGATGTTTCGTGCACAAGGGTGAGAGATCAGATAAGAGTCTGTACACCAGATGTCACTGTGCTGGCCACGCCCCCCTGCACTGCCGGCTGCTGCCTCTCCCTGGATTCTTGCAGATAAAATTTTAACCCCTTCAGCCAGCACAGACTCAGGGCTGAAAGCTTTACTGAGTAGCTGCAGGCACTGAGGAGACAAATGCTGGGCAGAGGAATTGACAGAGGAGTTCTGCAGATGATTGCACAAGAACAGGTAGGAGGAAGTTCCTGTGTGTATCGGCAGTGTCATTGTTCAGCTGGGACTTGTAGTCCTATACATACAACATGCTGCTGAGTATCCTAGCAGGCAGACAATTAGGAAAATTGGCTTTTGCCTTCCTCTGGATCAACTTTTCAGGATTAACAGGCTGAACTGGATGGACGGATGTATTTTTTTAGCTGTTAAAAACTGATTAACATTGATTACTGTAACCTCAACTATCCCCCTTATCATTTTTTACGTACTTACATTCCAGCGTGTAAATCCGCTATCCCTCTGCATCGCACACCACCTTTTATTTATCACTATATTGTAGTCTAGGGTAAAATCATTTCTCCACAAAAGTTTTGCTAAGCCAGAATTAAAGGATGCTATCTGCATTGGTGCCGCACCAGCTCCTGAATTCACAACATTAAAAAATATATTTTGTTCCTGCTGTTGGACCATTAGCCTTTACATCTCCTCCTGACATTTCCTCACACAGCCTTCCATCAACAGCTCTTTAAATTGCTTGTCTATATCCAGTATGAGTTCAATATAGATACCATCCACATCAGTAGACACCGAGGTTTACGAGAAATCATTTTCTGGAGTGTTCCAGCGTTTTACATTATACATCTATGTGAACGATTTCTCAGCCTGGCGTGCCAAACGGTGAGCAAGAAATGGAAAAATCTCTGCCGGGAGAATCCAAAATTATACAGAGATGGACACATGAAGGAGGGAGGGGATAACTGGTGATTAATGGTAAATTATATTACTAAATATTATAGTACTGTCCATGCATAATATATCGTAAGAGAACTTACAATAAGACCGGTGGGGTGTGATTATCCTGGTCTAAGAAACGGGTGTGCTGTATCGTCCATTGCCACCAGACAGACTCTATTGGGTTTCACAAGGGAGGGAAGTGTGAGCCCTGAAAGTCCACCCCCACCACTGTCCTTACCTAATTGCACGACCCACCCTAAGTAGCGGTCCACAACTGGACGGCAGTCCCTAACTTAAAAGCAGTCCCTAACTTAAATACGTGCAGGGCCTTAAAGGGAAGGGAGAGCGGGAGAAAAAAAAAATAAAGACAGAACACACAGGAGCAAAAACGCAACAGGCCGGGGTTAGATACCGAGAAGGCGACCAAATCCAAAACAGAAGCAAAAACCAGAACCAGGGTGAAGCCGAAGTCTAAGCCTGGAGGTAGCGTCAGTCCAAATAGGGTAAAGCAAAGGCAAAGTCGAGGTTCATGAGACAAGGTCAATATCAAGTAATCAAGGTCCAAGAAAAAGCTAGTGTGGCAAAAGAAAACCAATCACAGGCAACCTGTGGCCAGCAGGTTGCCTGTTTAAATAGGGCAAGGTGAGGGGGTCACGTGACGAGGCCAGCGTCGTGACCCATGTTCTACGCAGCACAAGACACTAAGCATCGACTTCTCCAGGTTGGCGCTTAGCCCCTGCTGGTTACCAGGACAAGGAGGACGCCAGCCGCGCTGAAGAGGACACACTCCGCCGACTCCTCCTCGCCCCTCATTAACATGGAGATGAGGACGGGTGCGCCCTCCGTCACCTTGTGGGCTCCATTCTAAAGATAGATGTGAGGTCCAGAGGTAGGACCCACACCTATCAGACATTGTCCAAGATGGGAAAACCCCTTTAATAAAATCCCACTGAACTCAATTTGTCTCAATTTGTTTCTTTATAAAATAGTGTTGGCCAACAGATCAGCCAGTCACTGGTCAGGAATCGGGGGTAGAGAGGTTGTGGCTATTTCTCCAGCGTGTACTCTGTTTTCCATTACATGTAATAAATGGACAAGAGGGTGACAACTACACTGAGCGTAATGTGTCATCAGAGCACTGCACACCATGCAATGGCCACATCAACCTTACCATTAAAGGGGGTATTCCCATCTCAGACAATGGGGGTATATCGCTAGGATATGCCCCCATTGCCTCATATGTGCGGGTCCCACCTCTGAGGCTCACACCTAGACCGAGAACACAGTGGGGAAAGTGGTGGCTGGAGGACCCTGGAGAACCAAGCGCTCTCCCTGTAGTAATATAGTTACATATAGTTACATAGTTAATACGGTTGAAAAAAGACAAAAGTCCATCAAGTTCAAGGGATAGGTGGGGATGTGAATCCCAGTAGGAAATGAGACTCAAATGAATGAATGGGAGCTCACCGCGCTTACGCGGCTGCCGCTCCCATTAATTTCTATGGGGAGAGTGCTTTCGGCAGCCCCATAGAAATGAATGAAAGGTGGCTGCACATGCACAGTTCACCCTCCATAACTTTCGGGGCTCTGTTCTCAGTGTAGGTACGGGTCCCACCGCTGGGGCGGTCTTGTCATTTCTGGGGTCCTAAGCGAAGTTATGTCCGGGGGCCCCCCCCAATGACGCGTCACGCCCCTGATGACACGCCCCCCCAATGACACGCCCCCCACACATCAAAGACTTTTTTAACAATAAAATACTGTCAAGCAATTAACAATTAACTCACTGTTAAACAATGAAAGAATGTATTTTTTCCACACTTATCGTATATCACTCTCCTATCTGTTTTTCACACACTGCTGACCATCACTCACTGGAGGGTGGGGGGGGTGAAGGTTGCCCACAGCCTATGGCGTGTCCCAGACTCCCAGCTCTCTATTGGCTGGGCCACATGCTGGAGCCTGACGCGCAGCCGCAGAGTTTGTGTTCTGCTGTGCGGACCGGCCTCTCTGCGGCTGCGCGAGCTTCCTGCTACACTTCCGGACTTGAGAGTGAGCGGGTGCGGTGCGCGCAGCCGCAGTGAGGCTGGTCCGCGGGCCGCGGCGGACAAATGCAGTAAGTGACAGCTGGGCGGGCGGTCTTGGGCACAGGCACAAGAGCGGAGCGGGCCGTCGGGGGCCCTACGCAAATGCATAGGATGCGTGGTGCCCAAGACCGCCCCTGCCCGCACCTATAAAACAATGGGGGAATATCCTAGCGATATGTCCCCATTGTCTAAGATGGAACAAAAACCTTTAACTAACTCTGTAATGTGACTTGAGGAAGATAAGTGTGTCTAGAACCCCTGGAGAGAGGAGCCCAACTAAGCCCCATGAACTATCTTGATTAATTTGTTGCAAATCACAGCGGTGATGGTCCTGAAATCAGTCTCTTTTTTGAAAGTAGCCTAAAGTGTTTCTGTTACTGTACTACTGATACATGTGCCTTGTTTTCTTACAGAATTTTTAGAGAAGAATATTCGTAGATTATGTCCTAGTAATAGATAGATGATAAATAGATAGATAAATAGTTATAGTACTATGGATAATATATAACAAATATAACGAATGCCTGTATTGTACTATTTATGTGATATAATTGTTCTGCCTCATTCTGTGATTTCTTGGCTTTTGTATTTGACAGAACACAGGATAACTCTGAACTAGATCTGAGTCCGATGATGTATGAAGATAACCAGAGCCATCTAGAGGAGGCTTCAGCTAAACACACCCCACACTATAACCACGTCCAGAGATCAGAACGGTCATTGCAATGAATTTTCCTCTTATGTAAAGAAATAGGCTGAGATTTACTAATCCTGCAGATGGTATCCGCTTATACCGGCGGTGTAGACCTGCCCCAGATTTATCACAGGGGACCAGGCTGGATGATAAATCTGATGCAAGGATAGACGCTCTTCTCTGACTGTATACTAATTATTGGTGGGCTTACTTTCAGACAGATTTTGATGCCAGAATTGCACCGAAATTTTGGTGCAAAATGGCACATCTTTAGCCCGGCCCCTTTCCTATGAAACTTCACAAACTTTCCACTAAGCCCCGCCCCCTTATCTAGCTTTTTGGAAAAAAAAGTGCAGAAACGCTAGAAGCTCCAAATTGCACCACATTTTAGACAGATTTTTGGAAAGATACATTAGTAAATCTGGGCAACAGATTAGCTTCAGCTATTTAGTATATTGGCCCCTCTCTCTAGTCATGGATTCAGTCTGGTAGACCTCCACAAATGGGTCAGTATATTGTTCCTGTATATCGGAAGTCTGGGGGCCATTCAGTCACACCCACAATGTTCTGCTTGCTGCCGTTAAAGGGGTTTTCTGAGACTTAAATACTGTATTGGTGGGGGCCAACACCAATACAATATTCAATATCTTATTGGTGGAGGCCGACACTCGGGATCCCGCCGATCAGCTGGTTGAGAAGGCCGCAGCTCTAATGCGACCATCTCCCAGCTTTCCTGATGCCGTATGACATCACATTCATCGGTCACATGGCCTAGGTGCAGCTGAGACCCATGGAAGTGAATTGCGCTGAGCTGCGATACCAAGCACGGCCACTATACAATGGATGGCGCTGTGCTCGGTGAGCAGAGAGAAGGCAGCAGCCCTACTGCGAGCGCCAGTGCCTTCTCAAACAGCTGATCTGCGGGGTCTCAAGTGTCAGACCTCCACCGATCAGATATTGATGACCTATCCAGAGGACAGGTCATTAGGATTTAAATCTCGGAAAACTCTTTTAAAGGGAGTGTATAACCACATAGCTCACTATAAAACCATCTTACATGCCAGATGTGCGCTTCTCAATACATTATAAAGGTCTTGGTCCTATTTCCATTAGGCCTCACACACACGACCGTATGTATTTTGCGGTGCGCAAAAAACAGATCTGCAAAAAATACGGATGACGTCCATGTGCATTCCATATTTTCCGGAATGGAACAGCCGGCCCCTAATAGAACAGAACTATCCTTGTCCGTAATGAGGACAATAATAGGACATGTTCTATTTTTTTGCAGAACGGACATACGGAAACGGAATGCACACGGAGTAACTTCCGTTTTTTTTGTGGACCCATTAAAATGAATGGTATGGTCTGCCAAAAAAAAAATGCAACAGACACGGAACCCTACCCTATTGGTAGGGTACTGCCGAGAAGGAAAAGGAGCAGAGCCTAATGTGCAGTGAGGTGCAACTGCACTGCCCTTGTTGCACCCAGGGGCTTAGTAGCATAAAATAAAAAGCCTAATTTCTCCATAATGGAGCCACCGATAGAAATAGGACCAACACCATTAGAATGTATTGAGAAGTAGGCATCTGGCATCAGGGGCGCACCACCAATGAGGCCAGGTGAGGCGATCGCCTCAGGCAGCACCAAGCAAGAGGGGGGCAGCGGAAGTGCCATGGACAATGAGCGCTGTCATCGTGGCAAAGGGGTTAGGTTAAGAAATTGGCATGGGGGGGTGACGGGGGGTGCCGTTTCAGTTTTCGCCTCAGGCAGCAGAAAGGCTAGGTGCACCCCCTGTCTGGTATATAAGATGGTTTCATAGCTACAGTATGTGGTGACACTCCCTTTAAATTGACATCTGAATGTGAAGTCTCATTCACCATGGATGCAGATCCAATGCAGACCAGTCAAGGGGGCTTCATTTTGATGTTCGCTACAGGTTTTCAACTCTATTTCTGAATTTCCATAAGGCACAAAATACTAAAAACCTCAATATGTAATATGTAAAAATCTAAAATGAAAACAACAGTATATACTTTGACATGTCTTCTGTAAAGGCACCACGTCCGGAATGTCTAATGATCCAACGCCCGCTGGTTCACATTTTCTTGCTAATTTTTAGCGTTTTTAGTCTATTTGATTTTCTTGGTTGCAGGAAATGTCAAAATTCCTAATAGTTATTTTTTATTCACACATTCATGGGCTCTATTGAAGTTCAATAATCGCATAGCTATATATTGCGGTTTGATGGGATCCATCTTGACATGCTAAAAGCCATAACCTGGTTCTGAACATCTTAGAGGGAGATAAACAGGTTTCCTTTGAAAATGAGCAGTTAAAAGCGTATATCTGTAAAAAGCATATTCTGTATTCCTCTGCCAGAATTGACTGGTATGGTCCCCACTGATAAGAGCTGACGTCAGACTGACAGGAATATAGAGCAGATCACAATGACGTTCACTCACAAATCTCATAATTATTCTTTGTTTCACTGGATGTCGTGTTTTATGGTCTCCTTTTCTGTGTTATTGAAGACACTGGAAAAACCCCCTCCTATAATGAACAGATAAACCTGGCTTTTCACTCTTCAACTTCAATGATATGCAGAGCTGGGTTAGTTATTTGGCACAACTCATAGTGACATCTATATATATTATCTGTACGTTTTATATAAAACTGCACATAAACCAACTACATTTTTTTACGTACAACTAAAACCTTTGGTGCCTCTGTAAGGCACAGTATTCTCCCCTATCAAATGGACCATATGGCCTGAAATCACCTTTTCATTTTCTCGTAGCTATCGACTGGCTCGGTTATGCAGAATGGACTTTCTAATCAGCATATAATACAAGCAAACAATAAAAAAAACTACCTAGCAAAAGAGGAAGAAAGTACAATTGCACGACAAAGTAAGTGAAATCCAGGTAATTACAAGGGGGTTCACTTACTTTTTTTTCTGCAACTGTAAAATAAAGCAGGGATGTTATTCCCCTTCTGAGTTCTGCTCTTAGATCTCATTTGGGACCTGTAAGAGAACTAAGCATGTTGTATTTTGCTATATAGGATAGTTATTTTTAGAAAAATATGAATAAAGTCGAGAATTTAGAAAAATCTGATTAATAAACCTGAGGTTTTACAAAAATCTGATTAATAAAGTCGACAATTTAAAAAAATCTGATTAATAAAGTCGAGAATTTAGAAAAATCTGATTAATAAAGTCGAGAATTTAGAAAAATCTGATTAATAAAGCCGAGGTTTTACAAAAATCTGATTAATAAAGTCGAGAATTTAGAAAAATCTGATTAATAAAGTCGAGAATTTAGAAAAATCTGATTAATAAAGTCGATAATTTAGAAAAATCTGATTAATAAAGCCAAGGTTTTAAGGGAATGTTATGCAATTAATATTAGCTTCATTTAATACATTTTGTTTACAGATGATAAATAATTGCTGAGATTTACAAAGCTAATTGTGGTAGAAAACTGGCAAAAGTAAACTGGTATACATGTCTTAAAATGTATCAAACTTGTAATTGGCTGCAGCCATACTTTTTTTGGCATGAAAAACTTCTTTAGCGGGGTGCTCTGGTTTTACAATATTTTTGTTAATCTGCCCAGAGTACCACAAACACTGTATATTATTTCCCCATAAACCTGTTTTTCATGTCAGCCTTTTCCTTCCCCTGTTCTCAGCATCACTGCATCCTGGCAGGATGTTTACATGCATGCTTTACGCTGTAATGTTTCACAGGGGCGTAGCTAACGGCTTATGGGCCCTAGTGTCTTCTTATGCAGCAGAAGGGCCTTTGGGCCCCCTCAGGCTCCTGGGCCCAGTAGCGACTGTAACCTCTGCACCCCCTATAGCTACGCCCCTGTTAAGAGGGAAGGTGTAAGGGGCGTGACATCCTGCCAGGATGCAGTGATGATGAGAACAGGGGAATAAAAAGTGTTGAAATGAAAAACAAGTATATTGGGCAAAAATATGCAGTGTTTGGGGTACTTTGGACAGATAAAAAATATTATTATTATAAACCTTGTACATCTTCAGGGGAAATTTTTTGATTATGATTGCATTTCTCTCATTTTGGGCTAAAAATAATTTTTTTAATGGAGCCATTCTGTCACAAAGGATTAAATGTTTTAATAGCTGCGTGAAAGGTACTTTTTACTTTCACTTTGTGCCGGTCATCTAATAAACCTTATCTCTAAATTACTAAAAGATCATAAACACTTATTTAAGAAACATTCTTATCAATAAGAGAAGAATTGAGCTGAAATGAGTGTTTACAATGCCAGAGATCAGAAATAAGGAGCCGTCAGCTGAGCTGCCTGATGGAACACAGTGAAAATTCAGAGCCTGCTACTAGAGAATCTCAAGGCTGCACAGAGACAGGGGTTCAAAATTTTTAATAAAGACCAATTGAAAAAAAAAATTTTTTAGCTCAAAATGTGTCACAAATGTATCTTATTGGGCTCCAGCGACAATATCTCCAGCTTTGTTCTGATTAATAGAGTGCCAATTCATGGACCAGGTTCTGATCCAAGGACTCTATTTAAACCCCTTCCTGGCCTTATATCAGTGCCACTGGTTGCGTATTTTGGATTACTAGTGTTTTGACCTTGGCTTGTCCTTTTGACCACTCTCTAACATATTGGTACTGAGTTTTACGTCTGGTTCTGATCTCGGCTGGGCTATTTGACTACTCTCTGTCTCTTGACTTGGTACTTTGTTATCCTCCTAGTTTTGACCCATTTCAGTACAACTCTGTCTATGTGTCTTGTGTTTGTCCATTGGTGTTGCTTGTCTTGCACCTTAGCAGGGAATGTCGACCTGTTGCAGACTTGCTAATTAGAGCCTGCACTGCAAGTAGGCTGTGAAAGCAGGCAGGGTTCTAGTTAGGGCTCACTGTCTGTGTCCATCCCTACCTACTGACATTACAAAGTGAGTATAATGCAATAATAAAAAAATGGTGCACATAACCTTTAAGGATAGATTCTCCCAAGGCAGATTTGTCCCTTTCTTTCTTGCAGAAATCCTTGCACAAGCTACAAAACCTGCCTTCTTTGTATGACACTGATTTTGTATTGTAGGAATTTTTGCAAATTTTCAATGAATTCACCCTATTGGTCGCCCATTAATTATAAGAAAAAAAACCAATACCAATAGGCAGATATATCATGTGATAATGGTACACGAATGTCCTTAAATGAAATAGATAATGGCAAAGTAATTATAATTATGGAAAGCGAAAGAGGTTATTGAAGAATCAGCCTGAGTCTACATGGAAATGATCTCCAGCTCGGGTAATTAGCAAACATTGCATTTGTATTGTTTTAATAAATATTTCATCGTGTGTCACTTGCTCCTTAGAAAAGCCATGATGGTATACAGCAGCTGCATATTTAGTAGCCTCGGAGTGACACGGGATGGACTCATTATACTGAGATCTAACAAATTTACTGAGGGAAGGCAGTGAAATTTGACAGGACATGCCAGGGGCCGTGTATCAAGGTTATACTAAACAGCTTGCTGTTCATCTCTGGTACCTTGATATTCTACTGTTGTCCTCCTGCTCTGTAACCCGGCAGATTGCTCCAGCGCTGTGTTCCCAAAAAAAAATTATTGTTGTTTTTAACAATTCCAAATCTACCTGAGGTTCTTTTGTAACATAAAAAAGCACCAAAAACCTCATGTGAGAAACATTCTCAGTTAGTAGAGGGGTTGCTCATTTGGGATCTTGACCAGTTAGTAGAGTAGCTAAGCGAGTATCTTTAGAGGACTGTCAGGTTGCACATTTTGGACTTCGACCCATTAGTGAACGGTAGCTACATGAGTATCTTGTATTATGTAGGCAACACATTAGTTTCAAAGTGCATGTGTAATGCTTCATTTCCCATTTGGTGGCGCTGCAGGGGTACGGAACACTGGCTTCTAGGTTCCTATGCACATTAAAGCTGATTGGTGGTGGTCCCAGCAGCAGGACATCCTGTGATCAGCTTATTTTGGGGGGTACTCTTCTACCAAAAAAAAGTGCAGGAAGGAAGAGGTCTTCAACTTAAAGAGGACCTCTCACCACTCCTGACATGCCTGTTTTAATATCTTCATGCATTCCCTGTGTAATAACAATTCTGGAGCATCTATTCTTATGGCTCTATGTTGTGCCATTCCTTTATTATTTGTACTAGAAGTGAGAAACGCATTGCTAGCAGTCTGCAGTAAGGGTACAGAGGGGTGGCAACCAGTTGGGGGAGTGTACCTCTACAGTCTGAAAATGGCAGCACTGATTGGATAGAGTGAGACTGTGCAGGTACACGCCCCTAACTGGTTACCTTCCCTTTGTACTCTTACTGCAGACTTCTAGTAATTCATTCATAACTTCTAGTAGAAATAATAAAGGAATGGCACAACATAGAGCCATAAGAATAGATGCTCCAGAATTGTTATTACATGGGGAATGTATGAAGCTATTAAAACAGACATGTCAGGAGGGGGAGAGGTCTTCTTTAAGGGATAAGAACATCTAAATAGTAATAAAAGTGTACATTCCTTCATTAACACACATGTATTGGAATTTACAAGGTATCTGTCATTTTCCTGGCTGTCAGTAATATCTTGAGAAACATTACAACCTTTTCCCAGCTGGAAATAGTGGATAATAGTGAACAGTAGCTCCATGGGTGCAACTACCAGGGGAGCAGGCAAAGCAGCTGCCCAGAACCTAGGGGACCATCATCATGCATAAATAATAGGCAGTTTTTTTTTACGTATTACTTCTGTGCTGTA